>CM032665.1:14774008-14807379 GCA_019095985.1 Streblospio benedicti
TGAACATTATCTATGTACTACTATAGCAATAGGAAAGTCTTCAAAATATTTACAAACTATATATAATATAGAATACGACATAATGTACCAGAATGAAGTAGCGACTGATAAAATTATATATCTTTACAGAAGCCCACCGAGAATCACTATCCGCAGCGGTTCGTCAAACGAGCCGCCCGGCGGCTGGCAGTGCCGCTACCGCACCGCAGCCGCTACAGCATGTATAAATAATACCCATTTGAAATATCAATGAACCGGGTTGGAGGCAATTTCTTGCTGCTGCCTTTCGGGCCATTATCCATACTTGTGGCGTGGCAGCTGCGGGATGGAACCGGCGGCGGAAGGCAAGCGGCTGCCGCGCGGCAGTTCATAATCTATACATTTCTTACTGCCGCAGAGCTGCGCGAAATCCAATGTTCAGCTCCCCAATTTTTACATTGATTTCTATAGTACTATTGCAGAGCCGCACTGGTAATGGATTATTTCTCATTTAATACAATGTAAAGTGGTTCCGGAGGTACCGCCTCGACCTAGCGGCATGCAGGTGGCTCAGTCGCAGAATCCCTTCCCGAAGCGGTTCATCAAACGTGGCTGACGGTGCCGCCTCCGTACTGCTGCCGCCAACGCCGACTGTATTAATTTTACCTCGTTAAAATGCATTGAATTGATTCGGTGGTGATTTCTTGCTGCTGCTGCAAGGTTTTATGCATAATGGCCGTGTGTGTTTGATCGATATAGATGTTCCACTTCACTAACATTTATAGGCATTGCTTCTAGAATGATACCAATTCCTACTTTGTTTGTTTCCATACACGTATCAGCTATTCAAACAGCCGGAGCTGGTCTATCTATTGTCGAGTGTGTACACTCAGCTTCAGTCTTGTAGATTAGAGTAGTGTAGTCGAGATCTTCTCCATATGATCCTGAGCCATCCTGGCGGAAGCCAGGTGTGGTGTAGACGCAGGACTCTCATATCGGTACAGTGCCACAAATGAGGTTTGTGGAATGAACTGAAATATGCGACTTAATATTTCACATGATATTTCATATGGCTGGCAGTAACTTCACACACTGGAATCAACTTTCTTTCTTTTTTCTTTTTTTTCTTTTTTTATGCAATGGCCACAACTAATATGACTTTCCCCCCATGACGGACACAACTTTTCCCCGTGAATAGGTTGCATAAAACTGCGTTCTCAAGATTATTGGACAGTAGAATTGTTTCTTACTATCTCAGTCTCAATCCGGTTTAGATACTTAAAAAAGCAACAGTATCGACTGCTATCAGATATTCAATTAATGAAAAAACCTACTTTTAAGTTTGTGTTGTTGTGTTTTTTTTTGTATTTTTTTTGTATTTTTTTTGTTTTTTTAACAAAAAAACTGATTTTAAGTTTAGTACATGATATACTATTAAAGATAACATTTTAGTTAACGTATTGGTGTGGTAACCTCTCAGACAATAACTATTAACTAGTGTGACTTTCTCCGACGAGATATTATTAGATATTGCTAGACGGGTTCGATAGAAATGGCTTCATGACATCACGCTTATTCCTCTATAAACGGGGTCTATCTAAAGCCGATTGAACTCTCCTACCAAAATATCTTATAAGAACCATTTTGTTTCGTATTTTTAGAACCAAAAATAATCGCACTAGGCAAGTCACGAAGGTGCTGCAAAAATGCTTTGTGGAAATAGACATACTAGTGCAGTACACGAATGTTTTAGACTTTAAAAAAAATTCCCATCAAAGCTTTTTTGTTTCAAACTACTCATAGGCATCTCCAAATTGAAATAAAAAACTTTTTAACTTGGGAAACTATTTCCAAAATGGCCGCCAATATGGCTACCCTCGTAACCAAATATTGCACATATTACTATTGATTCTGATGCATTTGGGTAAGCTTGAGCCATTAGGTTGTTTACAAATGACTTACTAATCACTTACTGTGCACATACGTAAAATTTTACAAATGCAATTAAAATTCAAACACAGAAAATACGTTATATTTCTCTAATTTCTATACTAAACATGCTATTGTAATGATTTAACTGTCGAAACATAGGGTTTGCTGGGTCTACAGACATTATGAATCATATAAAAACATGAAATATTGCATATGTACAGCTGTGGGCTAGTGGTTAAGGATTCTTATTATTAAGATTTTGTAAAATGTGAATTGCGCTATTTGCTGAAGATTTACTATGAAATATTCCTATTCATTTGTGTTTATTTAACAATGTGAAAAGTGGTGCATTGAATAACTCTTCATAAAATAGTTTGCCACTCACTTTATTCACTATCTAACTCAATATCTATGCCTCCATTTGCACACAATCCTTTGCATTGCCCACAAGCTGCGGTACATAATAATCCATTCTTTTTGCATGAGCAGCGCATGCCATCACACCTCCCTGCACATTTACACCGGATCATCAAAAGTAGGCCTGCTGGTGCAGGGGCTAGCTCCATTTTGACTGGCCTCAAAACGAGACCACCTCGTGGAGAGACTTGATTGACCCATCCCCACTTTGTTGGGTCCAACTTGTTTCCACACCACTCCTGCACCTGGTGGTAAACTCTTCTGCTGTGAAAACGAGCTGCATCAGCAGTAGGAGGAAGGCGTTCAGGATCAACATACTTCTTTGAAACCTTATCAGTGAACTTGTCCATTCTACCAGCATTGAGATCCTGGCAACCAAAGAGAACTGCAAGGGCTCTTTCTCCTGCTGTTTCAACGTCTGAACAAGAGGCTTCCCTTTCTAAAAATGTGGCTGAATATATTGTTAAGGATTTAGCCTTCTTAATGCTCATCATCTTACCAAGGCCAAATGGCTTTGACACAGTGTCGCATCCTGTTATTGCATGAAGGAACAGAATGGAGCTACATATGTCAAAGCCAAGTTCTTTTTGCATAGTATTGACTTGGATGGGTGCCTTTGTAGTTGTCTTTAGGATGATGGTCCTATGATGTTGCTTGACGTGGTGCAAGAGTAACACAAGCACATCTGTGTCGTCTGCCACCACGACCACAGGACTTGTGGTGGCTATTTGGCAGGCGGACAGCGCAATATCAAGGTCAGCATCGGCGACTGTGTGTTTCGTGTGAATGCCATTGTCTTGCAGAATGGATCCTAGCAGGTTGATAAACTTTTGCTTGTTGGTTTTATTAGCAAGGAACAGTTTCTTTTTCATTTTCAAAATCATGTTGGGATCGACTTCGACATCCACGCCAACAACACCTCCTTCCCTTATCAAATGCGTCTCATCTTTAGTAGATGGTCCTAAACTGTAGCCATCGAAAACAACCAGTGGAGATACATTTGGTATATTACGGTGCACATACTCTACATAGAGGTCACAGAGTGATTTGTACGTATAGTATTTAGGCCATGGTATCCTTTGTAATAGGGATCCACCATCAACAATGTGTTTCATATCTTGTACATCCACACCACCATTCATCAATGACTGAGGTGCCATTTTAATCAATCCATTTTGAAGAGAAACCTTATCCTTTGGAGTTCTCATTGCTAGACTAGATTCAAATAAGGAAAACAGGTATGAACAAAGTTCATACTGAAACATTTCCTTAGGCTCCATATTTCCCAATCCTGCTATTAGCATTATCTGACAGAGATGCTTGGGGTCAATGCCTACCTTGTCCCCTTCAACTGACACGTAAGTGCATGCTGCTAGGGTTACAGCTTGTTTTTTCTTGATAAATGAATGATCGGAAACTGACTTTCCATCCATGTCATTTATGATGGACTGCCCCACAATTTCTGCAGCATCAACATTGATCGATTCATCTCCTATGATTCTAGTGGACAGACTCCTGAGCGGTTCTTCCTTTAGAGAGGGCTTTCGTTCTTGGAAAAAATTGATGATGGTCTGAATGTCCTTTGCATCATGCCACATCCTAGCTTTTGATAGATCCTTATGGGTTGCACTGTCTGTGTTTACAAGTTCAGTGACTGTTTCCATTGCTTTACGCACTTCCCCACATGCAGGCGCTGACAGCAGCCATATCAAGCTTGTTGAATCTTCAAAACCACGTCATCTGGTAAGGCCTCCTGCTGACTTCAGACCGCCCATCAAAACTTGCTCAATGCATAAGTCTGCAAATATATCAGCCCAGTATGCGTCTGATCTTCTGATGACGAAGAAGCCTTCAACAAATTTTGCATGAACATCTGGGTGGGAACTAGGTAGCTGCTTCATTTTGTGGAGAAAAAGCTTTAAGGACTTCACGTAATTGTTGTGACCAACAGCAGCCATGTATGGCAGCATTTCCTTCATCGATTCGACATACAGGTTCCAATTACCAGTCCTAGCTGACCTCAATAAAGCTCTCAGTATTGAAATCAATCTTGAGTACATTATCCATAGCTTTGCTGTGCGAAAAGTTTTTATTGATTCCTTCCACTTATCTATCATTATTTGAAGTTGTGTGACCACTTCTGAATTTTCAACCTCTTCAAGTTTAAGATCACCATATTTGATACTGTTCATCATGATGGCTGCTTGACTAAGATGAATACCAATCTATTGTATATTCCAGTCATAATAGTTATAAATGAGGTTTTGAACTTTTGACACTTCCAATTCATATATTTAATTCTTATTTATACAACTCACTATTGCTAGAAATTTCTTGAGGTGCACTTTCTAAAAAATCCCTGGCCACTACATGAGTATGAACAACATCATCACTTGCAGCTTCAGACACTTCATTACATGGTCCTAAAACAATATTTGAGTTTATAGTTTATGACGGGTATAGCATATATGCACAATACAGTGTATATTATTGCAATAATGTTATGTAGATATATGTACAGTATGTACCTTGATCTGCATCAATATCTGCAAGTAATACATCTTCAATCACATAGCCATGAATGGGCTCTTCAATACACATTTCTTCACGATCTCCTGGAATATAAGCTATGCACATTAAAAGCAAAAATGGTTATATGTTAATATACATGTACTATTATGTTCAGCATCTTCATACTTGTACATATTATTATATCCCTACCTTCAGCTATTTCTCCTGCAGCTGGATTAATGCTTGGTTGTTCATATATTCTTGGGACTGGTACTCCAAATATTTCAGAGGTGGATAAGGCATTGAGAGCACTGTCAACGAGAAGATGGGCTCTAACAGCTCGTGCCACAGGTTTCCCAGTTAACATTTGATCAACACTACCTTCAGCATACACCAATGATATCACTTCCTTTAAACCTGTTCCAGCCATGAGACTTCCTTCAGTACCCAGAAAACTCATTTGAGTGTGGAATCCTCCCAGCATGAGCACTATCTTTTTGAGACGACTGTTTTCAACTTAGGTGTTATTTCAAGGTCCATCATTACATGGAATTAACATGTACAGTATCACTTGAGTGAATCTTTCTGATGCTCCTTTTTCAGAGATTAGGTAACATATCATAGACTGTTTTATTATTACTATGTTATTTTTAATTAGATCTGTGATTAATTCGTAATGTACTGTATATTCAGCTATGAAACAAATATATTCATTCTTACATAAGAATGAATATCTGATAGCTGATACTGGCTCCCACAGCATTTGATCTGGTCAATGGCGGCCATTTTGAATTTAAATTATATTAGTAAAATTCATAAATGTTACTTATATGTATATTAAAATATTCTAAATGACTAAAATGGCTTAAACATATAATAATGCATCAGCATCAATGAAAACGTGTACATTTTGTTGTTACGAGGGCGGCCATATTGGCAGCCATTTTGGAAGTAGTTTCCCAAGGCAAAAAGTGGCAAAAAGTTTTTTGTTTCAATGTAGAGATGCTTAGGAGCAGTTTGCAACAAAAAAAGCTTTGTTGGGAATTTTTTTAAGACTACCCCCTTTTTTGAGGTTCGTGTATCGTGTGACCATCTTCTTTCAACATTATACATGTGGTACACTCTTGTATACTTTCTAATTGACTGTAACTGTATGCATGTTTCAAAATTTTTGGACGAATATTCCGTGTGGTTAAAGTTCGCTTCAATGAGTTATGCTGCGTCTGGGAATTGCAAAACTTTCGAAATTATAAGCAACACTTCGTTTGGCTCAGCAACTCTATGTGTAAAGCGGGTTTCAAGTAGTGTCTAGTCACTGGTAATACGCAAGTAATTGTTATGATATTCCACGGAACTATTAGCGGAACGGTCGTTACACGGGGTAAATTATTAGTAGTAAGGATAGATCTTCAGCTTACAAAGGATGGCCAATAAATCTAATAACCTTGCTGTAGTTGCTTGGGATAGGATTAACATTAAAATGACTAGAGGCACGTTTTTAAACCATGGTTAGACAGGAAACCAGAGAGATTTTGAATTTAAAAAGCTAAGCAGCCACATCTACGTATATTATATCTGTAGGTAGAACAAAAGTTATTGATATTCATTTGTAAATTTACGCCAGATAGTGTCGATAAAGGGTATTTATAATGGAGTCCCTATGCGGAAGGTAAACCTGAGTAAACATAAAGATCCCTTTGATCATACGATGCTATATGAGATTTATATTCGTTAAAATGGCGGTCAATGGATCTAATCTGTGTTTGCAGACGGCAAACTTACCCAATATCAATAGCAGCAATACAGACGGACTGGTTGACCTTATTTAATATGACGCTACGGTCCAGCATTCCCGACTGTTGAAACCGACGCAGCACCAGTCTTATGGATAAGTTTTTTATTGTACGTATGTGGTGTATTATCTCGTCACATAAACATGATTTCCCCATACATTTGTCAACTACCAGAGTAAATATTCCTGGATTAACCACATGACATGTAATACTTGAGCTTTTGTTTGTTTGAACTGTATGTAGTGTCCACCACAAGCCCTTTTATTCGATAATCCAATAACTGGTAACTGGTCCCACACGTCTCTCCTCTTCCCCTGCAGAAATATATACTTGTCCCCGACAATAGACCGCATGGTCCAACAATACCACGTCCCAATTAATGAAAATGTGAAGATTGTGGCTAAAGAGTCCATAGTCAGGGGATAGTGACATATAAGACTAGATAGATATATGCAGCATATTAAGCAATATGATCCACATTGAAGAAGATAATGATGTTTCATAGCTTCGAAAAATATATTGAAGCTAATGGTATCGATGATCCTTTCAAAATAACTTCCTAACACTGTTGCATCCTGACCTCCACCCAGTAGATAGATTTCATACAGTGTTTATACGATATATTGTTACTGTACACTTTTCTCTACAATATCCCATACCACAGTGGGAATAGAATCCAGTTATAAGCCATGTTAATTATGATATGTGAGACGGTAATATGCATAGTTGGGGCGAGATTAGTTTTTAATCGATTAATCTAATCAGAATTTGTATAATTTAGTTTAGTTCTAGTTAATCAACAAACTTAAAGATTTCAGAAAAAGTTTAGTTTAATCATAAATTTCCATTTTAATCATGATTGGTTTTAATTTAAAAGAATCCACCAAAATATGTTATCATGTATAAGGTAACTATTACATATCGCAATCTAGAGCAGGAAATGGTCAACTGCTTATCAGTGTGAATGGTCCAACAGTGACCACTATGATGAAATGAAATGGGGTCAACGGCTTGCAAGCTCTCTTTGTGTATAGCTATAGAGGTAAGACAATTTCCTGTGGGCTTTAATTCTGATGGCTTTACTTAAAATAAAATATTAGTTTCCATTGTCCATACAATTAGCGTTTTCTTTGATGCTTCATAGAAATAGATTGCTTACTATTCTTGATTCATTGAAATGATGGTAGATTGTGTGTTTTGATTTTTATGATCTACTGCTTATCACAGAGATATTGCCTATTTCAGCCCTGTAGGAAATTTCAGGGTGCTGTTGTTGTTTTTATATATTGTGGCGTTTCGAAATGCTGTTTGATAAATTGAAAACAATTCTTTTCAGAAACAAAGCCTTTGTTTTATATGTATGCTACCGTTGCTACCATCATATGAATTCGGATCTCCTTATTTGCAGAATGCAATAAATGATATGCATATTTACATTAAAATAAAATAGTTAAAATAGAAAAAAATATGTTATTTCATTACGTGAATCCTTCATTTGCTAAATTTATTTTAGTTTTAGTTTGCGTCGCTTCAGCAGCTGAGCTTTAAAGCCTTGTGTTTCGCTCTGCTTGTAACTATGTATGTATGTATGTATGTATCTATGTATGTTTGTCTCCGGACAAGCTAGAGCTTTTATGCTTCACCCTATTTCGTTCAAACTTCACACAACTATTTGGTATGACGCGACTCCAAAGTGATTCGATTTTGGACAATTTTTCAATTAAAGTGTGTTTTCCATAGTGCCATTTGTGGTCCATTTTCAACATTTTCTGCAATAGTTGTGTTGATGCTTGTGGGAAAGCATTCAAACTTTGTACAATGCTTACACGCCTACTGAACATTAACTGTATTCAATTTTGGCACTTTGCCAATTAGAGTTTTCCACTATGGTGTCAATACTGTTCGAAACATGACCATCGAATTGGCATAGTGGTTAAATTGGAATGAAAGTGCTCAGAGAACACAGCGTTACCATATTAATATTGACTCATGGGCAATAGATATTTACTTTAGCCACGTTTACAAAGCGCCTGCAACCCAATGGCAAGAACATACATGCAGATGTAGGATGAGTCATGCATCAAGTAAGACTTTTTTTTTTTTCTACTTTTATTGCAAAGCGAACATCTTTATTGCCCATGTGTCGATGTTGCTCTAGTGACGCTGTGCTCTCTGAGCACTTTTGATCTAGTTAATGTTGTCCTTTAATTTAGTCTAGTTTAATCATAACATTTGCGGAGTTACTTTAGTTTAGTTTAGTTTAATCATGAAAATTGTTATTTAGTTTAATTTAGTTTTAATTAAAACAAATAGTCGCCCCAACTCTAGTAATATGCATACCTGGAAATGTAACAAACTCTGCGGTCATGTAGATGCAGGCCATTTGTATCAGCAGCCATGATGACACTTCACGCTTCTTCCTCTCCATCTGTCTACTTGTCACAACATCTCAACGTTATTATATAGGCACAATACAAAACGTAGGGGACTTTATAAAGAGTTCCATTAATCAACGCTGAAGAGAAAGTCTGCTGTTCAAAAATATTACGAAGCTGTACCGCATGCCCGTTTGGCAGCCATCGAATAGGCCTCGTGTGTTTCCGTAGCTTCTATAGAATGTTTCAATATTTGTCATCATGCGCATACGCAATACATAATATGTCCATATAATACATTTGAAACAGCCTGTAGTCAACAGTGTCGACGCCGTAGGTTCTCCGGATTTAATGTAAGCTACTTATTCGGTAGGCCTAAGATGGGGTCTCATTAAAAAGAACATGTCGTTTTGTACATTGTAATAAAATCTACATGGTTTAAGGTTGATATTTCAAAGAAACCCCATACCTAGCCCAGTTGCACACATGAGTGGTTCTTTTTCAAGCTTCGTGCCAGGCAGGTGTACGTATGTTTGTATATATACATTACATGTATGTATTTTGGTACAGTGCTATAGAGCACAATTTGTACCTTGTGTAAATACACACGTACGTATCAGCCATGTAACTTGATTGGTACTAATACACAGCAAAAGCTTCAATGGCTCAAAAACCTCAGGTTTAATTCAGGACTCGTAGATAAAGTTTCCTGTCCACAACCCAGTGAATAATGGGATGTACTGTAAAACTAGAATATTCGCACACGATTTAATTTCCGAATTTCACAATTTACTGCAAAACCGCGTGATTTTCATCGCTAAATATGTGTGTAATGTTATGTAAAATTGTGTCATAAGTACCAGTGACTTTTTACCATTGTTCATTAACAGATACGTAAAGCAAACCACACAAAAAAATCTTATGCTAAAGTTTGCATATACACAGCATTGTTACAAATATTTAGTAGGGTCTATTCTTGGAGATGTAAAACTATCACTGACCAGTGACATTTTCACACAAGTCACATTTTTAATTGAAATACTAACGTACAACTGTTATTTTCACGTTCGTTTGGGATTGAAGAAAAAACATCCTGCGTGAAGTGTTTAGTGATAGGCCTACTGTATTTGAAAGTACACTAAAATAATCTCATGAAAAAATCATGAATATGGGCTTTTGCCCGCAGATTCATAAATACAGTCGACTAGCCAATGACACAAAATGAACTGCGCTATGTATTTCAGACAGTTACACTCGATTTCTGCACATCGCATTGAGAATCAACATTATATGTCAGTATTGTTTTCCACAACCGGGCAATGCAGTTTCTAAATATGTATCCTTAAAGGCTTTTTTAACTTGGTGCAGACCCTTGACATATTAACTTGATTTTGGCTTTAATTTCTTCTTTGGTATACTTCGCTAAGAGGTCATCAATACTGAACCAGGGAGCTACTTGGAAAGACGCGTGTGTCTCTAACTGAAATAAATGTTCGCTAAAGCTGTCACCGACATACGCGATGGCAATCACGGGTGGCGTGGGGGCAGACTGTCCTGTTTTTTCACAACGCACCCAGCAATGCTCGTCATTTTGTAACGAGCATTGGTCACCTTCGCATCCTGGCACCGGGTGTATCTGCACATCCTTTCTAATGTACCAGTGTGGCGTGTCTTCCAGGTCGTCTAGGGTGTGCAGCATTACATCGTCACATTCATAGAGCTCGCCAATAACGTGCTATAAGGAAATAGACAACGAAACCATGTTTAAGCTGAAAAGGCGAACCTTTTTTGCCCCACCCATTATATTTTTGGGCCATATAAAACAAACATTTGACACATTATTGTCTATGCATAATAATGCATGTTTAATTAATCATGTGAAATAAACTTTATTACTATATCTTGTATACCTAAAGAAACACGTGCGTCATACAATGCTAGCAAATGTAGTGCGATATTAGTACCTCGAGGATAGTAGACCTACCTTAGATGATAGTACGCACTTTCTACCCATGTGTTTTGTACAAGGTCCTTCAGGAACTAGTTACATTTGCATTTATCATTTTTTTTATTTTGATTATATTAAAACATCTATATATTTATAATCATTCGGAAATAAAAACAGTGTATGATATGAGCGATAGAATTTATACAACGCTTTTAGATGATGAGAATATGGTGTAATTAATACAGAAATAGTAAAAATGTATATGATATATGATATTGCCTAGTGATCTATGAAGTAACCTATAGATTTTGAAGATTGTATGGATTTATTCTTTGCATTGAGATTTCTAAATGAAAGAACTTAACTTTGTCACATTTAAAACAAAAGAAATGTAAATACGTTTTAGCAACAGTAAACCTTCGTGTTCTCGAAAAAAAGTGCATCTGATAGGCTTTTTACATGGTGGTAATTCTTTTAAAGGAAAACAATAGTATCTTATTCTTGTAATAAACTATGTTTTTTCTCTGGTTCTTTCAAGTATAAATGGTAACAATGAATGATTATATTTTTTTATAAAAAAAGTGTGTGTTGCTTATGACACTATAACTTGGGGTACTAATTCAGAGCGCCGTATATTATGTTGTCTCATGTATTTTCCCAAGTTTGGGTCTGATACACATACCATTTTGGGAAACCCACCCACCCACACCCCATGCTGATTAAATTCTTGTAATACCCAACGAAACTTGCCTTCGTATATGTTATACTTAGTGCATGTTAAACTTATGGTGGTAAGACAGTAATTAGACGTGAGTACCCGTTTCTATTGTACCGCACTATCAAGTATAGCCTATAGTTCTCAAGAGACTTAACCTATTACGATAACGCAACATACCTTTCCCAATCCGGGCCTGTTCAGCAGATATGGGGTCTGATACTCTTCAATCACCACGAGCGGGTACTTCTCTGCAGTATATCCATGTCCCTTAAACTCCAGGCGGCCTTTCCCCGGCTCACGGAGCATGTAATGCAGAAGACCAGCACGTTTGAGAAATCCGTACAGAAACACAAGTGTCATGGCTACTATATAGATATAGGTCGAGCTACTATAGATATATGTCGTCCGGTTTGGAATTTATCCGCAGGTGGTGTGCTCTCGTATACATAGTACGCCGTCAGTATGATTCGACAATAAAGTTGGTCTAAATACTTAAGTATATTGAGGTGGAATGTCATGACATAATGGAAACTGCTGTACTGTAAACATAGTGATACTCTAGACTGTGCATCTAGGAACTGCTAATTTACGTCTGTGGTATTACTATTTAATTTACTTTAGAATTTAAACCAGTGTATCAATGCTCGAGTTATCTCACAAAATAGATTGACTCGGCTTGAACAAGAAAACTGATTTTTATTCTTACTAAAGCACTCATAACCGATCATTAAAATTACTCATTGAAATAGTGACCTGTGTAGGGTATAGGAATGGCCATACAATACTTTTTTGTCATTGCACAAAGCATGATCTTAAAATACTTTAAACACAGTTAAACACACTTAAACCTTTTACACAGTGTAGTGTTACAAACTCATGTTTAACATGAAAAAAAACCATCAATCAGCAGCAGTGATTTTCATGTCCTTAAAATGATGTAGCGGATCCCGGCCTTCCGCTTTCACTCGATCCTTGGGCTTCACATACGACAGTCCTGATGCCAGCATTTGAAAGCTGTCATAGTACTCGTAGAATGGCGGCGAGAGTACTGCAGGTTTGAAGTTGCGGAACACGTAGCTACTGCATTTTTCTGGCTGTGATGCGCCCGTGGGTGTGACCATGAGGTCCACCCGGCTGTACACGTCACTCTCCGTGTTCTCTAGATCGTCTAGAGTGGCGAGCATTTGGTCATCTACGGCGAACATGTCGCCCAATACGTGCTGCAATGGAAAGGGGACGTTGTGAATCAAATGTCTACATGTGAATGCTGTACACGTATCTTCAGATACAATGTAGGCATGAGGCCCAGGGGTTGTGCGAATCATCTTTTACCCATCACAAAATATTTCGTTTAAAGTAGGTTTGTGCCATATCCACCATCGATGTGTATGTGTACAAAGAAGCCATCAATTTCTAGATAATCTATTCATAATTGCTAACTCATGTAACTGGTCTAAGAAAATCATTAACATTGGAGAGTTGCTCGATCTTATAAGAGATTCCGCTGTATAAGCATGCTCGTACACTGCTTGATATTGTGTGTACATGTACTAATTTATATTTTGTTTAGCCATCACCACAGGCTCACTATTTAAAGTTTCACATATTGTTTTAAGTATATATATATGAATCTTGAGGATGGTGTTATTTTTTTCCATGATGAAAATGTGGACGGATTATCTTGTGCAAAACGATTTTAACTTTATTTTGTAAATTAACGTTGTAAACATTGGTGAAGAAATGTTGTCATAGATCATAAATTCTGATCACTATATTTTTGTGTATTTGTAATTCTATGGAGATTCTGTTTGTTCAGATACCTGGCAATATATTAAGAATTTATTTATGTTCTACACTGATTTTAGAAACGTCTATATAGCTACGTGTGGTCATATGGAAAACGGAGGCTACTAAATAAGTTGTGAGAAGAGAGTTACGAATTCTCTATTATGGTCATATATCTGGTCAGTATTTATTTAATTATCAAGTATTTATTGCATACATCACATTACAGTTCTAGGGTTCGCAAGTTGCATTCACAAACAGGTACACAGCATATCTATGTTACGCTGGTAAGGTGGTAGACTATGAGCGCTATACATTACTTCACTCATCCGCCACTGCCCTCCTGATATAATCCATCCCCACTTCGTGCTCATAAGCTAGACTGTACTCTTTCCCCATTCTCTCTTCAAAAACCTCATACATCTTCAAATCCAACAAGGAACGTTTAAATTTTGGCAAGAAATACATTTCAACAATTTCCTCTCTGCCATTCACTGTAACCGTTTCTTCTCGACGCAGGTACCATTCCGGGTGATTTTCTAGCCGATCCAGATCTTCCAGAGCAGCGTCGTCCAGTTCATAGACCTCTCCTTGGATATGCTGCAGGAGCACAACAAATTTAAGATGTCAGTTTCATTCGAGTAATATACTCACGAGATATGTGAATACCCGTTGACTGTCGCTGTGTGCAGGAATGAGAGTAACTGTCTGGACATGTGCCTTTTATTATCATACTATCTTTGATTTAAACATATTAGGCTGGCAAGTCAAAACACATTTTACATAGTCCTAAGGTTACAAAAGTAAATACAGTCGCACACGTAAAGTGGGTGCTAGTGCTTGAAACTCCAGCCCGCAACCACGCCCTCAGGACCTGAACCCACAAAGAGTTTCACTTTCTTCTGGAATATGACTTTGGTAGTACCCCTTAAACCCGCCCCAGCTCCACGGAGAAACCTAGATCATGTACAGAAAGATACTTAAAAGCCACATAGGTAAGTTATTGCTCCTCGTGAAAGTATTATGATAACTTGATGGTTACAATGAAAAACTTTTAGACCACAAACATAAAGTAGAACATTTACGGACCTATTACAATAACCAAGGTGGTGAGATGATGAGTAGACAAATGGAAGAAGTTGATTGAATTAGTGCCATCCTGACTTTCAGCGTCTTTACCACTGCCGAATCATACTCCATACATGATTACCAAATACCACTAGATATGCTTTGTAATCACTACACTAAATCAAGATGAAATGCATCGATACGCAGATCCAGGATTTCAGAAGGGGATGCGTACTTAAGGGATCTCATGGGTTTGCACGAGATCGAGAGTGAACATGCCAAAATGCCTATAAAAATAAAACAAGCAAGTAACACACACACAGCCCCCACCCCCGCCCATGGGGAGAGAAAGAGGAATATTGGTTGCAGTGCAAAAGACTATAAAAGCATAGAGATGTGAGAGTTCTTTATGTTATACCTCACCGGCCACCTCCCCAAACGTTTGCGTAAAATATGATGGGCACGCAGATATGTGAGTGAAAACTCAATGAGAAATAACATGTATCCATATGAACACCCATTGAAACATCACTCATCATTTGGGAGTGGGTGAGAACTGGTAGTTCGCACCACCACCCCATGCAAGCACCCAAGTCCCCCTATTTAAATGGATCTGACAATGCCTTTTGCACACACACCCTCCTCACCACCCACGCCTCCTTCCCAAGCTTACATTTCCCTGTCCGGGCGCGTCCAGCAGGAAGGGGATGTTGTATTCGGTGAAGATGACGAGCGGGAACTTGTCGTGGGTTCGAGCCTCGCCCAAGAAGCGCACTGAGCCCTGCAAGAGGAGGAACCGGAGCTGTAGGAACATCAGGCGTTGTTAGCCAATTGAAATTTATATCTCATGGAACTGTGCGTTTTCAATCGGCAAGCGTTTATAGGTACAGCTGAATGTAACATAGCCATCTAGTTTGGTACAACTATTTGCCTGCTTTAGGATTATTTTAACAGTTTACGGGTAGTTACTAAATTTTCTTATCCTAAATAGAGTTGAACTAAATGAACTGTGGGTTTGATGTTACAGTATTTGCAGTTCAGAATTTACACGGGATAGCATTGAACTTGTAACAATTATCCTGGCTTTAAAATCTTTGTAAAAATACAGTCTGCTCTATTAACGTATCCAACAGAAATGTGTTGAGTCCATATTAAGTTTTTTTTTTCATAGTAGTCAAAATTGATGGGCATCCCAATGTGAACTGGAACTGGTTGAATTCTTATCAGCAATTCAGGCTTTTGCTAACTATCACCATATTGACTATAAAATCCACTCTTTTCACGCGACTAGACTCATCCTGATAGAAACGAGGTCTGTTATCGCATGGCAACTAAAAATGACACCAATCTGGAGATGGGGAGGGGGGTTGCGGGGGCTCGTGAAATAAGTGGCTTGTTTTTAACAAGCCGTTCAAATTGTTATTGACACTATATCTAATATCAAAGACTGAATGTCTTCAGAGAATGAACCTTGCATATAATGTGACAATATCGTACACTTTTGAGAGGACCACCTTAAGTTTAAAGAGCACGTGCTTGAACATGGGTGCCGCCTACCTTGGCGGGGTTCTCGAGCAGGTGGTGGTTGGGCTGGCCGCGCTTCAGGGTGCCGTACACGAACACCTTGTGCAGGCACTGAGCGGTGGCGGTGGCAGCGGCCCTGAAAACAAGGTTTAGTAGAACTTCGAATCAAGACCACCTCTGTATTGAGACCACCTCTGTAATAGGACAATTTTTTCATGGCCCCAACCGTTCATTAAGCGACCAAAAAATGAACTTCCATACAAAGACCTCTTGAGGTCCGTCACAAAGGTGGTCTTAATACAGAGGTTCTACTAATTTGTATTGAATCTTTTAAACTTCTTAGTGTTCGGTTCTTATGTTCTGGCGGCATCTGCGTCGATCTCTGGTGTTTGCGAAGAATGAAGATATGTGCATGATGTGTCCAAAAATATTGAAACAGTTAGAATATTAAATGTTGTTATACAAAAGTAGTTGTCTGTGTGTACTAATGTGTGTATTAATCGCGCATGAAGTAGGTTTATCGGGTTTTCCCAGAAGCTAGGCCTACACAAACATGAGGTGGAAATTCCAGCTGGTGGATCAATGATTGTCTGGGCTGAAATATCGCACCGTTCCCATATACCACCGGTCTTGATTTTTAAGAGCCAGGTAAATAGTACTTTTAGATAACTAATAAAGCCTGTCTTGGTTTAAGTCTGGCTCTCAAGCACATCTTGCGAAGATACTTCCTGCTGCCATGGAAACTACACAACGTGTACTTGGTAGTAATAGGTTATTATAGGAGTGGTGGTGAGAGATCAGACAATATCTCACTATGTGTGTAGGAGCAGAATGAGTGAGCATAGCGAACGAGTTCTGCTTAAGTCCACATGATCGAGGTGAGAGATTGGATGCTCTCTCAAACGCACTCGTACAGTTACCTTTTCCTCTCATCACATGTTGATTTATGATTTGTTTTATCTTAACCTTTGTAGTGTAGGATATCAGATTCTCTGCTCCGCCTCTCATCCAATCAGAGACGAGTATTTTAAGCAAACGTGAGAGAACAGTCGATATCGGTACCATGTGCATATGCAGGATGCGCAGTGTGCCCCATCCCAGTTTTTCCCACCCATGTTGTTTTTGCTATGGATCGGCGTATGAAACCCAAGAGATCCCTTAAGTGCGCCCTGGACCTGCCTGTCGGGTTGCATCTTAGACTCAAAGCTTGTGGTCGCAGCCATGTTATAGAACTACAACCATATCTATCAGACACAGTACAAATACAATGTATGACAAGTCTGTGCTACGGTGTACATGTTAACAGGCCAGTATTTACCAGGTATGTCTGGCCTGTTTATCAGGCATGTTCATTCACAGCTTATCATGACTATTTTAATATGACGTCTGACCCTTTGTAGAGGTCAAAGCACTTGTGGTCAAACACAAGGCATTATTGTTGGACATGAAGAAATAACTGTTTACATTATAAGTATAACTGTTTGAAACCGTCAAAGAACACAAACAATAGCATTAAGAAATGTATGCAAATTTTATTACATTAATATATGCAAATGTACACTTACATCTTTCTACTATTTGATTTAATTCCATTTACAACTGATCAAAGTGAATCACATTAGTGTCAGAATTCAGATTGAAATCAAGTCATCAAATAAAAGATATTTATTGAACAAAACTGGTTGGTCAAAAATTGCATGTGCAGTCATCAAACATTTTTTATGTGTATCTCTTAAAAAGTAACATTCAAATTTAGAGAAAATGGCATTTTCCAATAAAAATTGTTTGTAATTTGATAAAACTGTTTAAAATGTTGCCTGGCTAATTTTTGCTAACTTCCTATTTAAGCTAGAACCAGTAATACTTTAGTTATCCTAAAGCATCTATACAAAGCTATTTGTCATATTCATAATGAACATTTTCAATAATGTCATACAAGCATATATATATACTTATTGGAAAGTTATTTTGCCACTGATAATTTAGATGCAACCACAATAGTCCTAGATTCATTTTGCCTATAGCAGGAGATATGGTACTACTCTCTGAAACATAACATTCACATTTGAAACTCTCATATGTGGTTCTATATGTCGCAAATAGAGACAATGTTGAAATAAAACACACAAAAATGATGGGGTCTCATGTAGCACCAGCTAGTCAAAGGCGGCACTCAATGACAAACCTTTCTTGTAACTGATACTACAAATACTGTTGAAAATTAAAAAATATCCACAAATATGTCAATTTAACACAATATAATGTCTAACAGCTATAAGTGACAACTACAACAACAGGGTGCTCGTATAAAACCAACTGGGTGCCCATATTATAATAACTGTAACTCATATCAAGTACATAAGAAATTAGGTTAATATTCAAAATCTAAAAATTTCTGACAATCCACAAAACAGTAGAACCTCCAAAAATATCTTATCAAGAAAGAGACCATCTCTAAAGAAATCACTCCTCCTAGTTCCAATACGTCATTCGTTCACAAAGAACCCAACATGAACCTCAATAAAGAGGCCATATATTCAATAACAGATCCAGGTTTTCAATCAGGAGAGGGTGCACTAAAGGGATCTCATGGGTTTCGCACACATCATCAATAGCAAACATGCCAACAAACCCAATGCAAATAAGGTGTATTGATGGAAAAGCCCCCCACCCCCACCCCACCCCTGGATCTGCCTATGTTGGGGTCAGTCCCTGGCAGGGTGATCTTAATAGAGGTTCTACTGTAAGAGCATGAGTGGTCACTGTCGGCACACGATGACGGGGCAGTGCGCGTGGTGCACCACGTAGTCAGACACGGAACCCATCAGGGTGCGCCGGATGGAGCCGAGGCCGCGGGTGCCGATCACCACCATGTCTGCCTTGAACGTCTCCAGCGCCTGTAATGTACATATATGTGCTACATTTGAGATCAATCATTATGCACTGGCAGATCCAGGTTTTTTGGAAAAAGGTAGAGCGCACTAATGGGATTTCGTGGGTTCCGTATGCACGATCGATGGCGGACATGTCAAAAAAACATGAAAATGGAGAATTTTGGTGCCCCCTGCCGCCCACCCTGGATCTGCTGTTATAACACTACTATCATAACAAATATCTATAGGGATACAGAGGAAGGGAATAGATAATAGCCATAATGTAGACAATAGTAGTAGTCCATAAGAAGTAGGTGCCCACTGATCACTATTTCCAACATCGAATTGAAAATGAGATTGAACCAATTGAAGACCTAACTTTGTGGGTTAGAAGAGCCCGCGACCGCCTTACAAAACACCCTTCCAGTACCAGATCCAGGATTCGAGACGTATATGGAATACATGCATCCATCCCAGGTTCACCAACCAACAAGCCCACAGCATTTGCAAAAAAAAATTCATTCGGAAGGCCCCCACCCCCAGGGTCTCCCCCTAGAGCTTACCTTCACGAGCGCCTCCCCGGGGCGGCCATACGCCACGTGCAGGCTGCTGCCCGCCATGCCATGGTCGCTCAGCTTCTTCTCGTACTTGGTCCGGATCTCTTTCATCTCCTGGTGTGGACAGTGCGGAATGTGTTATTACAGTGTCATTAATTATTTTTACGTTAAGTTTGATACTACAATAAATATGATACAATATGATATATGAAATCATACAATAATTATGGCTGATCGATCAGACATTGTTAGTTTTACATTTTCAAACATTTAGAATTTAGTTTAGTTGACATTTGACCTCTATTGATACATGGTACCTCTAGATTTGAAATGATATCATTCTTAACACATGGAATTTGTCTGTCTTGTCAGAGCAGCTACAGTTGAATAGCTTTTGCAATGTCAATGGAAATCGCATAGGGTGTTTAAAAACCCGTACTAGCCCTCTCCAACATCTTGTTTTATAGTTCACCTTGATACAGCACTACAAATTCATGAACTACCACATGAAAAGAAGACACGATGGCCGTCGTACCTGCTCCTCACGTTCCTTCATCTTCTGCCATTCGCCCTCGTTCATCCGCATGCCTTTCGACATCTCCACGGTGACTCCTTCGGGAACGTGGATCAGAATGACCTTATTCTCCTTACGGTGCAGTCGGTCTGCATAGTAGTCAAAAGCCTGCTCCGCTTGTTTGCTTCTATCCACAGCAATAGCCACAACTCTCACAGCTTCGATTTCTCCTGTAGCCATCTTTGGATTGAATTGCAAAATATCTTCTTTATGTAAAAGGCTATAGGCGTCTTCCAAATTGCGTTTTATTAAGAAGAACGGAGAGCTACTTATACACTGTGATACCACGATCCTTGAATATATCCTTGAATCAGGCAAAAGTTTTCCAGATTAACATAACTGTAGACACAAAGTCCAAAATCAACAAGCAGTAAGGTTATTTGCATTGATTAGTATTCGGTGATTATATAAGCGATCGAGAGTACATTCATCATAACATGTTTACCCTGTGATAACGCATACTGATAATGTCACAATATCATCACCTTAACTTTCAGATACTCCAACAATTTATATTTCTAGACGCTATTACCAAATAAAAATGAAATAAACATTAGTCAAAGATATTATAGAACAAGCTTGTTCTATAATATCTTTGCAATAGTTTCCAACACTGTTCACATTAAATATGAACATAATCACGTAGAAATTGAGATGACATTCAAATACATGTATCAGGTTGTTAATATAATGACCCTATAACTTTAATTTAAAAATATATCACAACATGTACGTGTATTTTATCACAGATTTAACATGCATTTTAAAATGCTCATACTAATTCGGTGCACAATTTTAAGTAAGAAATTTACATTGCATCCTCATTCCTTTCGGGCTACTATATGTATTGTCCAAAACACACGTTATCGAAAATAACACTGGATTATAAAGAGTGTAAAAGAATGTTCCGTGTACAAATTGTAAAGTTAGAATATTCCAGTGGTGTGTACATCAGGACGGTAGTCTGCATGTTACCATTATGACCGCACGTGAACATTGTGTGTTCATAGAGAAGTACATGACGTCCACGTACAGATTAACGAACACTATGTCCATATTCAGAGAGACTTGTGCCATTTGGTGCTTACATGAAAAAATTGTTAACAAATCGTGTTTTTATAACAAATGATTATCATGATCCTCAGACGTGGTACGATTTTACTTTTCGTGCAATATTGTAATAGTCTGCTCTCAAAACTAGGAGATATTTCTTCCTCTGAGATTTCTTCGTTTTGATGTTGATGCCTGAGGCCACCAAAACTGTCGATGTTGCACAATCATTATTAGTGCTATGAATTCAAGAAAAATGTCTAGCCAGTGGTCATCAGGCAGAGAGAAATCAACATTAAGTCTAGCAACTGTGTATGCTTGCAATATCTGGTGATGGGGCTCTCCAACTATATAACGGTTCGGGTGTGCGACCACTACTAAAGACCCACTGTATTTTACTTCAGGACAAATTTAAAAACATTGGGTTTTTTACCTGGACGGATCTTCAGACCCCACCCCTAGCTTTTCATAAACAGATATTAAGAGCCCCTCTTTTACCTGTATATTACCTGTCTGAAAATTGAAGGCCCTTACTTTTTTAAATAAAGAGCCGCTAATTAGTCACCTAAGTATGGTTTAGTTCCACCTTGTCTTTGATCATAAATAATGATAGTAGACGTAATAAATCAATCCAATCATCATGAACTTTTGTTTTATCACGCTTCAGTTATTTTTATTAATCCAGTTTTTATATAATTAGATTAATTAGTAAGCCGTTTAGATATGCAATAATCATAGTTCATGTCATCATTGTAGGCCCTAATCATAGTTCCATCGAATTTGTTTTAAGTGTGTGTCAAAATGTTATGACAAGCTATTTCGTAATGTGTTACCGTATGAAAGAACTATGATGAATATTTTAAAATTCGATGAACTTGCAATGCTATAGCTAAGTAAGCGGCCATCATTAATTGTACAGGGCGGGACGGTCATTTGGTATTGTTAAGATAAGAAAATTGAACCCCATCAAAAAGGCCAAAAATGAGGTTACGTCATTTGCGAATGATCCCTTATTTCTATATTCTTATTGATCATCATTGATCATTTATCACATACTTGCACCAGAAGCATATTCAGCGCACAATGCTAATCACTGACACAATCACTCATTCACTCTTTTCAACCCGATGACCTGTACCTAATTGACGTGTAGGTGCCACGGAGCTGTGTCCAACTATTTAGGTATGAGTTTGCTCAACATCCACTCGGCCATAGAAGCACACACAGTACTGCATATCCAGTACGTTACAATATATACTCAAACATGATATGGAAGTCTCGAATATCTGTCTATTCGCAGCTGCCATTTTGTATATACCGTGTGATAGTTACATAGTATTCAACTACCTATTCCATGATTCGTATACTGAGAGCAGAGAACGGTATGTGTAAGCCCTCAATATCACTCAAGTACACCACTACACACCCCGAGATACACGTACACTCACTCGGCTGCCGAAGCATGTTACTCACGTTGTCTGATATCAGTATTCTATAATACGTGATGTACTTACATTTTCCTGTCACTAATCCAAATATCTACCTGCTGTTATCACAACAATACTGCCACGAATTGACCACTATACAAAACATTTATAGATCTATATTCGTTGGCTGAAATACTTTATTATCGGATGGTTCACAACTGTCAGAACGTTTACACAGGCATCGCCATGTGGAGTAAAAATAGACTAGTTTGCCATCGGCATATCTTTAGAGGATGGGGTAGCATTAGAATGTTCTTATTCGAATGCTATTGTTATGGAATGGCTTATTCAAACGTCCAGATTTGACACGAAGACTGTATTTATATATTACTTTGATGAACCCACGTTTAACTAGAATAGTTTGAGAGTGCCCCAGGTTTAACATAAAGGGTTTAGAGTGTCCAAGGCAATAAATAAACTTATTTTTACATGATTGTGATCCTACATATGACAACATTAACCGTGGAAAAAATATTTTACCACTTCGTTAAGGTACACTGCCATGTTGAAAATCAGCAGTTTATATACCTCTTAATGGCAAAATCATAAGCATGTGTCTTCTAGTTAGGAAATTTAGGTATATGAAGCGTTTCATGACTCAATTCTATTATATAAAATCAAATTAGCGGGGATGTTTTCACCAACAATATACATTTCAACAATCAAGCCACTGCCCTACTTTCAAAACAATAGCTACTTTCAGATCCCACCCTGGGGCCCATTTGGTTGCAGTCTCAAACAAACAAAACAAACAAACAAACAACACTGAAACTCTACCCTTCCACTCAATATTCTTTTTCCTAAAACAATTACTTTAAATGATCCATATTCAATTGACGGCATAATATTTTACCTTACCATACCATGCATACGTACATTTTAAAAAATGATCAACTTTCTCACCTATTTGATAAATGTGATACGGATATAGAACAAGGGAATCCAATCAATCATAAATATGACCCCACTTTATATGTTCACAACCTGGTAACCTGGCAATTTGCCGGCTAGTGTCTTATTTTGCCACAAAAATGGCCGCTGATGTATATTTGTAAAAATAAGTTTAAAAAAACACGCACACACTCATCTGTCAAGATATCTCCTCCATCTTGTGGCATAATTGGTCTCCGGGAGCACAAAACCATACAAATGACGGGGATGCTTCTCAGGCGTGACTTGTTATGTGCCATTCTCTTGAAATATGTTATCTATTTTTTCTCTTTCACATTCACTGGTTAGACACTTATTTTGCCATTGTGTTACGGGTGAGCTCGGTGAAGGCATGAAAAAGTTTCATTTTTTATATTATACACCCCCTCCCTCCCAGTGCGGGCCATGAAAAAGGGTAGCCCCCATAGGACGTGAGTTTGTGTGTGGTAGTTTGGCTCGAATGAAAATAAGCTTAATGATCACAGTAAGAGATCCAAGGAACACGGGGGGGGGGGGGCAAAAGGCTAATTTTGACAACGTATTGAACGTGTGGAAGCGGTCAACGTGTGACCCTCACCCTCACACTCTACAAGAAAAATAAGATCTGCCAGGTAAACCATTAATAAACTTCACCATTTTTTATCACGTGGTTTGTTTTGGTGTCCACAGATCCATGGAACATGACTATAGCCATGTAGGAGTTCGTCTGTGTTTTATCAAATTGAAAGCTACATTTACACCGCATTTATATACTTGATAATGTGAATATATCGAACTGCTGGCGTTTTGCTTATTGTCCCTAGTGCAAGTGTTTTTCATGGGTACGGCTGTACTAGCTGGTCGCAAAATCCAGTCACATTTTATTGTAAGCTTTGTAAAGGAAACAAAGTACGTGAACTTGCAAATTCTTAATCAAGTCCCAGTCTGACAGTCACAACTGTAAATCCCCAACATTGTATATGCATTGCGGGGGGGGTCCTCTACGGTTTGCGGTTATTAGAACTAATACATATGTAAGTTGATACTTCCAAAACTGCCCCCAAATAGCACCTTTGATAAGAGACAATAGTTGAGAAAATAAACGACTGAAAAGCAAAACTCTGAACAATGCCTATGGGACCTACCTTTTTCTGGTTACATGTCCATTTTTTCAAACTTTGGAGAGAATCACCAACAACGTCCAATGTACAGAAAATGGCTGCTATATGTGCTTATAAATGTTTTACACCAATTAAGTCTTTCAGTTTTGTGATAAGGCGTAGTTATAGTTTTATTATGTTTTCTTGAGAATGCACATTTATTTGTTACATTTATGTATTTAATTTATGTTCATCTACAGCACGTGTTGTTTCTTGTCGCTGCAGACAAGTCCACTGTGAAAATAAGAATGTACATATACATGCATATTTTTTTGTGTTCTTTATTTATTGCAGTGTACAATATATTTATTTGTCTTTTGCTTGTAACGAATCTATGATGGATATTTTCAATTCAATGCACCAGCAGTCGAGGGTAAATCAATTAAGCTTGAAATGAAATTGTACAGACATTTTATAGTAACAAAATAGATAATGTATACTAAAAATAAAGTGAGCTGAAAAATCTCTGAACTAATTCTTAATACTTTATGATTATCTAAGTATTATAAAAATGATATTTTGTCAATCATTTAATCATCGGAAATGTCTGAGCCTAGCATTAATAACGTTATTTGGGGGCAATGTCTACGTGTTGTCACTTGACATAAAACAAACAGTCATATTTGGACTATTTGAAATACGTGAAAAATCCAATAGGATTTAAAGACCGGTTGTGTGAATTTCCATTCCAAATTCTAAACCCCATGGCTTGCAAAAAGGTTAGCAAGATGTAACACACAGAAGTCTTGTTTGTGTTTTTACGTAATTTTTAGTGCCACATTCTGCTATTGTTTACATCAATAATAGTATAATTTAATTGTATTAACAAGCAATTGAAATTATATGCACTCTTCTAATACGTTTGTCTTCAGATATACACACATCTTCAATCCTCTGGATGAAGGTTTACCATTTGGTAACCAGCATAGATTTTGGTAAACGGTAGCCAAAGTTACAACTACATTGTATCCCATCCATCAATTGAAACAAAAACATGGAAATCTTGTCTGTGCCAAAAAGAGAAATGTTAAACCCTACTCTGATAGAAAGGTTGCCGATGATCGCATAACAAAGCATGGCATGTCCATTTAACACTGTTCTAACACACACGGTACATAATGAAACGATGACATTAAAGCATATGGTGTCTGTTCTAATCTTACTTTTACGAGGTCAATGGTTTCAAGTACAACTTAATGCCGTGCTTGGGTTTGGTCGTAACGAATGGCATCTGCTCTATGGGGTGTTTCTCATCCACACTCAGCTGGAAGTGACAGAGCACCCGACTGACAGCAACCTTCATCTCATTCATGGCAAAATTCTGCCCTATGCAGTTCCTTGGTCCTGCCGAAAACGGACAGAAAGCGTGGGAATCCATGTTCTTCATGTTGTCTATACTAAAGCGTTCTGGTTTGAAGTCATCAGCATCTGGCCCCCAAACCACAGGGTTGTGATGAAGATTGAAGATCGAAACAAGCAACTTCGTTCCTGGTAGAAGATTTTGGCCGTGGATTTCCATTGACTCTGTGAGTTCGCGCAATACGAATGGTACCGGTGGGTGCAGTCTGAGACCTTCCTTGATACACTGGGTGGTGAATGGAATCTTCTGAAGGTGCTCCCAGCCAAAGTCCTTTCCATTGAGAACACCGCTGAGTTCAGCTCTGCATCTCTCTTGAATGTCTTGGTGTTTAGCAAGCTCATAAAGAATCCACGATACACCACTCGCTGTTGTGTCATGTCCTTCGAAGAGGAATGTATCGACTTCTTCACGGATCTCTTCATTGGTAAGACCTTTTCCATTTCCATCTTTTGCAAGTAAAAGAATATCCAAGAAGTCTACATACCTTTTATTCTCATCTTGCACTGTATTTTGTTTTGCAAGAAGTTTCCGTCTCTTTAGTATGAGTTCATTGGCAATTTCATGAGCATAGTTACAATACTCCTTGAACTTTCTTCCATTTGAAGTCATGTAATAAATGAGGTCCAAATATAGCCAAGGTTTTAGACCGCGATCAATGAGAAATTCTGTCATAGATGTCACATTGTTCACATACCTATTGTCCGAGAGTTGCACATCACTTTCATATGAAAACGCACATCTGAGCATGACATCTAAAGTGCACTTGCTGACCGGTCTATAAATCTCAATACTCCCTCCAGTCACTGACTCCTTATCCCACTTCTTAATCATTGTTTCGGCTGCTCTATTGTAAATGGCCATGTAAGGCTTCAGCACATCGAAATGGAAGCCCGGTGTCAGCAGCTTTCTATTTCGGAACCACTTGGGACCCGAACTTAAGAGAAGACCGTCTCCCAGCCACGGGATCATCAAATTGTACCCAGCACCACTGGTCATGGGCTTCGGTTCAGACGTCTTCAGGATCTTCTTGATGGGGTCTGGGTGTCGTAGCATCACATACGTTTGCCACCAGCCTATAAAAAGAGTGCTCACATACGGAAACTGTTCAGTCCACTTTCTGGATATATTCACGAATTCCTGGCCGTTAGATGGTGCTGGTAGTAGCAATAAATGTCCCCAGAACCAGTGCTTTTTAGGTCCAGGCAGCTTGGATGCCGCTTGCGTTTGTGCCCATACGGTTTTCAGCCAACTGAGCAATTTTGATGAAGTTTGCAGCATGGGGACAATTGCAATTACAACTAAAACTGCAGCAGCATATTTCCAAGTGAAAACAAGAATATCCCCTAATATTCCCTCCATGATTGCAGTGATTTTGATTGCTCATACACAACAACTACTCAATGAGGTTTCAATGCGTACTACATACTTGTTTACAAGTTACACACTACCCTGCATGTCTGGCTGGATATGGTTAGACTAGGAAATCTCGCGCCGCTTCTGCCATTGATCGTGTTGAGAGTGCCTGGGTTGTGCACCGTATTGTCTCGCGTATCGGCCAATTTGTTGAAAATAGAGTCAGTAGCAATCTTGGGAGAATACATATTCTTGATAATGATGACCATAATAATCAACTTTGAAACGTACTGTGCATTGTGGGTAGTGTACTATTAACCACTAAAAGCTCCTGTGAGTTAGCCCATTTCATTTTGCGTCATTCTACCTACATGTATTTCAATGGATTTAACCCATTGATTGCTATAGTGATAGATCTTGTAGTACATTCTAATCAAGAAATAGTCAAATGTGGTTCTGTGGCATAATGTACAGGGCATCTGGGTGGTGACCAGAAGGGCGTGAGGTCGATTCCAAGTTAGGTCTGTTGGTGGTTGTAGAGCAAACTCATCACTATCCGATTGCAAACTGCTCCATGGGAAGTTAACATTAATAGGTACAGGTCATGTGAGTGAACATTAATATGAATGGTTAGCCCGGTTGCAAGTGTGCTGCATCCTCTCCAGTCTATTGAAAAAGGCAATGCCAATGGCGTGATGTATATGATGTAAAGTCGACTGGGCATATTAGGATAGTAGACTATAAAAAGTGTATATTTACATTATTAACATTTTGAATTGTGTCTTTGACTATTAATGTTATATGTTTACTTTATGAAGACAGCTACCATTGATTCGTTTTAGTTTTATTTTAGGTGGACTTTTAGTCATGGCACGGTGCGGTTGCTATATAGAAAGCAAATGGTTTTAGAAATGCATTCGTCCCTCGTCCCTGTATGCCTTTACAATTAATAATGTTTTTCTTTTCTTCTCTGTTAAAATGAATATAATACATGTATGATGAAAAGCATAATTCATCGCTTTCTTTTCAAGTGTTCCACGGACATGCATTGTTTGATATTCTTTATAAATATAGCGTGTGCATAGTTCAGGTCAAGCCGTATTTCAAAGTACGTATATAAAGGATTCTTTAAGTCAGGTAGCCAAATTTACGGTGAGTGGAAAATATTTATATAACTACATGACGGAATAATATCATTTTAAGGTATAGATAATCATACAATTATGGGATAATATTTTCTTTGATAGCGTAATGATTCGGTCCAAGATTGTTGTTTTAATCAATTACTTAAAAAAGTTGAAATTTCTTATCAGCTTTGGGGATAATGTGCGAATACTATATAAGTGATAAGGACATTTTTGTTACTATGTTTTCAATTTGCTCTTAAATTGACAATAACATATGATTTTGCTCAGCTAGTAACCACCAAATTAAAATTTAGCCTGTAATATATAAGCAATGAAACTACATTTTGGTATGGTCCAAGATGACAGCCTGCATGGATTATCAAAGTTTGTGATGTTAAGCTTCGTTCAGACAGTCCCTAATATTTAAGCACAATCAGTCGTGGTATCATAGCAATTATTAATTGGCAACTTGTCTCTTCATGTGCATGTTTTGATTTTTAAAAAAAAGTGGGGGTGGCGATAATCTTTTCCCAGTGTATTCTTTATCTTCTGCGGCTCAGTCAACATT
This sequence comes from Streblospio benedicti, assembly GCA_019095985.1. NCBI lineage: Eukaryota > Metazoa > Annelida > Polychaeta > Spionida > Spionidae > Streblospio > Streblospio benedicti. The sequence continues at coordinate 14,803,077 of CM032665.1, forward strand.
CGGGGACGATATTTTTTTTACTCTATGGCCCGGGCTTTTTCTTGCTACAACAGGCGTTTTCCACAACGCAACCGTTACACGGTGTGAAATATAATGGGCGTGTAGAACTGTGATGCAGCATGCAAAACCTTGAATTGCAATACATTGATCGACGTATAGGTCTCTGTAACCATGGTTTATTCAAAGTCGCTGGCAATGGTGATAATACGGGGAGATACGCGTATATGCAGCCGTGGCGTGATGGAGTAGGTACCGGACTCCTCTGTGTGGTCCACCACTTGTGAGAATGATGCTTTAAGATGTAAGCTCAGTGGATCTTTACCCCTTTTTATTTGACCCCATTTCATCAGCATATTTACATGATTCTCATGAACAGATACAAAAAATATACCTTACAGACTTCCTTTTGAATTTTTGTTTTCATAAGAATATTTTGGGACTTTAGAGCGGAAAGTGCAGTAACAATGTACATGTATCCAAGTTAGAGAAAACATCCCTATTCCAAATAAAATAAGGGTTAATAATAATTTGTTACCTAATGATAATAATCAAGGTCGCCCCTCCCTTCAAATATCAAAATTTGACATATTATTTAATCATAATAATTTTTTTTTATATGTATGTACATTAGTTTGCATTCAGAAGATATTGGGATGGACCTAAATTCACAAAGCTCGTTAATCTAAAAACACTGTGTAGACATAAAACCATGAACACTTGCATCATACAAGGTTTATACAGTGAGACCTACAATAAATGATTCCTTCTTTTCTACTAGAATGTTTACATATATAAGAGACAGAGTAAACAACAGAATTTTTCAACTGCACCAATTGCCAACTATTTTACTTATTAATGATCTAGGTACCTTGCTCTTTCTTTCTAACTACTTTTGGGCGCCATAGGCTGAATATTTACTGTTTACTACCTAAAATCAGCATGTTTCCATCACACCATTCTTTCTCTTATATATGTAAACATTCTAGTAGAAAAGAAATAATCATTTATTGTAGGTCTCACTGTATAAGCCTTGTATGATGCAAATACTCATGCATAAAACATTAAAAAATGAGGGATAGCTTAAATAACTATCCTTTTAATATATAAAGCTTATTTTATATTAAATTGGGACATTGTCTCATGGTTTTATATAACTTGTAATTAATTTATCTAGATTTTTTGTGCATATTTCATTGTGAATTATATGTATCACATTTAAAATATTGTGAAAATAAAATATTGCAGAGAAGTTTAGAAGGTATCCCCTACTTGTGTATGTGGTGTGCATATCAGTACGTATCTTATACATCCGTTAGGTAATTGCAAATAGTTAAAATTGACTGAGCTTACCTCTTAAAATGCATGCCAAACAATACTGAATCATTTTATAGTCTATATTCATGGAATTTATAGTTATCTGAGTGGTACTCGGTAGGGATACTGAATAGTTGGTTTGTTTTTAATCACAATATGTATGTTGTCTTTACACTTGAATTTGGTCAACGGTACGAATAACTAGATTCCATCCAACCAATATGAGATTCTGTGGCTTATGATCGTATGATGCTCATATATTAGGGTTCCGTTGACATTCCCCCCTATTATAAAAAATATTTTGATAATAATATTTAATACGAGCCACCATGGACGCATGCAATTACCAAGAAAGGTTACATAGTGGGGGATTATGGACATTATTCTATTTTCTCTTGACCCACTGACATCATGGCTGATAATACTTCTGTCCAGTATCAAATGCAAACTGAAACAAATAGCACTAGTTTTAATTGATTTATTTATCTACGTGTATATACGAATTAGAACAAGTATAGCGCAACAAATGATGTATTTTTACATTTTTGCCGGACAGACAAACAGTTATGATTCACCATATCGTCCCCCAGCCCCACCCCCTCTGCCTTAATTGTGGCTAGCCTGGTGACAAAGCCACTCAAGCATAACACAGGGGATTAGCAAAATGTTATAATCCATCAACTCAACTAACTATTCTACAGTAAAGCGCCAGTATCTATTTTGAAATAACATATGCAACTGATAAACAGATTTTTCATTATAATTAAGTTGATTTTATAGCAGCATTGGAAAGGAATACAATTAATACATGTAAGTTTAAAAGACATGGATACTGATTTGCAGTTATATTTTTTGCGCCACCCTGTAATGGTGGCAACTTCAAACCTGTGAAATTTTGAAAAATTGTGATGTTCAATTTTTTTTAGAATTTATTATTGATTATATATATGGTTTATAGATAAATAAACAACATATAATCTTAAGATCGGGAATTCTTTATTATAGCTATACAACCCAATATTGTCTATAAAATTAAAAACTGACAAAGCAGCCTAACATAAACAAATTAATTCAAATTTTATTTTTTCAATATTGCTATTTAACCAAGGTTATTTGAGTAAAATTATTGATGGATTGTTGTTTTAAAAATTCTACTTTACATAATGGCATTGTCAAACCTAATAATATTTCAACGACGCAAAAGTTGCATAGTTTGGTAAAATAGGTCTACATCATTTTAAAAATCCATAACATGTTACACTAATCCCATCTACTATTAGATGAGAAACAATATCCAATAACGTTTATTTGAATGCTTGTATTGGTCTTTCCCTTCCTTGTCCAAGTTATTCCTTCACTGTTCTTATGTGGGTTTTCTCTTTAGGGTGTGCTACATTGTGTATATTACACCATAGTTTCATCAGTTTCGTCTGCACCAATCGAATGCTGCTGTTGGCCCATACAGTAAAGAGAGCAACTCCATGACAGTACTTGATTGACAACGGTCAGAAATTGCCCTCCTCATCGCTGGACACTAGATTGGTGGCTTATATCACTCCATATTGATTGGCTGAATAACCATATCCAATAACAAAAATTGGTGACGTCAATCTTCTGTTTCAAAACTGGTTTCTTTTCTTGCTTGTGAGTAATTCTATTAACTATATTACTCATAATTCTTTTTTCCCTTTCAAATATTCATTTACACAGTGGTTACTTACAACTGATTTATATGCTTTTCAATGGCGGTCCGTCTATCTTCTACATCATCATTTACACCACAAAACTGAGTAACTGGCCCTGACAAGAGGCCCACAGACCATGATTGGTGATGAGCAATTAGTGGCTCATTAGTGTGTCTGCGTGCGCTCACCTCCGATTTGTCAACCACGTCATTGAGCTTTTATTTTTCAGCCTTATTTATGAGCGCTGTTGCAAAGTTGAACTATTGCAGAGTTCCCATACTCGGAGTATATGGATAACTCGAAATAGTAAGCATTTGAATTTGTAATACCCTTTAAACTCCTCTGATACATCGGCGCTTTACATGTATACAGAAGTCTTTAGCGGTAGTAGTACAATAGTCTAAAAAAAAGCATAAAATATTAAATAATGCCATTCTAATCGTGATTCCCACTTGGCCTTTCAACGAAATTGTCTGTGTATGTGCATCAATGTTGTATACACCCACAGAGGACGTTTTTTTTTTCTTTTTATAAAATATGCACTGTGCATTCCACTACCTTCAGAATTCCCCATATGTAAGCAGCAGTGCCATATCCTCGAATATCAATTTCCCACTTCCCAATTAGATTTTTTGCTGTACATGATCATATTACAACACACGTGACTTCATTCCTGCTATGGCTGTGACATGGTTTAGCTGGCTACTTTTTTGTTTGATTTTGTTTGTTACGTTTTTAGTCTCTGTTCTATCTCTTTTATTGTGCTAGATGCTTCTATACTGCTATGTTTGTCTGTATATGTATACCCGTTGACAAACATCATCGGGGATTTGATTTAACTTTTTTTTCTTCAAAAGAATCTTATCAGCGTTAATATTCTATTTTTTTAAGTAACATACATTAAAGATTCATGGAATAACTGCAATACAAGCAATTGCATATAAATTACTGTTTTCTAAACTCCAAATAAACGACCCAAATGCAAGAACACAGAAAGGTATAAATAATTATACAATGTATATAATATCGATAAACCACGTATGTATAATACAATTTGTGTATCGTGTCCATATAATTAGTCCTGTGGTTATATAGACTGTTCTCAAAATTGATATTTAGATTAATTACTACGACACCATATGTATGCATAAGTTAGCAAAATATAACAATCATATCTAAGTCACGTCAAGACATCATTTCGAGCTGTGTGATATCCGCATTCTCTTTCAAAACTGCACATATATCTCCCAAGTATCTTGACAGCCATTTTATAACTTGCATTGTCATATTCAACTAGATTTCGC
>CM032665.1:14807479-14817517 GCA_019095985.1 Streblospio benedicti
TAAAAAAAAGTTGTTTTTTATAATTTTAAAAAGGTTTTTTCTTAATAGCAATTTTTTTTTTTTTTATAGCTAAAATTTTTTAAAAATTTCAATTTTTTAACAAAAACCATTTTTTTTTTTTTGTTTTTTTTTTTTTTTTGTGTTAAACCTGAACAAACATTTTAAATAAATTTAAATTTTTTTTACAGAAAAAGGGATTTTTGTTTTTCTTTAAAACAAAAAAAAAAATTGTCTAAAAAATTAAAAAACTAAAAGCAGCCAAAAAACAAATTAATTAAAATTTTTTTTTTAAATAGTATTTAACCAAAGGTTATTTGAGAAAAATTATTGATGGATTTTTTTTTTTATTTTCAAAATTTTAAAACCAAAAATTTTTGCTTTCATGGGTTTCCATTTTTTAAAAATCCCATTTTACAAATTTTAATTAGATAAAAAATTTCCCAATAACGTTATTTGAATGTTTGTTTTGGGTTTTCCCCCTTTTTCCGTTATTCTTCATGTTCTTATGGGGGTTTTTTTTAGGGGGGCTACTTTGGGATATTAAAACATAGTTTCATCATTTTCGCCTGCCCCAAATTTTAATGCGCTTTTGGCCCATACAGTAAAGAGAGCAACTCCATGACAGTATTCTGATTGACAACGGTCAAACCGCCCTCCTCATCGCTGGACACTCAGATTGGTGGCTTATATCACTCCATGTTGATTGGCAGAATAACATATCCAATAACAAAAATTGGTGACGTCAATCTTCTGTTTCAAAAACTCGTTTCTTTTTCTTGTTTGTGAGTAATTCTATTAACTATATTAGCACATTCTTTTTTTTCCTTTTCAAATATTCATTTACACAGTGGTAACTTAAGGTAACTGATTTATATGCTTTTCAATGGCGGTTCGTCTATCTTCTACATCATCATTTACACCACAAAACTGAGTAACTGGCCCCTGACAAGAGGCCTCAGACCATGATTGGTGATGAGCAATTAGTGGCTCATTAGTGTGTCTGCGTGCGCTCTCAATCCGATTTGTCAACCACGTCATTGAGCTTTTATTTTTCAGCCTTATTTATGAGCGCTGTTGCAAATTTGAACTATTGCAGAGTTCTCATACTTTCGGGAGTATATGGATAACTCGAAATAGTAAGCATTTGAATTTGTAATACCCCTTTTAAACTCCTCTGATACATCGGCGCTTTACATGTATACAGATGTCTTTGTCGGTAGTAATACAATAGTCTAAAAAGCATAAAATATTAAATAATGCCATTCTAATCGTGATTACCACTTGGCCTTTCCACGAAATTTTCTGTGTATTTGCATCAATGTTGTATACACCCATAGGGGACGTACATTTTTTTTTTTTTTATAAAATATGCACTGTGCATTCCACTACCTTCAGAATTCCCCATATGTAAGCAGCAGTGCCATATCCTCGAATATCAATTTCCCACTTCCCAATTAGATTTTTGCTGTACATGATCATATTACAACACACGTGACATCATTCCTCTATGGCTGTGACATGGTTTAGCTCGCTACTTTTTTTGTTTTTTTTGTTTTTATTCGTTACGTTTTTAGTCTCTGTTCTATCTCTTTTATTGTGCTGATGCTTCTATCCTGCTATGTTTGTTCTGTATATGTATACCCGTTGACAAACATCATCGGGAATTTGATTTAACTTGTTTTTTCTTCAAAAGAAATTATCAGCGGTAATATTCTATTTTTTAAAGTAACATACATTAAAGATTCATGGAATAACTGCAATACAAACAATTGCATATAAATTACTGTTTTTTTAAACTCCAAATAAACGACCCAAATGTAAGAACACAGAAAGGTATAAATAATTATACAATGTATATAATATCGATAAACCACGTATGTATAATACAATTTGTGTATCGTGTCCATATAATTAGTCCTGTGGTTATATAGACTGTTCTCAAAATTGATATTTAGATTAATTACTACGACACCATATGTATGCATAAGTTAGCAAAATATAACAATCATATCTAAGTCACGTCAAGACATCATTTCGAGCTGTGTGATATCCGCATTCTCTTTCAAAACTGCACATATATCTCCCAAGTATCTTGACAGCCATTTTATAACTTGCATTGTCATATTCAACTAGATTTCGCACATGCACATCTTACACAAAGTAAATCAAATTAATCATAAAAACGTTTATATCAAATTTACCAAATCGTGGTAATGACAACTTAACATGCAAGTCCACCCAGGCCGGTAAAATGCATGATTGTGTAAACACACGTAATGTGTAATCTCAAAGACGTTTATTATTTGATAATGCAAATATATGCCTTGGAGAATACCATGGCTGTCATTTTACCCTTGTTTACACAAGGAAATATACATAGAACAACTCTCATTTATGAACATACGTGTACTAAGGTTACTGCGTGTAGCATTGCCATGATAATCAAACAATGGCTAATGAGTTAAGCTACATGTTAATTACATCATACTTTATCAACACGAAATAAATTTGTTCTGTATGTTATATCTGTTATAATACACCCGTGAGGACTCCACAATAAATAGCCACAATATCACACATCTTCGGACAGCTACATTACACGGTGTAAACTTCCCAATGATCTGATCATGCGGATGCACATCTCTGACCAACCTTTTTCCAAAAAAAATAACACTAAAATATCCACTTACGTTCTATGTACATGATTGGGGTTATTTTTATTATCCAACCACCAAACGATGGAAACCTTGAAACAACCTTCTATGAAAACGTCATAAACACAATATAATCCTATTGTACTAGCACCTTATCCTCATATTAGCTAAGAAAGTAGTGAAAAGTTTGGTCGTGTCTCTCCCATAGTAGCCAACGTTTACATAAACCCACTGCAAGCAGATAGCAGGCAAAAGAGTGTGCGCCTGAGTAAACAATGGTACCAATTACTATATGTCTTTGCGGAACATTTAACAACCTTCATGCGTTATGAGTCACATGGGACATTTTACCTTTTCCTAGTCTAAGCTGGCGTCATGCGCAGTAAATCTATTCCAGACGCTACTTTTATCCCCGTTTGAATGGTAATGTGGACACTGTTGAATCAGTTTGTGCTTTCTGATTTCAAAATTACACACGAATTCCACTAATCTAACCAATTTTAGGGGATAATGCAGATTATTTGTAGTACCTATGTTTTTACTACACCCTCAACTATTAAAGGGGGGAACTGTAATCCAAATCGCAGAACATGCGATATGAAAAAAACTGCAAGTTGACGTGGTTCTCGCTTTTGTACCAACGCAAAATGCTTGCGCCGTCTATTGTTATTTGGCGCGTCAAGTTTCCATAAACACAAATGGAAACTTCACGGCGGCCCATGTAATGATATGCGTTTGGGCGACTCTGGTGAATAAAATAGCACTGCCAATTCCTCTAAGGACCTCTTGAATAAAAATAGCATTTAAGTTTAGTTGTAAAATGTGGACTGGTAGTATTATCCGCGAGACTACTTATTCGAATATAGTGGTATACATACCTGTACGTGTAATCAAGCCTTTTCCCCCGAACACTGGAGTTCCAGTTGCAAACATTTATAAATTTGTTCATTATCAACAAATTTTATTCTACGCTTCATACTGCTCATTAATTATGATACAACATACACACAAGCAGAAAACTAACAATATGCGTGTGTACATTTGCAAGTTTTGCAGGTTTAGGAATAAATAAGCACTTTTACTCACACTGGAACCAATTGCGTTGTTTTTTTTACTTAAAATAGTCTCTCTAACCAAGGTATAGGAGTTCCACTGCAGTCCAAGATCCCAATTTTGACATTAGCATACTTTAATCCAATCATGCAAGAAAGGCATTGAATCACAAATGACGATTTACTGAAGAGTGGACTTCAGTAGTGTAACTGCACAATGAAGAACTGTCTGTGAAGTATGATATCAAAGGTGCAGACGTGTTTTTTATTCTATGGTTCAGCACAAAGAAGTGATTGAGTATAAGTGTTTGCTGCGGGACTGTCTTCTGATAATATGTTCTTTAAGACTGATAAATTAATAGCTCTCGACAATTCTATGACGTCTGCATGTAAATGTGCAATAACACAATTGCTGTCTGCTGCAAGGGAGAGGTCATAAATTGAACAAATATGGCGTAGACGGTCTTACTTTATTATCTGCCGTTGCAATTGGTGACCTATGCATCCATTGTTTGGCGGTTCAGTTATATCACCTTCCTTCGTGCACTATTTTGACTCTTGATGTTGAAAAAATAGCCTGGTGTGTCCTTTATGCTGGTCCTTTCCTTCTCATTAGAGTTCAGTGTTTTATTGTGCTTTTCACCATATCACTCTAGATCTGCTATGGAAGCACGTACCACTGAATTGATGCCATATATGTAGGGTCGTTTTTCATAGCTCTGTCCAGCTATGGGGCAAATACCTTATCTAAAGAAGTCTGGGGAATTGATTACTAGTATCAAAATAAATTTTCGGGCATGTCTTGCGGTGCAGCCATACACTTGACTAGGAGCTACAGTGCGAAAACCCACGAATAAAGCAAATACACTCCAAACAATATTATTATAACGGTTTCTTAACTCGCAGCGTCAACAAATTACCATGTTTGCTGTTCATACACATCTTCTGACATTATCACTGCCCATGTCAAAAGTGTGATAAACTGTGGGCAATTCACGGGTCTAAAATAAACCATCAATATTTGATTTGCCTACAATGTGTTCGATTGAAAGGTTTTAGACCGCGTATGATGCCACACAACGCATTGCCCAGCAAGGTTCCGTGAGGTATGGTGAGAATTAATTTTAGTCAGCCATGTAGTGGTATTGTTTAGATGATTAATTATTACCCCTCTTTCATTATATGAATGTATATATCCTTATTGGTATTTGCCCATCGTTGTTCAATTAAATAAGTAAATTGTAGTTTATGCAAAATTAGAATTAATGTTAAAGGCAACTATTGGTATCCACAAATGAAATGAGTCGGCACACGCCATATTATTTCCCCACCACAACAATATAATCCAGGAAGTGGAAATACAAAGTGGGATTAGCTTCCAGGTTAGAACTGTTCACGTGACACAATAACTGATGATCGATCTCCTTTGGCACTCCTCTCTCTGCTTTATAACAATGGAATTTAAAAACTTAATTGGCCAACGTGGTTGGCCATACACTGCTGGAATTTAGCATCCCCAATTACAATGGTGTTTAACTATTCGAGGTTATGCTGCACTTCATGAATAATTCAACTAGCCTAGTCACCAGACGCATTAGTAACTGGAGACGGAAGTAGGCAGTGTGTGTGACGGAAAACAATTGCAGATTGCGCCTAGATTACAGAGACGCCCAGCAGTTTATCAAACTTGGTAGCGGGAAGGCTCTTATCTGATTTCCATGTTTTCAAATTAGGCGCGTGCGATGCTAGATTAAAGTATGCAGCCAGATGTGCATTGTAATCACAGATTTCTTATTTTAGTTGGCTTTTTAGTCGGATTTTGGAAGTGTAAAATTGTAGGGCTTGAGCATGGTCTTTTAGAAATGCTCTTTTAAAGGTGTACAACTAATGCAAGTTGATGGCACCTTCATTTGCCGCATTCATGTTCATTTCTATAGAAGTCTCTTTAATTGAGTTCCTTATTTCAAAGAGTGTAACTGCAACTTTAATATAGTCCTAGTTTATAAAAGTGTTTACATGAAAGAAACTAGACAAATCCACAGTAGCTGTGTTAACACCTTTCTCAAATTGTTAATTTTGCGAGCAGAAAGACTGTCCTGAAAATTGCAATTATTTCTAGCGCCGAATTGACCGCACAGTTGATTAATTTAAATGGCGCCACGGCCTGTCAGAAGTGGCTTGCTGTTTGGTCATATTTTACAGTGCCTTGGTAAGATGCCTTATCTGCAAGTTGCTTAACTACACCAACAATGGTGAAATGTCGCAGCCACAGCAACAACATTTTCTGATAATAACACTGCTTTTCATGGGATTTGATTTCAAGAAATTCTTGATGACACGCACATTTGTATACTGGGCGAACTAGACATCGTGAAGATTGTAAGTTCCATTGTAAATTGCTTGTGATTGTCTTACAAATTACCTGTCTAATTCATAACAATTACTTTAAGGCACTCATAAAAGCTATGTGATTTATAGTCGTGGTCCCTAAATACAGTGATTTTACTTCTTAATGTAGAGTAGCAACTTGGATTGTGTTATTTCAGATTATTTCATAACATCTCAAAATAACTACATCTTTAAGCAAACGCTTCCATATATGATTTAAACTTTCAAGAAAATTTCATATCATACAGACTAAAATTATATTACTTTTCAAAAACGCACATAGCACATTATTATGTCTCTGGTATCAATTTTGCGTCTTTCTGCAACAGTGGAAAATGACTTAAAGCTAGTATTACCAATTAACACGCGAAAAATGAGGACTTACAATTTCAGCAATGTAAGAACAATGCGTAGTTCAGTCACACTAACATCGCTGTAGCATAATTGTAAAAAAAGATGAATGTTAATCTGAACAAACCTATGTGTTGAAAGTACTTTGGTTTGTTTCCATACCATACAAGAGAAAAACAAACGTAAACGAGAAAAAAATGAAATGGTTCATCTAATTAATGTGGATACACTGACGAACGCCCACATACTATTATTACATACTATGTAAAATCTATTTCTGTGTTGGCAGTTTTTCTTAAATTGCAAGAGATTATGAAAGAAGAAATATATGACATGAGTTTTATAATATAGTTGAAGATAAATACACCATGCAATCCAACACTTTTCCCTTTTAATCAAATGTCACAGTGGGCATACAATGGTATATTAAAAAGATCATACATTACTAGCCTTCTTGTCAACAGTATGAAGCTATTTCCATCCACGCTAACATCCGCTGTGACAAAGTGAAATCCTCAAATAAATAGATGATCAAATAAGATATTCTGCAAACTTCTACAGCAATATCGCTTTTTGGACGTTGCATCTGAATATCCCTGTCGCCTGAAAACACATCAAACGTATATTAAAATGAAACCCACTCTCATCATTCTAAAATGAGAACATTTAAAATCCGCACTCTTCCATTAATCCTCGGGTTCTAGCTTTGGTTGTCGCTTGCTCGGACTTAAATACCTAATCCATTTTTCCCTCGGGATTGTCCAGCACGTACCAAAGGGAGGCCGTCCGTATGTAATCCGAGACCGTAGACTATTGTTACTGCTTGGTTGGAACATGTTTGAACGGGGAAAGAGCCTTGCTAATTTACATATTTGACCATATCTGTAGTTTATGTGGAATTGAGGATTCCACACAATATTATTTGTGTTTATGATGATGATGTGTGTGTATCATATTAGCATACGCACTTTGGTTCCATCATTTGCTACTAGAAATTTTATGGTCCCTCGAGGCCTGCCTACTTTTACAAGTTGTCGTCGATCAGCAGTATCTGGTGATGTTACATCTATTTGGGCTTTATCATATAGCAAATATATATTGCAGCATAATAATTAACTTTGGTGTAAACTGTGTAGGTCTACATACGTGAAGCAGATTACCCCGGCATTTATCATCACTCTTATTAACTATTTGCTAACAAGGAGTCCACGGCTATGACATCAGAGCTCTTCAGGAATCCGAGTCCTGGAAGTCCAAGCTCAACTGATACTGTTCTTCATATTGCAGGCATATACCAGTTGTTGTTTTCAAGTTGTAAGGTGTAAGTTGAAAACTCTGATGCCCGTATACCTGTTACCGCAAAAGACAGGTGCACATTTCTATACAAGAACAAACCAATGGAAATAATTTATCATATTAATAGCTCATATTATTATCGTGTTTCGGGCATATTTTCACACTGACTCAATACTATGTAATGATCAATGTTTGCTCATTTTCAATAACTTGCAAATTTGAATCATAAACTTCAAAATAGATGAAGCTGAGGTGGCATGCCAACGTGAATTCTGTCCAGGCACAGGTGCGCTGCGTTCATTACCGCAACCCATGTAAGAGGCATTGTACAGAAGGCCCGTTTCACGTCACGCAAGCCGGCTCGTCTCATCACTGGCCCGATGACGGACACGCCCGTGGGGCAGGCTCAGCGCAGGAGGGCGTTTACGTAACGGGACCGTAACCCGGCTTGATTAGACGGGCTTTCTCACTTGTTTGTAAGCCGCCTGGGGGCTACATGTGCGCGCTGACACTGTTTTCTTTTTCAATTGACTTATTATTGTATTTTTGGTGATTTTAGATTGACTTTAGCTACTTAGAATTAGCTGCTATATTGTTGTTGTCTATATGTGGGCATGAGTTGTCTTGACTAGATCACAGATCACAGACCTTGTATTAGGCCTATATATACACGGTCTGTACTGATATGCAGTAGTACATTCATTAAAAAAAAACAACAAAAAAACAAAAAAAACACTGCATTAAATGTTCATTAGACTAGGGGGTAAATTAAGATAAAATATCAAGATAAAATAGAGGACTTGCATATGAGGCATGGTTTAGAGGGATTCACGTAGGCTTATGTTGGAGGTTGGGACGCAGAATCCCCTCACGACGATTCTCCAAAAGTGCAATGTTCAATTGCTAACTAACAAATCCGTCTGTAAAATTATTTTCTGCCTGTAAACAAGTAAATACCTGTTTAAATGTATTACGTGACTGTCCGCTTGCTAATACATATTCCCAAACCACCCACTGAATGTGGCCTGTATCGTTTGAAATGCAAGAGTTCAGAGATGCGACACTAAACAATTCGCCACGATCGTGTTTATGCGTTAACGGTTCTTGTTTTAATCGACTTTGATCAGGCGAACCCCCCTGAGAGCTTATTGTATGTAAACGTAAACTTGGAAATTGAACTTCACTTTCCATTGAAATGCTATAGCGGGTGTGGGATCATGTGGCAATCCATCAATCGTTGCCTCTATTCTCGACGGTAGCCGCGCATATTTATGAGATGAAGTGTTCAAACTACTATCATTTAGTGATACACAGAAATATGTAGATTGATTCTTTTTAGATTCAAGTAAGAAATATGTATTTAATTTTTTGCAAGATTCAGGCCGTGTGGGATTCTTTTAGATGAATTTAGAGATTTTTTTAAGTCCGTTTCACCAACACTTGTTACTAAGAACGCTGGTCCATAACGCAATACGGTAATTTGAGAAGAGTTGTCAGGTCGCTGTCAAAATGAGACATAATGCACTTAGTATGTGAATTACATAAGCGAATGGGGGTTATTAATTAGGACCCTATTTTACTCTTTGTAAGGAGGTAGCGATAATAAAGAGCATATCAAATACAGTCTCTTGGACAGGTAATAAATCCGCACTATTACCTATTGTTATGGGACTTCTAGTTCTCGTGTTAGTTTTCGTGATGTTGGATCAAATGTGCAGACGTTAGCTCTAAAGCTAATACTGCGACATATTTGGGCAACTCACTAAATAGTAATAGCACATAATATATTAGATTACTTCTAATTGCTTTTTGACTTTATGTACAGGACAGCCCAATGACAGATCCAGGTTTTCAGGTTTTCGAAGCATAGAAGGGGGAGAGCAATAAGATGGGGGACTCGAAAGCCAGCTCGGTGATGTGGGACAATTGCCCATGAATAGCTAGGGATACAGCGCGTAGCAGAGCCCCTGCGGGGTTTGCACCACACCCGCCCCGCGCGTATAATGAAACCCGCATCCCTGCACCTGCAACATATAAACTATTGAACCCTGCACCCAGGCCCGCACCCGCATATTTCATAAAATTGAGCCTGCACCCACGCCCGCACCCGCAGATACTGAAAGACAACTTACAGAAAAACCTGCAAAACCCGCACAAAAGCCCGCATTGTTCTCAAGAATTACAGTTGAATGTAAACATTATTCATCAAAAACACAAGTGAAGTATTCCTCTTTAAACCCCCTTAATGAAGGGTTTTTGAAAAAAAAACCAAAGGGAAAAAACTAACAAGGTTTTAT
>CM032665.1:14824457-14923191 GCA_019095985.1 Streblospio benedicti
AGTGCAATGTTCAATTGCTAACTAACAAATCCGTCTGTAAAATTATTTTCTGCCTGTAAACAAGTAAATACCTGTTTAAATGTATTACGTGACTGTCCGCTTGCTAATACATATTCCCAAACCACCCACTGAATGTGGCCTGTATCGTTTGAAATGCAAGAGTTCAGAGATGCGACACTAAACAATTCGCCACGATCGTGTTTATGCGTTAACGGTTCTTGTTTTAATCGACTTTGATCAGGCGAACCCCCCTGAGAGCTTATTGTATGTAAACGTAAACTTGGAAATTGAACTTCACTTTCCATTGAAATGCTATAGCGGGTGTGGGATCATGTGGCAATCCATCAATCGTTGCCTCTATTCTCGACGGTAGCCGCGTGCATATTTATGAGATGAAGTGTTCAAACTTGCTCATTTGAGGGTGTTTGTGAATGAGGTTTGACTGTACTATCATTTAGTGATACACAGATAATAGTGTAATCGAGATTAGATTATAAGCTTCTGTAGATGCAAGTAAGAAATATGTATTTACTTTTTTCTGTTGTTAATTGTCTATGTGCAAGATTCAGTAGCCGTTATGCGGGGATTCTTTAGATGACAATTTAGAACTTAGATTTTTTTAAAGTTCGTTTCACCAACACTTGTTACTACGAACGCTGGTCCATAACGCAATACGGTAATTTGAGAAGAGTTGTCAGGCCGCTGTCAAAATGAGACATAATGCACTTAGTATGTGAATTACATAAGCGAATGGGGTTATTAATTAGGACTCTATTTTACTCTTGTAAGGAGGTAGCGATAATAAAGAGCATATCAAATTCAGGCCCTAGGACAGGTAATAAATCCGCACTATTACCTATTGTTATGGGACTTCTAGTTCTCGTGTTAGTTTTCGTGATGTTGGATCAACTGTGCAGACGTGTTAGCTCTAAAGCTAATACTGGGACATATTTGGGCAACTCACTAAATAGTAATAGCACATAATATATTAGAATACTTCTAATTGCTTTGTGACTTTATGTACAGGGACAGCCCAATGACAGATCCAGGTTTTCATAGGTTTTCATAGAAGGGGAGAGCAATCTGACCTGTATAAGATGCAGGGACTCGAAATGCCAGCTCAGTGATGTGGGACAATTGCCCATGAATAGCTAGGATACCGCGCGGCAGAGCCCTGCGCGGGTTATAAGTTTGCACCCACACCCGCCCCGCGCGTATAATGTGAAACCCGCATCCGCACCCACACCTGCACATATAAACTATTGAACCCTGCACCCAGGCCCACACCCGCATATTTCATAAAAATTGAGCCCGCACCCACGCCCGCACCCGCAGATACTGAAAGACAACCTACAGAAAAACCTGCAAAACCCGCACAAAAGCCCGCATTGTTCTCAAGAATTTACAGTTGATCAAACACATTCATCAAAACACAAGTGAAGTATTCCTCTTTGCAGCAACCCTATTAATGAAGGATTTTCAGAAACAAAACTCTTTATATAAGGGACTACCATCATCTAGGTTTATATAAAATCCTCCCATGTTGTTTCTAGAATTTGCACATGAATATTCCATCTCTTTGATAGATAAAATGTTATAGTCAAAACCATGCCAATTAAATGTATCCTATTAACCATTCTCTTTGAAGCTACATATGTAAAGCAATTCACTTAACAGGTAAACAAACACTGCCACCTTAATATGGGGGTGTAGTATCATAGAAGCATATTTCACACCATCCCATGATATGTCTCAAAGGCCCAAAAGCGATCATCTGACCAAGCAAATAAACTCACAAGCTTCAAGTGATATATGTTTATCCATTGTCCTTTGTGACCAGTGACCACCATCTCATTAGCAACAGTTAAGTAGTTAAGCAAATACTTGCTTTCTTGTTACAGAGGAACTGTTCTTGTTTCAGAGAGACTTTCAATCACGCATAAACAGGATAGCCGCAGTTTGTATTTTGTGGATACTTTTAATTTGTTTATTTCTATTATGATAGCATTGAAGCTACATTACAGACTTTAATTAAGAAATTTTAAGACAATTTTCATCAGTGTTCATAGACTTAAGCTGTAACGTTGTATTAAATTTGCATGATATATCCTGCCCATTGTTATTAAAGAACATGTGAGAACTTAAATTTTGCTTTTATATAAAGATATATCCTGTCCCATTGTTATTTAAAAAGAACATTATGAGAACTATATGTACGTTCCGTCCTCCGCTAGAAACTGACAGTACATTTAAGCTTTTATATAAAGTATTGTTGGTTAAAACCCGTTTCATTTTAACCATTCACATTTTCTTTAATAAAAATGAAATTCGAGATTAAATTATTTTTAGATATATAATTGTTGGTTTTATTTTAACCATTCCATTTTCACAATTAAATTATTTTTGAACAAAATTGAACAAAATTGAACATGATTTTATGACCATATTCAAAGAAGAATAAGTAAAGTTTGTATGTAATTATTATGTCATTTATTAATTATGTAATTATAATTAAATTATGGAATTAAGGGATTGTCTCCAAGTGTATGAAATGTGTTTGAATGACATTTTCGCAGTATCTACTTGTAAAACCCTGTTCTGAGATCTGTGAAAGTTTCATAAATATGGCACATAGAGTTATAGTTTCTCACACAGCCCTAGTTCATGGCCCTAGTTAAATCCGGACTTTTACACCTTCTATGCCATATTTAACATGTAGCCATGAAAGGAGATGTTTGCCATAGGTTGTATTGGAATCTACATTGAATATCTGTACAATCTATCTTTATGAAACTTTCACCTACATTAGAACAAGTTCTTTGATGAATACTAACAAGAAGATCATCACATAATTCAGATTATCATAAGAACATGAACCCAACAATGAAGTGAACGTGTGTGCCTATGATCTTGTGTAAATTGTAAAATAATTCATTTGGAATACATCCACATCAACTATGGCCATAAAGCCAATCATATTCATGTCACACTATTATTATAATTACAGTATGTGCATCTAGTGAAAGAGATACATTAATTGTTTATGAGTACTGTAATACTTGAGGATAAAGTAGTAAACTGTAACAAGTAGATCATGCGGGTTTCTTTGCGGGTTCTGTTCATGATTTTTAGCCCGCAAAGAGCCCGCAATGTAACTTTTTTTCATGATTAAAACCCGCACCCACACCCGCATGAAATTTTCAAACCCGCACCCGCACCCGCAGTAAAACATACAATTTAGCCCGCAGCCCGCATATTCACGGGTGCAAATGCGGGCCCGCGGATCGTGCCGCGCAGGGCTCTGGAGCGCGGTCTGTCCACTGGGCCTGCAATTAACAGCAATACGGTGCTATCCGAGCTGGTTGTATCTATTCAGCTCAGTCAAAATGTAATACCCGAACTTGAACGATTTCACCGTATAACAAACATGGCAAATTTCGTGTGACAAAAGCTGAAACTGGTCCTTAACCGAGAGTACTAGTGTGACGAGTAAACAAATATGATAGGGCATGTAGCTACCACTACTTTGACTAATATTTAGAAACTTGCATATGATCGATGTGCTTTTCACAGTATTTAAACAAAATTAACAGTTTGAATAGGGGAGACACAGAACAAAAAATATCTGTGTTCAAAGTATCAAGTTTTATGACAGTTGATTTGTCTAATAGATAATGACTGAGAGTATTGTCGTACATTTCTTCTACATATATCGTATATATTGTTCGTAAGTGTTAAATTCTACTGCTATAAATACATACATTGTGGAATAGTGCACACCGGATAGAAAACTCCCAAGTGATTGTGAAGATTAGGCCTGAGGTCGACTATAACGTATGTCCATGGATACGAATTTGTTCCATTATTTAAATCCATTGCGATACCATTGTGTTTACTTACTGGCAAAATATATATCGACAAAGTCTGTTTAAAAAAATAAACAGCATCAATTGCAAGTGTTCGAATAGAAAGGTGAAAAATAATCCTAAATGCATTTTTCAGATCATCATGAGTTTTGTGCTAGCCTTGATCCTGACCTCCCTGCCCCTGAGTAGCCTCGGTTACCGCATCCTTTGCGTCAGTAACATGGAGCCGAGTCACATCAACGAAATGCATCACGCAGTGACGGACCTCATCAACAAAGGACATCAAGGTGTGAGAAATGATAACTTAAAAGTTGATTTCAAAGTTGGACTAAAAATCCATTACCGTAACCTTCGTTATATTTTCAGTCTACTCAGTGATTCCATCAAACTATCCAGCTGATAAAAAGGCTCAATATACAAGGCAAGGAACCATTCAAGTTCTCGAGTACCATGTACCAGGTAACAGTTTCGAGTTTGCTGAATTTGAAAAGCTGCTCACCGAAATTGTCTTCAATGGATCTTCAACAAGTACTATTGATCAGATGGGAGGTGCAGCGGTCTTCGAATATTGCAAGTTCATGATGGAAGATGAATCTTTTCTAAGAAACGTGAAAGACTTAAAGTTTGATTTTGCAGTTGTGGATGGTTTTGTCATGGCACCATGCCAATCAATTCTACCTTACCACTTGTCAATTCCATATGCATCATATTTCACATTTATAGACACGTTAACATACCGCATCCCTGCTCTTCCATCATTTCAGCCTTTTGATCTTTTTCAAATGTCAGACAACATGTCCTTCCAACAAAGACTGTTTAATACTATCGTCTATATGATTATAGGAATAACTGGAGTTCCAGGTGCTTCTAATAGGGAGCTGTTAGATTTGTATGCACCAGGATTAGACTGGGGTGACTTATCTCGAAACTCCAAGCTGTACATTGTAACCAGGGATCATATTGCGGAGAATCCAGGAGTTAGTATGCCATTTGTTATTAGCCTACCTGGTGTGACAGGAAAACAGCCTAATGCATTGAATGAAGATTATGAAAATATATTTACAAAGTCAACAAATGGTGTTATACTTGTGTCTTTTGGAAGCATGTTTTCATCATTACCGGATAAGCCAATGCAAAAACTCATCACAACATTTGGAAAACTAAAAGCAACTGTCATTTTCAAAGTTTCTGAAGACAGATTGGGTATGAAGGTCCCAAAGAATGTTCATTTGAAAACCTGGATCCCTCAGAATGATATATTGGGCCATAGTAATACAAAATTGTTCATCACACATTGTGGAAATAACGGTCGCTATGAAGCAATATATCATGGTGTTCCCATGTTGGCTTTTCCGCTCTTTGCTGAACAGCACCATAATGCATTCATGATACAACACAAAGGCTATGGCAAGATGATGAACATGCTGGACTTTACAGTGGAGGAACTTGAAAATAACATCAATGAAATTTTAGACGACTCTAAGTATAGGACTACAACAAAACTAGCATCAGAAATCATCAAAAGTAGGCCCATGACATCGCAAGAGACTGTTTCTTATTGGGTCGAGCATGTGATAAAATTTGGAGCAGACCACTTACGTTCTCATGCCTTGAACATGCCTCTTTACAGTTTCTGGATGCTTGATGTCATTGGCCTTGCTCTAATTGTACTTATATTAATTCTTTCTATATGTTTTATAGTTTGTAGAAAAATTGCCTCATACTTTTCAAAAAGTAGAAAGCTTAAATCATCATAGAGTTGTTTCCGTAATTAAGTATATTTTAAAGTATTCATAAGAAAACGAATAGAGAATTAACATAACATTATGTTGTTTTAAAAACATAGCACTGAATCAAACAGCATGTATTTCATACCCTTCAAAAAATCATCCTTATTGTGGTCTCCATTCAGACATTTTAAACAGGGTACTATTGTTATATTTACATGTTTTCCGTTCAGGACCTTCCACAATGAAGCTGCTATTTATAATGTCAAATTTTGTCACGGTGCTTCAACTATCCGTCGGTGTTGGGCGAGTTTTGCGAAGCTAGATATTGCTGATTTTGCGGAGTAATTTTCAAACATTCATATTCATGTTAGAATGGTGTATATATGGCAGGATGAAAAAGACAATGTATTCTTTCTAACGCAATGCCTTCCACCAACAATCATTATTTTGACGACGAAACAGAGGATGAAAATTTTGTGGATCAATATAATACATGTATATTGTACACGTAGTATCAGCAGAGGATATATAATCCTTTTTATACTTCTCTCTCACACACACGTCTTTTTAGCAAGCATATTTCTACCAACGATAGATATAGCTGAAGACAACCCTAAGCTTCCATTTGACTATATCAAGTGGCCCTGGCGGGACTCGAACTCACGACCCCAAGGTTGTGAGACCAGAATGATACCATCATCCCAAGCAGCGAGCTGTTATATAATCCATTTAACAGTTCGGTTGACATAGGTTTGCACAGTACATTTGTACTAAATGTTCACAACACCAAACATCGCTTTACAATACCCAACATGAACAGATTTCTCCAACACCGACTGACAATTGAAGCACCGTGTTGGCTACTGAACTAATAAATCACTAACTTTTAATTATACAACGATGGTTATCACTATCACTGAATTGTTAAGTGGTGTAAAATACATGCCAAATTATTGTCCAATAAAACTTTAAAAGGGCGACGAAAGATAATGGGGCTGACTTGAAGTAGACATCACTTGACATCACAAGTCAATGCACCATTATCATTTTGTGACCAATTCATTAAAACATATTGTACTGAATGTGACAGATTCCTATCCAAAAACTACCTCCTAGTTCTGATTTATGTAACCTGATATAGTACTGTTTACTGAATTTCTGAAGAAGTTGTAAGCTGCATTCTGTTCTAATAATAAGTGATGACTAGATTCTTCTTGTGGATTAAACTATGTAAAAGTCATGTAAGTATGTCTCAAACACCCTTCATTGGATATATTGAGCATTACATTTAGTAATTACAAATAGCTGTAAGGTACTGGCGTCATGCCATATGAATAAAGCTCCATTAAAAGCTATAAACACGGATTGTTGTAATTTTACATAATTATAAATACGAACATACACCTACGTGTAGTATTTCGCGCACGTACACATCATAGTAGGATTAAAACTCATGCATCTGCGGGTTTATGGGTATACTTTTTTTTACTAATAGCATGAATATGATAACTGCCAAAGGAACAGCAACCTAATGAGGACGCTCCTGCTTACCGTTTCACCAATATCTCTAATGTTCACAGTTCTACTCTCCATTATTGTAAAAAGCTGGCGTATTACGATACCAGTATTGCAATGGATTTCATGGTGGAATATCTATTTCAATCAGGAGATTGGCCCTACTATCCTTTTAATAGGGAACACTGGGACATTTTAATTCTAGTCCTATTTTGTGGGTCAAAGATGCACATGTGTCACGGCCACCTTCAATAAAATTTTGGTTCTGCCACCGACCTATATTTGTCCTCCCTAAAGCACTCATTTTAACTTATTTTGAACACTTGATGAAAATTATCAAAAACAATGAATGATCACAAGAAGCAATCACAGCTTTTGTAGATGTACCTGGGGAATATAGGAAATCCTATTGGACCTGGCAGTCGGGTTCGCATAATGTTTTATGATTGATTCTGACTAATTTGAGGGCACCGTCTTCAAATATACAAGATGGCCGCCAAAGGATGCATAATTTTAGGATGATTGTTGCCAATGGTCATAATGTATCTAACTGGATGCAATGTGTATGATTAATTTCATAATGACCTATTTGTATGGTCATATAGGATTTCTAAGTTTGTATAATATATCTGAATATATTATTTGAACCAAGGACGTCGTTTAAATGATCAGAAAAATAGAGAAAATATAGAACATATATTCGTACATATTATTCAAGATGGCCATAAGGATAAGTATGTACATGTAATTTGACTATTACTTGTTCACACATTCTCAGGTAACATCGACCTTCAAAATCAAAATCATCCTAATAAAACTGCATACAAGTTATATTAGTATTGGTTACTATCACTTTACGGTTATCATACTGGCAATCAAATACTATATGTTTAACATAATTTGCGATAGTTTGTTGCTGCATCTGTTGGATGGCATCGCCATTTGTACTCTATCAATCTTCATTTAACATCCATTGGCACATCTGATAGTGGTGAGTGTCTTCCGGCTTCATGTAGCTTCTTTCAAGTCATCAGCCATGTACATGCGTGTGCCTTGCTTCCATGGACAAGGCCTCTCTAGTGACGTCCTCTGTGTCTCAAAACGAGGTTGACAACGTTTCATACCCCACCTTCCCGCAGTGAAGTATCGCTGATATGGTGTTCCACGTTTACTCCACATATCCATCTCACCATGGCCTTTTGGTGTGAAATCCCCCCATCATTCAGATGCATACATGTGTATCATCACACTTCAAACATTGGTACATGTTAGGCGAGCCAATTCTAATGTGATTGATAATTATTGCATGAATGTACACAAGTTGGACCACTTTTACAAGACACGCATCAACCACTCCACCACTCGCCCAACTTTCACATCGACCAACAGGACAGAACTTACCATGGAACTTAACCACATTTAAAAATAGCATAAAATCTCCTCAATAACTGTACCTTGTACTCACTGTGCAACGCAACCTCATCCTAATACCTACTCATCATTGAGTGATAGCTTATTGTAAAGAAGAATAATTTAATGCGTTCTTGGTATATGTACGAAGGAAAAATAAAGAGTCGTGGACTTTGATGTATACTTTTCTTGCAGTTGCTGCAGAATGAAGATTTGGTCTATAGCGCTTCTAAGTTTCAATCCTCATTAATTTCACAATTTTATGATTTTTGCCCATTATATAAGTTCACTACATAGCTTATGTTTCGGTTATAAGGAGTTTTCCCCTTTGCTACGATACTGCTCAAAGGTATTAGTAAATATGAATTACAAACTCCGATCTTAATGTACCCTCAAATTAGCCAGAGCCAATGATGTGATGACACATTAAGCGTTCCCCATGCACACTGTGAGGGTCAGCTGAAAATCCTGGTTTGGTTGCATTTAACAAAACAATCTATCACTCTTTTGCTCAGTTGTACACATACACACAATCATGAATAAATGAGAGTCCTTCTCATTTATTCCTGACACAATGTATATAATGTTGCAGTTCTATTGCGATGAGGATCATGATTTTGGTCCTAGCCTTGATCCTCACCTCGCTGCCCCTGAGTAGCCTCGGTTACCGCATCCTTTGTGTCAGTAACATGGAGCCGAGTCACATCAACGAAATGCATCACGCAGTGACGGACCTCATCAACAAAGGACATCAAGGTGAGAGAAACCTGCGTGGTCGAATTTGCCATGTGTATTTGGTTGCATGGATCGTATTTGGATTCTAACTTTTGCAATGGTCACATGTGCACACAGTCCTGTATTGGACAGAGGAGTTTGAGAAAATTTCGGTGTGTGGTGGGTTGGTGGGAGGCAGAGTTGAGCCTAAGTACAATTTACGGACTCAAGTCCAGTCCAAGTACTTAGCAGCTGGACTTGAGTCCAAGTACAAGTACATTGATGATTTTTCCAATGTACTTGAGTCCAAGTTCAAGTACTTTGATTGTACTTGAGTCCAAGTACCAAGTAAACCGGCTGTACGTTCAATGAAATACAAAACAAAGACTGACATTTTACTGTATATCAGCTAGTTATACATATGTTTATTGTCAAACTACAACCATATATAGGAATTAGTATAGGTTGAAAAATGATTGAATATTCATAAGGAATCTGTTGAACTTTGACCCTTTGCCAACTAATAAGTACTCAGAGTTGCACAGCATTGCTGGAACAACATTGAAGAAGTCCACAAACTACTAAGTGAAACTGAAGCTGTGTGTCTCGCCGTTGATCTTTGGACAAGTCGTCAGTTTGAGAAAATATCATTATTATAGCTGTCATGGATATACTTAATGTTAATTAAGAATGTAAACTTATTTTGCATGTTTTCCGCTTTATTCATTTGAATATAGTTTATACATTTAGAATAAATTACGAGATTCTATTCTATATTTCATACATTGTAGTGTACTCGGCTATTGCTTCCCATCAGCCTGGCTTGAGAGAGGGCCGATTTAAAAAACAAGGCTTGCACGTTCTGCAATATAAAGTACCTGTGGAAGAAATGCAGTTTATCAACAACATTGGAGACAATCTCAAGGATATCGTTTTCAATGGCTCTGACATCATGAACATAAATATACTTCTTGGACGACAGGCTTTCACGTTCTGCAAATATATGATGTATGATAAAGCATTTCTAAACTTGGTAAAAGATTTGAAATTTGACTTTGCCTTAGTGGATAGTTTCCCATGGGCCCCTTGTCAATTCATTCTACCTTTTCATATAGGAATTCCATACGCTTCATATTTCGGGTTACTTGATCCTATGATGTTTCAAGTTCCTGCACTACCATCATTTCAACCACTTCCATTACTTGCATGTTCAGATAAGATGTCATTCTGGGAGAGGCTTCAAAACACGTTATTATTTTTCTCAATCACTCTGCAAGGCATGCCAGGCGGGTGGGATGATGAGCTCTTGGATACATATGCTCCTAACCTTACTTGGGTCGGTCTGAGTAGGAAGTCTGTTTTGTACTTTGTAACAAGTGATCACATTGCGGAAAATGCACAAGTAACATTACCTTACATCATTACTCTGCCAGGCATGGTAAGCAACAAAACAAATGGCTTTGGCAAAGAATACGAAGAAATATTTGAAACATCAAATGATGGGGTTATATTGGTCTCATTTGGAAGTATGTTTGGTGACCTACCACTTGACATCATGAATAAATTCATGGGCGTTTTTACAAATTTAAGAGAAACTGTAATATGGAAGATTTCAAATAACATTTTAGACATCAAAGCACCCGACAATGTGCATTTGAAAACCTGGATCCCTCAGAGTGATATCTTGGGCCATAGTAAAACAAAATTGTTCATCACACACTGTGGAAATAATGGTCGCTATGAAGCATTATTTCATGGTGTCCCCATGTTGGCTTTTCCGCTCTTTGCTGAACAGCACCATAATGCATTCATGATACAACACAAAGGCTATGGCAAGATGATGAACATGCTGGACTTTACAGTGGAGGAACTTGAAAATAACATCAACGAAATTTTAATGGATGCTGCGTACAAGACTAAAACAAAACTAGCATCAGAAATCATCAAAAGTAGGCCCATGACATCACAGGAGACTCTATCATATTGGGTTGAGCATGTGATAAAATTTGGAGGTGATCACTTACGCTCACATTCTTTAGATATGTCTTTATTTAGTTTTTGGATGCTGGATATATTAGCATTTGTAATGTTCATAGCTACATTTTCATTCTTTATTTTGCTGAAATGCGTGTCTAGTTTCATTCATCTTTGTTGTAAAGATCAGAAAAGGCACCACAAAACAGCATAATTTTTCTGTAGGGTATATTGTCAGACGTTTATACGCTTTAGGCATAGTAAAGTAAATACTAAGTATTGTTTGGTCTTTTGTATGTATGTGCATTACGCAACGAGTCAAAATGTCAAGATGCATTATTCATTCAATTCATGTGAAGTGAGGATGCAAGACATTATGTGTCAATTTAGATATTCAAATATTCCTCCACATTTTCGACCAACCTAGTATAGGACTGTACAGGGTGCCATCTATCGCTGACCTATCCCAGAAAACCTCCTGAAAAGTATGACCTGTCATTTTATTATTTGGTGATACTAGTGTAGCCTGGCTCATTATCATTATTATGTTGATGCAGTGCTCTTTTCGTGTTTCTTGTTAAAGGTGTGTAAATTTGGAAAGTAGTAATGCCGGGTGAATACTTCATGATGCAAAGTTAAAGTTTGGGGGAAAGAAGTTTTGAACATGAACATGTAGAAACACCGATGAATGCCAAAGTACCCATAAACCATGCAAATGGTATAGCCCATGTGAAAAGTGTATGCCCTGAAGCGAACTGTACAAGTGGGTAAAATGAATGGGGGTGGGGGGTAAAATACACCCGCAAATAGATGCCGGGGTTAGAGGTAATTAAGACTGTGTACATGTAGTTCTTCTACTTGAATACGTTTCATCAGCAATAGTCCCTATTTATTACAACATGTATTGATAGCAAACGCTCATAAGTTCTACATGTGCAGATTTATCGAGGGAAGTGCTCTTTTGGCGTGTAATGGATTGATGTTCTCCACGCAAATCAAAATGTGCTCATTAATTGATCCCTTCACAATGCAAACAGCACTTTCAAAACTGTCCGGATGTAGGTTACAGCGTTAATTCTGGCTTACAGGGACTCAGAATTTCCAGTTGCATTCTATTACATGTATGTATGGCTAGAGCGTGTAGAGGGCCACATGGGCATAGTACAATGGAATCTCCCTATTGGGACCACCCACGTGACCAGCCTCAAGTGGTCCTAATAGAGAGGTGGTCTCGATATCGAATGTGGTTTTATATTAGGGCCAGTGAATGTTGGGATGGGCCAGCTGCAGTGTCAACTGGCCCGACTGTCTAGTTGAAAATTTGAACCCCTGGTCTTTGATACACTAAAAGTAGATAAGACTTCAATTCCAAAATTACACAGAACTTTAATTAGTCATCTAAGATAGTCTATGATTGAATATTCAACCCCCTGGAGATAAAACTTCTTACTATCAGCTATCAAACATTTCACTATTATCTAAACTAACAGCAAACACAATCTTAAGTATAGGTCTTTAACTACAATGGTAGTCTACAGGAAATGTTACGTAATCAACTCGGACTTTTAATGGAGATAGACCAGTTTTAATGGAGATATTGTGTAGAGTGACCAGCCACAGAAAAGCCTGTGTGGTCCTAATTGGAGGTTATTATGGCACTTGGGACTGCATAAAGTGGTCTTAATTGAGAGGTTCATCTTATCCTATCAATGCACTGCACTCCCCCTTTCCATAAATTGCGAGCATAAATATTAAAAATTCGCGAGATCTGCGCAATTGCACACCCCTGGAAATCATGATTTCTGCCACCGTACAAAAACTGTATACAGAGCGCGGAGCATAACTGACCATTATCAAATAACGGGGTACAAGAACTGTCTACCGATAAGTGCTGGTGATAACCTCCTACGTATTAGATTATTTTGTGGAGCACGATGCAAATGGTTGATGCTGTTTTTTAACGGTCATTTGAAATTTTGTAAAGTTTACAAACAATATTTGCAGACAAATTTGTTCTCGTTTGACAGCAAACCCGCATTCAGTAGTGAATAATGCAATACCATGAAAATCAAGCTTTTTAGAAAGAATATAGGTGCACACTTAGCATATTATGACTTACAATAATTTACAGGGTTAGCACACTCCCAAATACTTATTTTTCCAGGGTTTTTCAGGGTATTTTGACATAAAACGTGTCATTTTTTCAGGGGTTTGAGCGAATTTTCCAGGGTAGTTATCTCCAAAGAGGATCTACATAGCATATGCATATGCAAGGTTTATTTGTTGACACCGGACTGCATACTTTGACAATATTTTGAATATTCTAATGACATCTGGTCAGTGTTAGCTACACTGGGAGAATAAATTTCTAATTTTTTTTTAAATTTGAAAAAAATTCTAAAATCTCATGGAAATCATTTTTAAAAAAAAAGATCACCAAAATCCGGCAAAATTGACAAAGTTATTAACATTTCTAAGTCTGTTTTGGGGGGTATAAATTCAGACACGATTTTCCCATTTAGCCAAAATCTGTCCAATTTCCCCGTAGTAAAAAGCTGATACTGCAGACCCACAAAATCGGAGATGCCTTTTTTAAATTGACAATGTGTTTGATTTTCTGACCATCCGGCGACAACTATGAAAAAATTTCATACACATCCGCCTAGTCAACACATATATACTATATTTTCTGAATTTTTATGTCTAATTCACTGACACCAGCCCATTAGAATTTGCTTTCATTTTCGCCACATTATCATCACATGTTTTTGTCATTCAAACTACATAAACTTCACCCACAGACACATCCTCAATTCATAATAATTTTGTTAATTAAAAACAATTGTTAAACATTTCTGAGAAATATCTTAACCCATTCATATCGGCATACGCTAAACGTCAACACGAATGTAAACACTTTTAGCGAACAATGCCATTTGACAGTTTTACGTCCAAAGACAATAACTTCCCGCCAAAAGACGGCCTACACATATGCTTATTTTTTTACATTAATTGTACATGTGTATTCAGAATCGCATAGAGTTAATAATACGGCCCAGTAATAGAATATAGCTATATTTGTCTAGAATATTTTCCAAACATGAGGCTGTTGCCGGCCTCGATTAAAAATGACAGGTTCGAGATACACTTTAGAAAGACGAATCATAAAACAATGCGTAATTTGAGACATATCCTTTAGTCCATGACTTCATAATCGGTTTATAATTGATCCGACATGTGAATTGTGATAGGTATCTTACTGTGACGATGAAAAATCCATTCGCTTTCAAAAAAAAATGTCTTACCTTCAAGCAATTTAACTATGGCGCCATTTGCAATGGAAAATTAGCCTTTATCGGACGCCGTAATATCTCAACACCGATCATAGGCGCACGCGATCAAGAGTAGCAAGCTGCATTAGCCGTTATCAAAGCAGAGAAAAATGCGGTTTATGGTAACAACGCAGGATATGCTCGAGGCTGAGTATTAATATCCTTATTTGGAAGCAGGAATATTAAGTAGGTATTTCCTAGTGACGTCATTGAAAACGAAAAGCGGTGCATATAAATCACTTTGGCGAATCAGTTTGTTACATAAACACAGGAAATGACACAGGAATTTATTATTTTTGTTCAATTTACTCATTTCAAAAGACTTTCCTGGGACATGGTCAAATTCCCCGGGTATTCCCGGTCATATTTGCTGAAAATCAAATGCAAGTTGATGTATAACAAGAACATGCAAGTAGTAACGAGGAAATAATCAATGATCATTATAGGCCTACTAAAACTAGGGAGTGACTTCTACTGTGTGGTATTATCTGAGGCTGAACTGTTTTGAAGAAAATACATTAATATGTTAAACAATGTGGACTTACTTTAAAACCAAGCAAAACTTATCAAGAAAGGAATTATGACTACTCATTACATTAATGACACCATTTTTCAAGCATAATAAATTGTTTGTTTTTTCAACATTTTATTATCAAAAACAGAATTACAACACAAAGCATTCCTCGCTTTCAAAATTAGTATAACAATACCAGTTTCTAATCCAATAAACATGTTACTAACATTATGGCATAACTTGATGTTGACCAATACTATCACTTGTGATAGATCCTTGAAAAAATATTCAAAATTCACATTAAACAATTGGAACAGTCTTAAAATCGCTTCTATCTTTCAATCATTGCTGCATCGGTTCTGAGGACTTATGTCCTTGCTTTTCCAGTTCAGTCCTGAAAAAGGTATTTGAAATATTAAAAAATAGTAATTTTATCATAAATGATAGAACCATCCTTTTTGTTCACATTTTAACTAAATATTATTAATAATTTTGTTCCTCTTAATGCTAGAAATTTTCAATAAAATAACTTCAATAATTACAAATACAAATAAATATTTAAACATTACAACCACTTGATTATGGTAAACATCAAAGCAAATTTCACTACATGATAATACTAACAAGAAAGCCATAAGGGTTACAGGCTTATTCACAGCAGTTGATCTAAAAATGAAATAGAATAATTTCTCAATGCTATATGTTGGATAACAAAATTTGAAGCTGATGATTTCATGTCAATCCATTTACCTAAGTTGCTTGGAAAAGTCATCTTCTACATTGTCGTCATCCCAGTTGTCTTCCCAAACAAACTCATCAGTCTGATCTTCATCAGCACCCGTCCAATCTAAAACACAAAAATCCAATCAAAAGGAGAAATAGTTGAGTTACTTGTCTTGTCCTATGGACGTAGTATTATTAGTCAATTCAGGCATCAGTTTCAATTGAATTAGAGTAATCAGTGCACAGAGAGCCCATGTACACAACACATGAAGCCTGAGTGTCCCATTATCATATATGAAACTACTGTTTGGTAAACAATCTTTTTCGGATACATATCTTTGTTCCTCGAGCTTTGCACACCCAGTGTCATTATTTAGTAGTGATCTTTTTACTTTGCAGCAGTTTTATTAAGTATAAAGTTGTGTTGCAAATGGGACACACAGGCTCACTGTGCATGGCTCTCCATGAAGTTTGTTGAGTTGGACATGTAAATCTTAGTTGGGATGGGTATATTTTTTACCAGATACACGCTGATACACGGACAAGAATGATTTTTCTCCATTCTTGGCCTTGAACTTATAAAAGGACAATTTGCACACGGGTGACTCACACACCCACAAACTTTGAGGTAGCGCAGCCAGCATGATCTAAAATACTGATGTTCAGCTGGCCTCTGCAACGTATTTTGGGTATAGCTTATAGCACCATGGCATAGTCGCTGTAGTCATGTGCCACTTGCATGAGGTCTCTTGAGAATTAAC
Organism: Streblospio benedicti; assembly: GCA_019095985.1. NCBI lineage: Eukaryota > Metazoa > Annelida > Polychaeta > Spionida > Spionidae > Streblospio > Streblospio benedicti. Next base: position 14,840,997 of record CM032665.1, read on the forward strand.
ATTTGATTGAAGGGAAGGCACTCATGATAAAACCAATATACTAGACGTCTCATTCATATTATGAGAATCACTCAAATTATGGGCAAATCCGTTGTAGGGTTGAAGATTACGTCTATCTCCATGACAATCATTGCATTCGGCAGCTGCATCAAAAAAAATAAGTCGTTTTTAAAATAACAAATAGGAAAATAACTGACCATTTGTTTAGCGAGTGACTGACGTGCCCATAATTTGAGTGATGCTCATAATAATGAATGAGACGCTTAGCTGTGTTCCAAATCAAATGTACAAAAACCACATACATTGCTCCGTTGCTAAAGTTGTGCGATGAATTTCGTCAAATACATGTACGTCACACCTAGAATCGCCTTTCACACCAATATAACGACTCATATCGGACTTATAACTGACTGTTTTTGTAAAAATTTTGTACTCCGGAACACGTGCGAATAAAATGACATTTTCATACCGGACGCTGCCCGGCATTAATCGGCAGTTCAACGCTTTTGGCGTAATCACGGAAGCTTGTCGGAACCTTACCGTTTCTACAATCTTATTGTTCACGCCTCCGGCACACAAGCCTTCGGCATCTGTATATTTGCTTCCGCACACCGGTTCAAGAAGAGAAAGAAGAATGTGAAGAAAAATGGAACAAGCCGACCGAAGGAGGCCCATTCCAAATCACAGTACCGGGCGAGGTATATGAAGAGGTGGAAGAACAAGTTGGAGGTTACTTTGGGAGCTCCTGTCATACAAAAGAATGAGGTGAATTCTTTCTTTGACATCTCTGTCTTAGTTAAAAACCACAGGCAATTAACATAGACAAATACAATAATTGACTTTAAAAAGTTTTTGAGCACCATGAAAAAAAATGATAATAAACAGGATAAAGATTTAAGATTTAATACCTTCCTCTATGTACCTGCCAATGGATACGCATATAGCAGATGGTAGACCCCCCCATTTTGTTTTAAAACTAGTTTAAAATATGTGAGTTTACTGCTCACACTTTTGAGGGTTGTGTATGATAAATATATTAGCAATAATCCTGTAGAAGGTGAAAGGTAGCTTACATATGCAGATATATCTTGGTTGAGAAGGGTGTATTGTGGTCAAACATGGTGCGGGCATTTTTCAAGGTTTGCAAACGCGAATGAGACACAAGGATTTTCTGCAGCTATTCAGTGAGGTTAGTATATAAATTATAACCGTATATTTATTTTGTTCATATTAGGAAGCATTCCTTGATGTTCACTCATAGAGTTTTCTTATGTGTATTTATTTTGTCTCTAGTTCGACTCCATGTTGAAGATTGAATGATCAAGACCTTCTGTGCTGCCTGTTATTATTACAGATACTGGTGGCCAGCAGTGAGCCAATTTATAGCCATTGACACTGTACGAATTCCATATGTCAGAGATACGTTGGTATTTTTTGAGGTAAATCCTCTTGTCCGTTGTATTTACGTGAACATACGTTAAACTGATGAGATCCGACAAGAATCCGCTAAACATACGAGGAAGACACGCACACGCCCGCCCGAATAACCCGCTTAAATTGACGTTATCATATTTGGACGGGTTGTCCTTTCCCAACACAAATTTTCCCCATTCCGTGAAAATTTCACCCAAATATGATGCTTCCATTTTTAAACTCGCATGTTGCAATGGCTCCATTCGCCGGAAATTAAGTCTAAAAAATCCAAATCCCAATTTTGAGCAGCCCAAAACACTGGGGACGGAAAAATTGGCTCAACGGCATGATAACGGACATCAATGAACGAAACAACGTGGGTGATACCGACTGCATATCGGAAGTGACGGACGCTCGGCGTGAAAGTGGCAAAAACTGTCCGTCCTCAGTCCGGTATCAGTCCGTTATATTGGTGAGGCACCTTTAGAATCTATTTGTGTTATTGATCTCTACTAGTATAGTAATAGACAAGACTACTCTGGAACACTCTGGAATAAAATCTTAGACAAGAGGCAGCACGTGTTTTATTAATTTCTGCACTATTCACTGTATTCAGCACAAAATTTCACGTATATTCTAACACAAGTTTGGTTTATAGCTTGGTTTCGTTGTTCAAACTGAAAATTATGGGGTATGAAATGAAATGGGCGGTGTATATAACGGATACTCCGATGGCGAGCGCATTGTGCTTCGTCACGATGAATTAAAAAAGCACTACACCAAAAATGTGAATCTTCCCGGATAATGTGATAAGTACGCTGATGAAATTAACATTATTTAAAAAATTAGATCAAATTAGATACCATATAAATATCTATTCGAATACTCTGCCTTCGACGGGAAATTCTTCGAATTCGTCATCTTCTTCATTATTTAAAAACCCAAATCAGGTTTCTTTTGTTGATCACCGGCCATTTTTTAAAATAACACTAATATTTGACGTCTATATTCTTTAGGTCACAGACCATGAGCATGTGTGTGCTTTTATTTTCTCTATGGGTGCTGTGAAGATATGTCAGGTTGACGAAAAACGTCAAAAACAGTTATATGCTGAATATTGTGCCGTGAGTGCCTACAATGTTGTCCATAAACAAGAACTAGTTCGATTTTAAGGTGACTCCATCATAATAAATTTTGTTGCTAAACATAAGAAAAAGTAGGTTCAGAAACCTATGACATAAAAGAGCATGTCATATACACAGATTAGTGGAGAGTTGAGATTTTTTTGTCCCCCTGTAAGAGGACAGTCATCCCTCTGCACATAAAAATGAACTCACTAGTTTGAAAACTCAATTTGAGCATAGTGTGCACCTTCACACACCCCTTGGCTCAGTTTGTTACCTAATGGCCTAAAAACAGGATCACATTGGAAATAAGTGCATACATATGTACGCTTTCATGTACTATCCTATGAACATTAGTTCCTGAAGAATATCTATCAATGAATGAATGAATGAATCAATCAATCAATCAATCAATCAATGTAGGTAACATCAAAATGTAGGTAACATATTGTTCCTGAAGAATTCTATCAATGTGAATGAATGAATCAATCGGTCATGTTACTTACACTCATCCAATTTTACCACTAAAATGAAACAAATATTATGCTTCCACATAAACACATGAAGTTGCAATGGCTATTCACCAAAGTATATATCTAAAAGAAACATGCATTTTATAATGACATAAAATTTGTAGGTATCATTGTAGGTAACACATAGGTAACATATGCATGTAGATAACAATCATGATGTTACCTACTCATTTCAATATACTTTTTATGTTTTTTGTTTTAAAAACACTATTTTAGGTTCCTTTTCAAGATTTATCATTAATCATAGCATTGTAAAAACTATCCTCTACTGCACATAAATCTCTGAATAAGCTTATATTGTACTTAGAATCATATTTTTTGGTTTCAGGTATCGTAATCCAGAGCTGTCTGATGAATACATGTTGCCTAAGTGATTGATTACATACTTTACCTGTTAATTCCAAGATGTATGGTACATATACGTATCAATTTCTCTAGAGGAGTACAAAATAAAGTGTAAAAAATTGTCTTCACAAAAGATCTGCAAGGTACTAGTAATTTCAAGATGAATCCATAGCTGTGTCAAACTACTTACATGAATAAAAAATATTAACGTGTGTATTTGTTTATTGAACTAGAACTGCACCAGAAAAAAGTATTATGGCTATTCTTCAATTGTGAAGCAAAGACAACTGCATGTGTATGGTATATTGTAGCATGCATCATTTGTTGGTGATCTACATCAAATTACCTACTCTGGTCATAAAGACATATTTTAATGTCCATTAATAGCTGACATAATGGTTACATATTGGTCATATTGGTATAAAATTTTAGATTGCCTCGGATTTACACACAGGCTGGTATATGATGATGTTGGTCCATTCACCAGTCATGGAATAAAAACCCACAAAGTGGTGAAGATTCCATTTGAATTCATGATTATGAAAATGATACCCCTGAGAAACCACCGGATGAAAACAATGGGGTAATATCCTATGGGGTATCATTCTATGTGATACTGTAATAAAAAACAAGATTTTATGCAACTTATATTTACCTTTTATGCTTTTTTATGGCCCAATAATGCAAAATCACATGAAAAGAGAGCTAGATATTGAACCTCGAGATTGAACCTCCCTTAATGAAACTGCATGGCTGGAATGTTGAAATCATGACCCCTAGTGAAACTGAGTGGTGAAAAAGGTGACCCCTAGTGAAACTGAGTGGTGGAACAGGTGACCCCTAGTGAAACTGGGGGTTGAAAAAGGTGACCCATATGAGTGGCACATGCCGTATAGGGTGACTATGGAAGTACCCCCCACCCCCACCTCCGAGGTTGATCGACTATGGTGGACAGAGTGAGTGTGAGTGTCATCACACCGATATATCGATCTATAAAACTATTGGAAAAGTATTGCAATAGCATTGCATTCCAAAAGCATTACAATTTTTTTAAATGCAATACTTCAGGGGTGAATGGGTAAGGGGGGGGGGTGGTGCCACTGAAGGTCCGAAATCAAACCCCTTAGTGAAACCAGTGAAACTATGAAAATGATACTCCTAGTGAAACCACTGGATGAAAACAATGAGGTGTTATCCCAAGGACTATTATTCTATGTGATACTGTAATTAACTGAAGATTTTCTACAACTTGTATTTACCTTTTATGCTTTTTATGGCTCAATAATGCAAAACCACATGAAAAGAGAGCTAGATATTGAACCTGGAGATTGAACCTTCCTTAGTGAAACTGGCTGGAATGTTGAAATCATGACCCCCTAGTGAAACTGAGTGGTGGAAAAGGTGATACCTAGAACCTAGCCGGTTACTGAAACTAACATTTCTTTCTACGCTTTGCTATTTGATTATCTGAGACCTTGTCAAAAACTAGCATTAATCAATTAAGCTTTACATTGCGTTGAAAAGAACAGAGCGTAGTTAATTGAGACTTAAAATCGCATATGTATAAAAGAAATATAGGCTCAACGGACCAATCGAAATGCGGTACACACTTATTCATTTAGATTATCCAATCACAGTCTGTTTCACAAATGTATCTTCTTAACTTACCTACTTGCCACGGTGGAAGAAGTTTCATAAATATAGAGTATATTAAATATTAAGCGATTGGATCATAAATGTTGACTAAATTTGAAACAAAATCAGCTAGGGTGAAAGGTATATTTCAATTTAATTTGTAAATGTAGTTAATTGTTCATCATTGGACCGTGTGCACTTATTTTTCATGTTAATGGTATATTACCTACCAGGCGACCTGTCATTTGCCGACATGTCATTTGCTATTCACACACCGGTCCACGCAATGATGTTCTGCTTACCCTAACTTAGTAGTTAGTGGAGCTTAGGTTGTCATCATTTGACACAATTTTTCTCGCAACATAAATTCTGAAATGGTGATTCAGTTAAGTCGGCGAAATATTTCTAGTGCTGCAATTGATTCTGTATTCGTGTGTTATTCTAACTTTAAATTCTGAATAATATCCACAAAACTGTAGCATTGTTAATACTTTATACAATTTATATCCTAAATATATAGATGGCAACAAGTTTGGGGCTACATGAATACTAATACGGTATTATACCTCTGTGTGTGTGTTCTTAAATCAATATATATGGATCAGGCAATGTCTTTCGGAAGCGACGGCTAATAACTTTCTGTTAATATTGTGTAACGAATATGTCAAGTGCTGCAGTGCTGTTTTCTTTTCTAGACTGACGAATGGAAATCAGTGATTTAACGCAATTTAGACAATGTGGTTTTAAGCATTTTAAATTGATGCTATAACAAATATGTTTAAACCACAGACGAAATAGCTATTAGAAACAAAGGGTCGGTATATACACAAAAGGAAATGGCTTTCAAAGATTGGAAACGACTGCTTATGACCGATGAATTTACAAGAGGTATTATTGCTTGTGTAACGGTGTTTTTTTCCAAAGACACCGTGCCGTGGCTTGGCGCTGCATGTGTGATCAAACTGACATATGCTGCTATGATACACTATTTATGCACCGTTCAATCAAGTACATTTTCTGAAAATGGCAACTGTAAATTGAAAGTCACTAGTAACATATTGCAGAGATATTGAATCCAACAATAAAAACGAATGACTTGTCTCCCATGTAGTCACTAGTCCAGACTAGTAGAAACTGGGGAGGACTAGTGCTGAATTCAATTCACTCGTCCTTCATACGAGTAGCTGCTGAGCTAAAACATGTTGGGCAACTTATGATGACCAGTAACTTTTGGGGACTAGTACCTTTTTAAAAGTTACTGTCCTGCTGAAGAGTAAGTATTTAGACCTTAACTGGAAGACTGAATTGTGTAAATGAACTTATTATGGCAACGGTAAATTGAAAGTCACTAGCAATGCCAGGGTTCTACTAATTGAATCAAATTTCCTGTTGTAGGCTTGTCGTTTCACCCTAAGCGGCCATGGATTCTTGCAAGTTTACACAATGGTGTAATCCAATTGTGGGATTACCGCATGTGCACATTGATAGACAAATTTGATGAGCATGATGGACCAGTCAGAGGCATCTGCTTCCACAATCAGCAGCCATTGTTTGTATCTGGAGGAGATGATTATAAGATTAAGGTTTGTTTGTTTTAAAGAATTTTAGTGACGTACAAAGAAAATTATGATGAAAGATAAAAGGTAAAAAATGTGACTACTTCAATCACAGATGAAAAAAAAATACTAATCATTTAGTAAGAATTTCTTGTATTTCTGACATTACTTGTCATTTACATTTGTATTCTATAAGTTTAACAATGCAATCACACAAGGGCCATTGTCTATCATTTTATTTATTAATTATGGTTTACTGTAGGTTTGGAATTATAAGCAGCGCCGATGTTTGTTTACTCTGTTGGGTCACTTAGATTACATTAGGACAACAGTATTCCATCATGTAAGTTAACTATTGTTATTCTTGGTCAGTGATAGTTTTTTTTATTATTAATGTTTAGCTGTTTTCTTTTGTCTTTGACATTTTTAGTTCCTATTTTCATATATTATTGTTTTAGATATAAGAATGAATTAGTATACCTAAGTGTGTCAATTTATTTCAAAGTGGTTTTGGCAGCTTCTCCTTCAAAAAGATTTATCAACAAAAATGTGAAATGTTAATTATTCTTAACATGTTCTACAGTAGATTGAAAATGTTATCCAAATGAGACCTAGCTTTGTAGGATGATCTATAATTGTTACCTAACAGTCAGACTCAGCAGTCTTGATTTCATTCACATCAACCCAAATGTTTTGATTTCAGGAATACCCATGGATTTTGAGTGCTTCTGATGATCAGACTATTCGCATTTGGAATTGGCAGTCCAGGAATTGCATCAGGTATTGCATTTTTTAGCTTACCTTTGCCAAAGGCCATGTGAGCTTTTGGCATCACTTGGTGTCCGTCATTTGTCTGCCTGGCTGTGTTAAATTTTTTTTTTAAATCTTCTCTCCAAAACTACTGAACCATTTTGGATTAAACTTGTTATGATGGTTGCTTAGGATATTATGCATAAAGGTTGTTTTTGATTGTTTTTGATCCGTTGAAAAAATGAAGTTGCTATTAATGTACCATATGAATATCTGTTTTGAGTCTCAAAAACCTCAGTTTTGTGTGTGGAATAAGTTTAATATTTAGAATATTCTAATATTTCTTTATGTTTAATGTATCTCCCGAATCATTAATTTTACAAAAGGACTCCACATGTATTTCCTGTTGTAGTGTGATCACTGGACACAGCCACTATGTGATGTGTGCCATGTTCCATCCATCCGAGGACCTCATTGTATCTGCGTCCCTCGACCAGACAGTACGGGTCTGGGACATTTCAGGTATAACTGATCACGCAGGTAAATGACAGCTCTACTTCGTACTTTTATTTGCAGTTTGTCACCACCTTTCTTCCCACAACCCTTTCTCTTGCTACCAAGTCTTCCAGTTGTCTTTTGTAAATAATCTATTGGCAGAGTTTGTGTACAGTTTTTACTGGTTATTTTGAGAATTTCATTATTTGGAAAAATAATAAAAATAAAGTTTTACAATGATTATTGAAAATGGACATGGTACTTTTTTAAATCAATGGATTTTTTTAATGAAAAAGGCATCTTTTTAAGTGTGCATACTTTTTAATGTGCTCGTAGTAGGGAGAAAAAAAGGCAAAATCTTATATAGTTTGTGATTTATCTACCTATGGTGCTAAATGATAAATTGTCTAACTTGGTTTACTTGCAACAGATAAAAAGGAAATTGGTTGATTTAAGTATTTATTGCTCACATGTGTAGAATGTAACGCAACAAATTGTAGGTAGGTAAAAATTATGTTTGAAAATATTTCAGGAATCCATGACAAAACAGGTGATAAATGATTAAATGCATGGGCATTGAAAGTGTTTATCCCTATCCTGTTAACATCATAATATTCGAAGAGAAATGTGAATGAAAATATTGTTGAATATAAAATTACCTCTATAATTGCATATTGTATTTCTGTAATGATATTTTGGAGGACAATATATTCATATAATATTGAAGTATTGGTTATGGCTATTAAAATCGATTTACTAAAATAGATATTACATTGTTAAGTCATTAGATTTGATAGCTGGGTACAGATTTGCTGCATGAAGTACTAGTTAGTGTGAAGGGGATATCTGGAGGCATAACTATATTGTAGAAATGGTGGAAAGATTTCTTAGGAAAGATGACGTCAAAGTTTTTACCTGCTAAATCTAAATCATTAATCAAAGTTTTTTATATTGTTGAATACCAGATATTGGTGTATTCATCTTTATTTCATGTGGTATTTAATTAGAATTTTGTTACAATATACATATTAACATTTGCATGTAAATAGTTACAAAATTCACTTACAGTAAGAACTATTACTTGCATGTTAAACATCAGTTCATCAACTGAATTTGCCAACTCCACTGCCCTGCTTATGTATTAATAAGTGTTTATTGTGGCGAAAGTAAAATGTCAATTTTTAGATAGAATTTTACATTTGCATCTGCATCAAGATAAAGTTAAGCAATACATAGCACCTATGTTCGCCCTATTTCTTTTAGTATAATAGGAATAACATCTATACAATGCTTGATGCAGATATGAGTGAAAATTTGTTAATGATGTTTGGTCAACATAGATTATGTAATTGTTAAAAAGATGAGGTGCATGATATAAACATTCTAGCATTATAAAAGAATTTTAAGAGTTTTACGCTAATATTTTTTATTTAAATTATCATTAATTTACCTGCAGTGCCCCAGATAAGTACTCATCCGCTAGTCCAAGACTAGTATTAAACCTACAGGACGAGTAAGAAACTTAACTTACTTGTCATCGAGACGAGCATCTCTTCGCAAAGCCATAATGTGTAGAACATCAATCATCTGTCTATTTGTATAAAAAAGTGAGCAAACTGAAATTAATTCTAAACATGCACCAATGGTTTGATGCATGTTGCTTCTTGCTCTAGATGATTTTTGGATTTTTTCATACCAAATATCAAGATCTGTGACTCACTTTTGAATCAAGTATTTTGTAAAGGAATCAAGATTGTCGTGTAAGCTAATTTTTCATTCAATGATTTGTTTGTACAAAATATGTATTGATATTTTGATAACATCCAATTAGGTTATTGGGATGTTTATTTATTCATTTTTTGTTAAGTCATGATATTTATTCTTATTTCAGCTTTGAAAATATCCTGTCCTTGTTTCGTTTGATTACAGATTTTTGTCAATTTCTCTACAAAACGGACAAAAAAAGAATAGTAGTTATTATAAATTACCTGCTATATTACACATGCTAAATTTTACAATGTGTTTATACCGTTACAATATGATGTGTTTAATTCAAAATCTGATGCAATGTAGTATTTACATAATTTGTAAAGCAGAAACAAAATAGAAAGTTGTAAAATAACAAAGACAACTATTCAAAATTTATTTGTGACTGATAATTTGTGAAATAAAACTTAACTTGATTTTATCATTCAAATTTTACCTCATTATTTTATTAGTTTCAAATGTTATTGAACACATATCTCATACTGGCAAACATTTTTTTTTTGTTTCAAATTGGTGTAGGAATGCGAAAAAAGAACAATGCACCTGGCGGTGGCTCCAGTATTGAGGATGCGCTGAAAGGCCCAGGTCACACCGAGCTATTTGGAACATCAGACGCAACAGTAAAGCATGTATTGGAGGTCAGCATTGCTTTGAATAGTATTAACACCAACTATGATACTATGCACTCTTATTATTCTATGTTTGATATCAAAATCATGATGCAGAGACTATTTGGGGTTTAAAATGTGTTGAAGCCTTAGAAAATTTCATTGTTTCTTGCACCATCTTTTTATTTTGTATTTAACAGTCATAAGTAGGGTTAAGAAAGATGAACCTAAAATACGTCAGCTATCCGAGTTTCACTAAGTGGTCGCCCAGTAGACCGAGAGTACCTGAAAACTTGCCAGACTACTGATTTTTGTCAATAGGTGTCCCAATGGGCTTTCAGATTTTGATGGATGCATTATGTACAAATTTGCTACTTTGATTGTACAAGATATGCACAACAATGTCCACATATCACATTTGTCTTCCACTGTAATTGCAGATAATATTGGCTTTTACTTAGTTGCATTGTTATGTTATAGGGCCATGACCGCGGTGTGAACTGGGCATGCTTCCACCCCACACTACCCCTCATAGTGTCGGGAGCAGACGACAGGCAGGTCAAACTGTGGAGGATGAATGGTCAGTTCCTAACATTTCAAGCTAGTTAAAAAATATATGATACACATTGTGATCCTATTAAAGTAACAATATATGTATGACTTTTCGCAATACATTTTCACCATTCATTTAGTGCACATTGTGTGTGTGAGTCGCTTGAAATTATGGATGATCCAGCAAAGGTTAGAGCAAAAAAGAATTAAGTGTCCATTTTAATCTCAAAGTCATTCCAAATTTCCAATACACTTGAAATCAACATGCATACATTTATATAAATTGTTGACGATTTATCATGATGAAGCTTAGTGTATCATCAACAAACATATCATGATACTGATGAATCGTTCAAATAGAAATCTGTTGCAGTAGTAACTGTAAAAAATTTGGTAAATACTGCAAATGATAATGTGGTAGTATCACTCGTTTAAAAGTTACTATTGGAAAGATTGCTGAAGTCTTGTCTACATAAGTTACAGAATACATCATCAAATTAGTTTTAGAAAAAAGAAATATTATCATGATAGAAATATTTCTGCCTTCTTCATTCACAATAGTTATGAATATTATGGATAATGAATATTAATCCAGTGTTCATAACTTTGACGTCTTTTTACCAATTTCAATTCATATGATTTAAGAGCGCAAGTAACTGACTTTCTCATCTTTATTTTTTTATTTGAGAGATGCCATTGTAGTCTCTTCCGTGGACTAAATTTTCTTTTGATAACCTTTGTTTTTAGCACCAGAAAATAAGGACAAGGAAGGTCAGATGTTAGTGCTTTCACGACGACTGCATCTGTCTAGTGAATGACCATTTGCTTATTACCTTTTCTTTTGCAAACATCTTTTTCATTATCTATCAAGTTCGATTAGTTTGTGGGAAAAATATTTGTATTTTTGTATAATTTACAAATGTGCAAAAAGCAATATATGCAGTCATATTATATTCACTAGCTTACCTTGGTCCTACAGATGTACATGTATATACAACTACAAGGTTTGTGGGATGAAAATATAACAGCCCCTTCTTAAAAGTTGCGTTTCAGAAGATGATAAATTTACCAAACCCTGCTAACGGTTGCAATTTTATTCTTTGCTTGTGTGTTAGGAGGGAAGATGTAGGAAGTGGCCGCATATTTTTATTGGTGTTCTTGAAGAATACCCCTCCCCCTCGTCATGTCTAAGAGTCTCCAAATAATTGCCTGAGGCTATTAACCAGCAATTACATGTGAATCCATGCTGAAGGCAGCCTTTGATTTTATGTGTTCAGAGTCCAAGGCGTGGGAAGTGGACACCTGCCGAGGCCACTACAATAATGTGTCCAGCACACTGTTTCACCCTCGCCAGGAGCTCATCCTGTCCAACTCTGAAGACAAAAGCATCCGTGTGTGGGATATGACCAAGAGGTAAGTAGTATTGTAATGCTTAGAGTCGGTCACAAAGTCGCTCTTTCCTACTTACACAAGCACAGATGGGGTACAGAGGTGTGGGGTTTCAGTCATTATGATTGCGCTATCTACTAGGTGACAACTAGAGGCAGAAAATACTTGAAAATTGATTGTTATTGAAATCAGTTTTCTGTATTTTTAAAAATTTTATTTTAATATTCTATTTATTTTCATTAAAATCAAAAGTTTTAAGAATATGTCCATTCCAAAATAATTTATGTATCAGAATGATTTATGATGAAATGTAACACAAAGCTTGAATTATCAGTTCTATTTCTTATCGGAGTTCCATATAAAAGGATCCAACTATATTAGCAATTCTTTTACAAATAAAAAAGAAATTTTGTTCTACACATTTATTTGAATATTTGCATACACTTTTGGTTGGAAAAGAAAACTGAACAAAATTCAAAGTTTACAACCAAGTGACTTGAAGTTTACTTAATTTGCCAAGTAAATGTAACTTGTGAGGTATGATAGAAAGTTGATTTTGTATTGAAAATGGTTATTTAAACAATATGAACGATTGCATAGTATTATTTTTATTTATGGATAACATTCATAGTTAAATGCTTGAACAATTCACCTTGAAAAAAATATCAATCAGCATGGACTGTGAAGTATTGTATGTTTGGGTTACAGAACATGCCTGCACACATTCCGCCGTGAGCACGACAGATTCTGGATCCTGACAGCTCATCCTTCGCTCAACCTGTTTGCTGCAGGACATGACTCAGGGATGCTCATATTCAAGGTAACTGGCCCTAATTCCAATCTCTCCCAATTTTACACCTCTTATCTTTATGTTGACTATTGTTAGTAGTATTTAGTGTTGCAAATATAAATCTGAATTTACACCTCTTATTCTAAGGTTAGGTAGACAGCAAATGTTGAAAGCTTCGAAGTATTTTGTTTTCTCATTTGTGTCTTTGTTTTTAAAGAAAAACATTGTACAACATATAGCTAAAATAATAGATGCTTTGTCATTAAACCTTAATGTCTGACTAACTCAGGATGATATCTGTTTTAAAAACACAAAAACATCAGAGAAAAGACAATCCAAATAAATCCAACATACATAATTGACAGTGAAATAAGTGTTCTGTATATCAATCGCACATTGAAGAGTAAAAGGAAAGCTTTTTTTCCGCTTGTTTTTATAGATGAAAAGCTGCTGTTATTCTAGTTCTAGAACTTCATTTTTATGCCACCAAACGATAAATGTATAATTGAAGATTAGAAATACATAATCATAATATGCAATTCTTTTGTAGCTTGAGCGTGAAAGACCAGCATTTGCTGTTCATCAAAATCTGCTCTATTATGTGAAAGATCGTTACCTGAGAAAACTGGATTTCAACACATCCAAAGATGTAGCTGCAATGCAACTGAGAGGGTAAAAGTCTCTATCATTGTTTAATTTGTGATATTGTTATTATCAATATACATTGGAACTCATATTCCACACATGCGTCAGTTTTAAATCTTAAATCAACCTCAGTTTGTCTGTTGATAATTATCAATATACATTGGTTAAGTCTTTAGAAACATAGTGTAATTGCAGTCCAATTAGTCATTGATGTTGTTTCAACCCAATTTCACTAGAATTATTTCTACAATTTAGATATGAAGCATTAATATCAAAAGTGCAAGTTCATTTTATAATTCTTTTTTTGTAGTTTAGTTACGTTAAACATAGTGATAAGTGCATCTGTGTTTGTTTGTTTTTCTTTTTGTCTAAATTAAGTGTTAGACTTACAGTTTGTAAAATTATTAATATGAAAAAGAAGAAAAAAGATAATAGGAAATGTTAACTCAATTTCAGAAAGTAGGTATGTATTTATGATTACACTTAAAAATGTATTACTACTAGTTGGTGTTGAGATGATATCTTAACATAGCAATTATGGACTATTGTAGAGGATCAAGAAGCCCAGTGTACAGCATGTCTTACAACCCTGCTGAAAATGCAGTTCTCCTTTGCACAGTAAGTTGGAAAAAAATAGGTTGTCTATTTTTCATCAGAAATATTTCAATTGATAATATATTTCAACGTGTTTATTCAGCACTTGTAATTGTATGCAGACATACAGTTTTTAGACGTTGTTATTCAAAAATATTTAAAAAACTTGCATTTGTTTTGATGCAATTATTACTGTCATTTTTTCAGCGTGCTACTAACTTGGAAAACAGTACCTATGATCTGTACGCAATACCCAAGGACACAGACTCCTCCAACCCGGATGCACCAGAAGGGAAAAGATCATCAGGGCTCACCGCTGTGTGGGTGGCAAGGAACAGATTTGCTGTTCTCGATAGAACACACTCAGTTAGTAACTTATATTTCTATTGGCTTTTAGCGTATTTTTTGAATATTTATGATTGTGAGTTAGCAATTTCAGAAATTGTTTTAGGTGAATAATTTATGTGGTTAGTACATTTTACTATGTTATTACTTTAATATGAAGACCTTACGAGAAAAAAGATATGATTATTTTGAAGATGTTTAGATAAATATAATGATTTTCTTACCGTATCATGTTACCCTATATGAAAATATTGTAATGCGTTAGAAATCATTAAAATTGATGAGATATTAAAACATTTTTAAGTGCCTACTTTACATGAAAAATAATTCCCCTAAAATACAAACATTTATTGAACTTGTAATTTATTGGTGATTAAGGTGCACTCTTATGGCTTATACTTTAGTCAATTTTTTGTCAACTATATTTGACTTTTCTTGATGTTCAAATTATGCTTGATTTTGCATTCTTAGTCGGTAAGTCATTCCTCAATAATGGAATGGAAAATCCAAATAAGGAAATTGAAATGATAGCAAAAGCTTGCTACACCAATTTAATTCTCACAAGAATGTTAATTGAGTACAGTGTCATGTATTCATTTAATATATGTACAAGAATTAAGCACAAATGTAAAATTCGAACAAAATAACAAATATAACCCACTTATTCAATTGTTATGGTGTGGATTAAAATGTCACTTGATTTCCTAATGGATGCATCCAAAAGAATTTTATTTAAATGTATGATTGCACCATGTTGTCATTTTTGCCTTTGTTATTGAGAATGCATATACCCTTTTGCTCTATTCGTGACTATAAACTTTCACAAATAGAATGTAGGAACTAAGAAATAACTAGGCTATTTAACTTTTTTTTTCCCATTTAGAATAATGTTAGAATTTTCGTAACTGTGAATATACAGCTTGCGTCATGATCTTTTACAACCATTTTACATTTTCATATAAATTAGGAGTCTAAGCTCTACATCATCAATAATTACATATTCAGATTTTTCTGTTGAGTATGACGACTTAACCACTCTTTATTTTATTTTTTAAATCTTTACTGTTTTTAATAGCTTGAAACCTAATAACTTGTCTGGTTTATTTGTTTCTATTTGAATTGATTTATTTCTGTGTACGTTATCATGTATACTTTTAGATCAAATAAAGCTAAACAGAATATGAGCAGGTGTACTTGATAATAATAGCAACTACATGTACCTCCCCCTTGCATACTATTAAGATTATATTTTGTGTACTGTGGTGAAGAGGGAAAAAAACGAATTAAATCATACTGGTGTATTTATTTAGAAAATAAGGTTTGCTGCTCTCTATGTACATCCTAGTAATCGTATGATTTTCTTTTGTTGTAGATTGTAATCAAGAATCTGAAGAATGAGATCACCAAGAAGGTTCAGGCTCCAAACTGTGAGGACATTTTCTACGCTGGCACTGGGTGTTTGCTGCTGAAAGACAATGATGGAATTACGCTCTTCGACGTGCAACAAAAGAGGTTCATATTTTCTGTGTTTGTAATTTTTATAGACTGGCAAATTATGTTTCATCATGCCAATCATAGAAGTGATTTGTATATTTTACGTTGTTGCTTGTATTATTGCAGGAGCCTTGCAAGTGTGAAGATCTCCAAGGTGAAGTATGTCATCTGGTCCAGTGACATGTCATCTGTCTCCCTATTGGCTAAACACAGTAAGTTTTCCATTGTGGTGCATCGGACCAACCGACCAACCAACCGATCGGCCGGATTGTTATCCCTCTAGAGATCACATATTTTTAAAATCCATGCCATTTGCTTAGTAACAATTCTTTCTTTCCTCCTTTTTCCAGCCATTTCTATCTGCAACAAAAAGTTGGAAAACCTGTGCACCATTCATGAGAATACACGTGTGAAGTCTGGTTCATGGGACGAGAGTGGAGTGTTTATCTACACCACCTCTAACCACATCAAATACGCTCTCACCAACGGGTAAATACACCACACATAATCAAACAATACTTTTCCACAAAAAGCAAATTTCATCAGAATAGTTAAATCTCATATCTGTCATTTACGATACTCAGTTATCAGAATCATTAAGTTAAGTATTAAGTAAATAATATAAGTACTTTTGACTGTCTGTATAAAGTTAATTCTCTCTCCTAGTGATCATGGCATTATCCGTACTCTCGATCTGCCAATCTACATCACGAGGATCAAAGGAAACTCCGTGTACTGTCTCGACCGTGAGTGTCGACCAAGAGTGCTCGGTATTGATGCTACCGAGTTCAAGTTCAAGATGGCACTGGTAAACAGGAAGTATGAAGAGGTGCGAATATAGGCAATTTCTTTTCTTGACAAATCTTTGAATCACTAGACTTATATATGTGTGTTTCTCAACCCAATATCTTTCCTTCCCTATTGAATATTTTTCATGAGAGCGAGTAGCTGGTAATGACTTGTAATTGCTCTTTGTTTTGTTTTTGTGCAAATTTTTAGTCAGTGGCTGCTGTGATGCCCCTATGTCATAATTAGCAATAGAGATTTTGAATAAATCATACATTTTAATGCAGGAGGAGTAACATGCATGTTAGTGAGATACTTAACTGTCAATGGCGGTAATAATGGTGCTTGTAGGTACTGCACATGGTGCGCAATGCCAAGCTGGTCGGCCAGTCGATCATCGCATACCTGCAGAAGAAGGGCTACCCCGAGGTTGCCCTCCACTTTGTCAAGGACGAGAAGACACGTTTCGGGCTCGCCCTTGAATGCGGAAACATCGATGTAGGTTCATTTCATATTTTACCATCTGATATGTTGTTAACAACCTATCGGTAAGGTTAAACTTCAGGCATGGTGAAATATTCTCATAACTATGTATGTTTGCATTTGAACATACCTGATGGCTCATTAGTCAAAACTTTGTACCTGAGTACACCTATCTTATGAACAGACCATGAATATATAGCTTAAAAATATCAAGTATAAGTACTTTTTGTGACAGATTTGGGGGCGTTTTTTTCGTTTTCATTTTTGTAAAAGCTGTGATCAAGCTCCGATATCATAAACTGCAACTTTTTGCCTCGATTAATGTACCTCGTGTTTGTGGTGCAGATTGCGCTGGAGGCGGCGCGAGCGCTGGATGACAAGGCGTGCTGGGACCGGCTGGGTGAGGCTGCGCTGCTGCAGGGAAACCACCAGGTGGTGGAGATGGCGTACCAGCGCACCAAGAACTTCGACAAGCTCTCGTTCCTCTACCTCATCACTGGCAACTTGGAGAAGCTGCGCAAGATGATGAAGATCGGTGAGTTGGAGTGCAGTGTTAAAAATAGAAAAACTACTAGTGTGGAAATTGTTTTTATGTTACTAATGAAATGAGTCAATTTTTTACTGGACAATCATAGATTTTCAAGATAAGTTTTGCGTGGCTATAGTGAACTCGGTCGGTCATATATTTTATGGAGTATTATACACTACATTGCTTTTGTAACAGTATTGATGTGTTTGAATAAATATACTGCAATATTAGAATTGACAAACAATTACATTATTGAAATTTTAGATTTAAAATGAGATGAATGCAAGGTTTACTGGAAATCTCATAAAATAAGCATTGTAATTTTCTTGTAGCTGAAATCAGAAAAGACACCAGTGGCCACTTCCAGACAGCTCTCTACTTGGGAGATGTGCAAGAAAGAGTGAAAATTCTCAAGAACTGTGGTCAAAGTAAGGAACATATTTTTGCAGTTAGAATTTTTTTTGAAAGGAGAGTCTCCTTCCTATTTCTAATAGTGTTCCCGGTGCGAAAAGTTCACCTGAATAAGCAGATTGCTTTCACAGTGATAACTAGATAAATTTGAAATTGATTTTGTACAGATAATTATTTTACTGTTTCTACAGGAATCAAACTAACCTTTTACCTGTATTTGTATACTTGCATACTGATCTATTTGTACGTTTGAAAAATAGATGTCTGTCGTCAAGGACCTCATTTGTTCATCTGTTTTAATTCAAGACTCACTGGCCTACCTTACGGCCGCCACTCACGGCCTGACAGAGGATGCAGAATCTCTCGCGGCCACGTTTGGTAAGCTTCAGTTGTAAGGTTTGAACATGTTTGCGCACGGACTACAGTAATAGACTGCGAGGATTTGTTGCAAAGATGCCTTTTTCATCGAGTTTCAGTAACAGACTTGGATAAAGTGAATCACATATACCAAAATTTTCATGTGATATAAATATGTAATACTTGGTAGATGAAAATGTCTATTAGTTTGTTTGACTCCTTGAGGGTTGGACATATTTATATGTGACTTGATAATTTCTAACATTCACAACCTTAGGATGAGGTGGTATCAAGATATAGAATAAGTTGCTAGGTGTGCAAAATACTGCCCTCTTAACTATCAAATGTGGAAGGGATGGCTTCATTCTGTATTAGAAAGCTATGCAACATTCTCATATTAAGGATTGATTTATTCCTCAGCTACTTTAAACTTTCATTATTAAAATGTGTGTAAAAATAATAAAGCAGAATAAAAGTATGTAAAGTCTTGTTGTAACCAGTAAACTTGACTCTGCTTAACTAACAGGAGGGCAGCATACCTTGTGGTTCTCTTATTTATCTGCAGACAGAGGCAACACTTGGAAGCTGGAATGTACTACTTTCAAATTAAGATATTTATTGTATTCAGTATATGTAAAGAGTACATGAGCTGGGTGTGTGTGTAGGTCCCGACGAGAAGCTGCCCGAGGTGGACCCCGCCGCCATGCTGCTGCGGCCCGCCGTCCCCATCACCCAGCAGGAGACCAACTGGCCCCTCCTCACCCGCAGCAAGGGCTTCTGGGAGTCAGCCATCGCCAGCAAGGGCAAGGTACGACAACATCCGGTTTTAAAGACCTACTTATATTAATTCTGTGTTAATGTAAGTAGTCTAATTCAAGATAGAGAAGGGCTCTGGCTTCTACGAATAGATTTAGCACATTGTAAAAACAGAATAAAAAAATCTGCATTGTAAAAACTGCAGGTGGGAAGCACTTGTATCCATAATCACTCTTACCTTGGGCGTAATGTGCCAATGTTTTTAATTGGTTCATTTTGATCTGTCAATTTTGGTCACCTGCTGTACAGAACACATTCATGTAAAAGTTCGCCCTGAATGGACACTATTCTAACTTGAAAGCGCGTGTGCATGTGGCTGACCATACGTGGTGGTTCTGTCAGGGCGCCACTGCTGCTGGGGCGGCCGGAGCGGGCGGCGCACTGGCTGCCGTGGACGACGGCAGCGCTGAGGCCGAAGGCGCCTGGGGCGACGACGCAGAACTCGTCCTGGACGACGAGGGTGAGTACCTGGTGGGGGATTCTGCTGTTGGAAAGATGGTTTTGATTTGAAATGCTGAGGAAATGTTTGGGAACTTTGAAAAAAGCTTCATGGGTTTGGTTTTACTCTTTGGTAATCCTGGTGAACGTTGGGCATTTTTTGTACCTGAAAATTGGTCTGAATGTCTGTTTTATGAAGGACCTCAAATGGAAACCACCTCGGTTTGATCTGTTCTACTTCAGATGTAAAGTTTCTTATTAGGTCCATGAATAGAAGACAAAGCATACTTGTCCGTTGGACGGGTATCGTCGTAACTAAGATTTACACATCTAAATCAATAAACTGAATATAATTGGGACTTCTATTTGGAATGACTGGGAATACTTGTCCATATAACACAGGTACCTGTCTCAGACGATAGTACGGTTACTTGTCTGTTGCGGTTCTTTCTCAATACTTGGATGAGTTGAATTTCTAGATAACTAAAGAGAAACGTCTTCATATCTGTCCACAACACTTTGCGTTAATAGCAATTGATTACTGAAAGGTATTTGATAGTTCTTTCAATTTTGATTATTTTTGGCGCTTTCCAAACAGCTGTAATTTATTACAGTAATAAATTACAGCTGTTTGGAAACAAACCATGTCCCTTGCAGACGGCTTCCAGACGCCCCTTGAAGGTGACGACTTGGTGGGCGGTGACGCAGACGACGGCGGCGGCTGGGACGTCGGTGATGACGATCTTGAGCTGCCCGCCGACCTTGACCTGGGACCAGTGGGTCCGACCGGCGACGAGGGCTACTTTGTGCCACCCACGCGGGGCACAGGTCAGGCACAGGTCTGGTGCAACAACTCCCAGCTGCCTGTCGACCATGTGCTTGCGGGATCGTTCGAGACGGCCATGAGGGTAGGTGGCTTTTTAGGATTATTACTGGCATCCATTATAAAGGAGCCTTTCTATCACAAATACATGATGATTGTATGAAATTGGCGCTTATCGATTCGCTGGATGCTGTGCGGCTTTGTTTGATTTAAGTCACTAAAAGACTGTGGAAAAGTTTCCTGTTGTACAGTACCTCTTCAGAGCAATGATATAAATCTTTGATATGACTCAATGGACCAAACCACCCTCTGGTAGGTCAGTTATATTACAAAGATGACGACCAAGTCAATTAGCTTTTCAAGCAAATGTATTAACCCCGTTATTATCATGTGTTGCAGCTGCTGCACGACCAGGTTGGAGTGGTCGAGTTTGAGCCGTACAAGACGATTTTCATGCAGACGTTCTCACGTGCACGCACATGTTACAATGGGCTGCCCTCACTCCCCCCACTGTTCGGACACCCGCATAGAAACTGGTTAGTACTTGGCTTGTCTGTACAAAAACAATTGCTCTGCTTATTAGCAACCACACTTTGACAATTGTCAGTAAAAAAAATATCTAGTCCTAAGAAACTGGTCACTGCTAGGGACAGTTTTGTGGTCAGATAATATGGAATGATGTAAAAAAAACTTGATCATGCATATTAAGTTTAGCAGCAAGCTTAATGTATATACATCAAGTAGATTTTGTCACATATGACACAGTGTGGATGAGCGACTCGTGTGAATGTTTAATGCCTATTAGTGACAGCAGAGATGTCCCCACTGGGCAATGAATTTGCAGTTAAACTTAGGTTTATGTGTATCAGGGGGTATTGCTATGTATCGTAGAGAGTACTAGAGACTAACCCTATAGATTGAAAATTAGTAAGCAAACCTAAGATGCTGTGTGTAGTCATTACTAACTTTGTGGCTGTGTCCTGCACTAGGCGTGAGGCAGGCGCTCGCGGCGGCGTGCCTGCAGTTGGGCTGCGCCTCGCCACCCTCGTGTCGCGCCTGCAGTCAGCCTACCAGCTCACCACGCAGGGCAAGTTTGCTGAGTCGGCCGAGCGCTTCCGCTCCATCCTGCTGTCCGTGCCGCTTCTTGTTGTTGACAACAAGCAGGAAATTTCTGAGGTACGGTAGTAGAACTTTTTCATGAATGTAAGTGTCAAATGTTTAGGGATGGGTTCTCAACTGCGGAACAATCTAACTAACTTTTTCTTTTTAGGTTTTATTGTAAGTTTATCAATGTGTTCTCTTCTTACGATTTGTGTAGCATGATGGGTTCTTTGATAGGAAGGCATTGTACAAGTAAATCATTATTGGTTTGTGTTTCAGGCACAGCAGCTGGTGGAGATTTGCCGTGAGTACATTGTCGGACTGCAGATGGAGATGCAGAGGAAGGAGATGCCCAAAGGCACGCTCAATGAGCAGAAACGCCTTGCGGAGGTAAGATTTGGTCATCATGTGGTTTTGAACACGTTTTATGTCCCTATCGATGTTGACTAACTATCGTTGCCTATTGAGCCATTCCATGCACGTTTCTTTTTCTTCAGACGTTCTTTCCCATAAAATCACATCTCTGTAGTTAGCTTGTTTTTAGATGGCTGCATACTTCACCCACCGTAACTTGTACACTGTGTTTTTAGATGGCTGCGTACTTCACTCACTGTAACCTGCAGCCGGTACATCTGATCCTCGTGCTGAGAACGGCCCTCAATCTCTTCTTCAAGCTCAAGAACTTCAAGACGGGTGCGTCATTCGCTCGCCGTCTGCTCGAGCTCGGACCAAGACCTGACGTTGCACAACAGGTGAACACAATACAAATAATTGCTATTTATACAATAAATTGGTAAATATATCACCTTCTTAACCTGTGACTCTCATTGATACAAATATTGCAGCCTAGAATAGAGCCTAAAATGACTCTCATCAAAGAATTTTATGTGTTAGTGTACTTTTTTGTAATTTAATTTTTCAAAATGCTGCTCAACACCCACTTGAGAAGATAAAAAGTACAATAACACTTGATAAAAAGAAATGTATATTGGGTATTATACATTCAACTGGAATATTGTATTTTGTGTATATAGACTACAAAAATCTTGCAAAGTAGTACATAGAAAAGAACTTCTCAATAATTTTTGGTAATATTGTTTTGTTTTCACAGACAAGGAAGATACTGGCTGCGTGTGAAAAGAACCCAACGGACGCACACCAGCTGGTGTACGACGAACACAACCCATTTGATATCTGCGCCGCTTCCTACACTCCCATCTACAAGTACGTCGCCAATGTTGAATCCATTTTGAAATCTTCTTTTTTAGTATTACAGTATTATTACCTGGATTAACCTGTTTTCACTTTATTTCAACCATAATGTTCAGATTTTCATCATAACTTTAAGGTCTTAATTTTTTTTATTTTCAAGCATATACCAATACGTTTTGTCATCCCATACCTTGTTCTTAAGTACCTTATTCCCATTTTCCAGGGGTAAGCCAATTGTGAAGTGCCCTCTGAGCGGGGCATGCTACCTCCCTGAATACAAAGGTCAAGTGTGCCGTGTTACCAAGGTCACGGAAATCGGTGCGGATTGCATTGGACTCCGAATCAGCCCAATTCAGTTCAGATAAATGGATTAAGTGATATTGTAGTTTATTAGGAGTCGTAGTTAGAGCCAAATAATGAACACTGAATAAATTATATTTCTGGACTATAAATTATATATATGGACTGTACAGAATTGTAGTTAGAACAGAAAATTAACATGAAATTAGAACAATATTGGTAAACATGCACAATATTTTATGTTTGTTTTGTTGTGATGTGTAACTGCATGGGAAATGTTAAGATTGGTTTTTAATGGGTTAATGATTTGTAAACTTTGTTTTATATTGCGTTCAGCCATTGACAATGCATGCTAATTTGTAAAATATATTTGGATAGAACAAACCAAGCCCTTTATCACACTTGAAATAATAGAGCTATTTAAAATGCATTAGCTGCCAAGGATTATTTATGAATGAAATAAAAAATGAACTTTTTAATCATTTTCTTCTTTTTCAACTGGCATAATAGGGCACCACACCAAAGAAATATATTTTTACTTTGAAGAGTACAACTTTTAAGATTTTTAAAGTCATTAATATCTGTATTTTTTCTTAGAAGTCCTTGAATTCAATTTTATGGGTCCTTGAGAAATGAAATTTTGTGAAGTAATTGAAGTTGATAAAATGTTTATTTTAATACATCCTAGAACAGATGAAAATTGGTCCCGCCCCTCAACATTATTTTGCGCTTTGTACGAAACCCCCACATACATGTAGTTGTCTGTGACGGCTGTCTGCAACTGTATATGTATGAGATGAAAAGAAATTGATTACAAAGATCTTACTATTCCATATTGAAAAAAAATGCATGAAAAGTATTTGTCTAGAAAAGCCATTGAATTTTATCACAAAATTTGTATGAACCCTGGCAGTACTACTCCATAATTATGTACCTGTGGAAATGAAACAAAAATAATGATGTCATGACTGGTTTTATTATAAAACAGCACAAAGAACATGTTTGACAAATTTGTATCAAAAAGATTAAATTAATTTTGCTCTCCAAATACATTACATGCAGCATATATACTATACACTACGATGCAGACCCTAATAATAGTTGGGGGTGGAAAAAATCTCAAAATATAATATTTGTAGGGAGCGGATTGAACGTTGGGGCAGATAGGTCACTGATAACACCCATTTTATCGTGCCTCGTAACAGGACATTTTGGCCACTTGTATACTGAAGCGATGTGCACATACTTGTTTTTAAAACATTTACACTTAATGTGTTAATCACATTGCACTGAAGTTACATGCAGAAATGGCCCTGGAAAATGTCCAATACGACATTATTAATCGTACTTTAGTACATTTTTTAAGACAATGCCATTATTTTTTGTGTTTAAGTATTCTATTATTACAGTGACTGGGTTTTTGTAATAAAGTGCAAAATAATTGTATCCTAAGGGTACGATTATTAGGGTCTGCATACATGTAGTATATTATCACAAAAATGGTTACAAGCAATTACACACAAAACTTGTTCCTTAAGAGTTCCAAAACACTTACTACATGATTCAAAAGAAATTCATCTGTAAAGGAAAATGACAATTTCCCCCTTATCCATGAACACATACAATACTTTGGGAATTTTCTGATGCATACATCTGCCTTACATTATGTATGTGAACACTATCACAAAAATTTACAAGAACATAAAAAATAATCAGTACAGTAATTTACACTTCTAATCCATTCATTACAGGTACTATTTTTCATATTCAAGAGATGAAGATTCGTGGATTTCTGCTTTATATGTGCAGAGAATCGGCAAATAATATCAACATTACTACAATGATTATGGCTATAGTTAACTTATATAAAACTCTTACACTTACATTTATTTATAAAAGACAAAACAAAAATGCCTTTTCAAATGAAATACAACTATTTATGCTCTTTGTAAACAAACACAATTACCCAGTTTTTCTGAAAATCGCAATCAGTATTACACCAAATTATAATATGCTTCCCCTCTCATGTGGCAATCTTTGCTCTCTCCATGAAATTAATGTTCGCCATACATTCCAGCAAGTTTCACATACCATATTCTTCCATAAGCTATCTAAATTTCTTTGATTTCTATATAGCAAAATAAAATCATAACAAGTATGTAATTGTTTCTCCTTACAAAAACTTTTTGGAAAATAATGGCTGATAGTAAATGGCGTAATAATTATGTAATTGTTTTCATGATAAATGATCAAAATAAATTCTACAAACCACCTTAAGCTTCTACAGTCGGGCCCACAGTCTTTTTGGATCATATCAAGTATCATCACTATTGAAGTGTCAACGTAAATAACCAATCATGTAAAGCCAGAACCCAAAATTAATCAAGGTTCAGCGCATACGATTTTTAATGAATATAGGGTTAATAAATCTACTGTAAAATTGCATTTTGAAAAAAAATAATAAAAGAATTAAAAAAATTTGACTGTGCATGCTTTAAAAAAATTAATTCACAATGAATTCATTATTTTTCAGAAGATTAAGGATTTTTTTAATGTCTGTCAAAATATATTTACCCAGATAACATTGAACAATAAATGCAAATTCTCGTAAATGTTAATTTTCAACTATGATTAGAAAATGTCAAATTTATATACCTTACAAGTTGTAACTAATAAGAATCAACTAAATAATTTGTAATACAAATCACATTGTATTTTCATCTTCTTAGAAAGGAAAGTGAGCTTAATAATAAACAATTCTCTTCAATACAACCAAAGATGCCAGAATAAATTATCCAAATTGACTAGAATATCACTTTAACAACATAATGAATTCTTTAAAATACTGTAAGTCAAACACTTTTCAATCCACTTACAACAGTAGTTCACAAATAATCACATTCGAAAAGAATAATTGTATTAAATTATATTTACATCGGATTCTTATCAAACTGCTCTAATGCTATGTTTACAGTTGCAGCATGTGAAAAGATAGCTCATAACTTTTGTGTACATGTGCCATCGAAAACATTACCGGTATTTTTAAAAAAGCAATATATATGTAATTATAAACCAAATTTCCTCCTTCCCATTCAGTATAAACAGATTTCTTTTTAGAAGCCAGACGATAGATGCTTCAAAAATATATATATTATATTTATCTGTTAAAATGAACCATATTGAAACCTTTCTTAGAAACATTTTAATATTCTGCACGTTGTATTGTATCTCTCAGCTATAGATCCATTGGACACAACAGCTAAAGTCACGTATACATTTTACATACTTAAACAAGTTGATACTAAATAACTTTTGTTATTAATTTCTTTCCATTCCGTAAATCTGATTACTTTTTACTACACTGAATAACCATACATTTCTACAAAATTTACACAACAAGATATCTAATATTCATATCAATGCCAAGAGTGTGGATGACAAAATAATCGTTTTTCAATGAAAAAACATCACAATAGACCATGTCACGCAAAAACATTACAAATACTGTTTATGTGTCACTAACCAAATAATTACTTAATTTTCAATTGTCATTTACTACATGCTAGTAAACAATTCTAATTTATCACAATAGCTGTTCGTACTTGTGGCATGATTCATAAACACAGAAATTGAAATGAGTTACACTGGCATAACAATGATAAGATACTATTGACTGCTATAACGTATTCATGAAAAAATCAAGATGAGGTTGTCCCAAATATAATCAAACCATCAAATGTTTATTACGTGTAGAACAACATTCTCATTGTCAGACAAATGCAAACTACAGCACATACATTCAATATGTTCATTAAAAAGCCCATATCAAACTGGATTTAACGCATAGTAAGAAAAATGGGACAGAGATGAACCTTAAAAAATCACCTGCACATTCCATACCTGCTTTGAACAAACAACCAAGACAATAATTAACTGGATCAATAAGAGAACCACTTTTTCTATTCTTTAACATGTAAAAATATTTCGCGCTTTATCTTTCTAGTTACCATGTTTTGACTATAGCAATGATGGTGTCTCAATACCTTTGTACTTCCATGGTTACACGTTTGGTTGAGTTAGCAACATTTGAGTTAATGTTTGAATTTCGATATAGATTTAGAAAGCATTTTTAGCAATGTGCGCAGACATAAATGTCAGATACAGCAGCAAATACATTCAATCTCAGACAACTAGCAAAACAACCCACTACATTTTTTGTTGATTTCACCTGATCAGTCGAACAGCACATTGTGGTGATTGATCAGGATTTCGATGAGTTCTCGCTCGTACTTGACTGCAGTGAGTCCACTCAGCGGGTCGGTCTCTGGCGAGCGTAGCAGCGTCGGTGCAAACACAATGCTCAGGTTTTCCGGACTCATCATGTTCTGCTGCTTATGCTCAGTGACTCTGGAATGATCCGTTACACACATTCCATATCCAAAAAGAGAATCAAGGATCGAAACTGTTACATTTTTGCCAGTGTACCGTTATGGTGGAGGCAAAAGTTTCCACTTTGAGATTTTTACAAAAAATTGTTTTTCCATTGAAACACTGAAGCACTATTCTCAAGCAATTGGCCATTTACGTATTTAGCAAGTATTCTAACAAGGACAGGAATGGCTAATGGCTCAAATTATTCATAAATATTACACATAAATGCGACTAAATCACACTCTGAGGAAAATGGATGCCACTTTGTGTGGATCGCGCTTACCTATGTAGATGTGCCATGAGGTATTTGAGGGTGTGGTAGTGAGATGGGGGTAGCAACAGCAGACACTGCATCAGCATATCAATACGCTGGTCGTCTGTGATGTCATCACGCTCTGCACAAACAAACAGAAAATTACCCTAAACCATGTTCATTTATAAAGGCCCAACACAAAAACACATCATATCAAATTTTAGTGCTGTTGTAAATGTCAATGTAAAAACCCACTCAAGTACAAACCCATGCCTAAGTAAACTGATCACAGTTCAATTCTAACAGCAAATCCAAATAGAGGTTGACACTATCATATTCTCACCTGCTCCATTTACATTGTCACAAGGGTTGAAATTTTAAAAAAGATTAAACACTATGAGATGTAAGGTCTTTTGAAAGACTACTACTTACTGACTATGTCTATGACTTTGAAATAGATGTCAAAAGTGACAAGTGGAATAGGGAGCAGCCGGAAGTAGAGTTTCAGCACACTGGTGATCGTGTTGATATCATCATATGCTGCTTCGGAGATGTCGGTCAAATCACCATCTACAGGAAAACAATGCGTTGAACTTCTTTTCTCTTTTTCATTATTTCGGTAGCGAATAACCGGGTGCATGTTAGTGGCATAAAGTATATGTATAAAATATATATATTAGTATCTCTAATGCTTTATAGAGGTACCAAAATGTTACTAAAATGTAGGTATTAGGTATCCAATGTTCTTGTATTGAATAATTTACGGGACAATACTGTTTAATAAATAATAAAGATGATCATTTATAAAAGACTCTACCTTTATCAAAAGACATTTTGATCGCTTCCACGTCGTCGTGGAAACCAGCCACCCTGTAAAGACCCTCGCTCTCCACACCTGAAATGTCACGCATTCATTACATATACTGACTGAATAAAAATATGCCACAGAGAATACAAACTGATGATGTGTGTAAACATGAAAATACGATTTGTTCTAATGTCTTTGGTTTCATTAAATAAAATACTAAGTAAAATATTTCTCCACTATATGACAAGTCTGTATCATATTCAAAATAATTAACAAAAATAAGTAGGAAACTGTGTGTATATCATGGAATTTCATATAAAAAAATATCATAGAATAAAATTCTTTTAATATTTTGAAGACCTTGAAAGATTTTACTTATAAAAATTATATTTTAAAAGTACACACAGTACATCTGTACATTGTAATACCAGTTCTAAGCCAGAGCTTGCTTAGCTTGAATGCATTTCAGTGTACACACTTCAAATTCCAGCAAAATATCTTTAAATGCGCATTGAAAATCATAGAAAATATCTGAATTGTAGAACCAATGTGAGCATCGGTGCTTACTTATACTTGTGTATAGGATATCATATGGAGAAAACAATGGTGGGTAGAAGCCATGAGCTCTATATCTGTGGGAGAAAACTCACAAGTACCCATGCATGAGACTTCAACGTTTGACATAAAAAGAAAAGCAAAGAGACCACAAACCTCGCCGCTCAATTTCCTGGACACACTTCTCGACCACGGCAGGGATCAGCGTGTTCTGCGCCTTCACCAGTGTGGTGAGGTCGATGCCAAACATCCGCTTGACGTACTTCATGTCCGGCATACAGTCGTTGGGCACCTTTTCCGAGCACTTCTTGTGAGCATTGAAACCACAGTCTGAATCACAAAGCAGACGACATTGTTACAAACTGATTTATCATAGCAGCCAAATTACTCGTACGTATTTTGCTTGTCTTTAGCATGACTTTGCTGGCATATACATATATTACAACATTCACATGCTACATTTGTATATAGAGGCTACAAATTATTTTCATTGACATTTGTTAGGAATTCTATGGTATTTATGATGTATAGAAATTGTGAAGATTGCTGTAAATCTTACCCTGGCACTTCACTCCCTGTGCGATAAGGCCCCACAGGAAGTTTGCACAAAAGTCACACCAGTGTGGGCCTTTAAATGTGATGAGCTGTGACAAAAAAGTAACTTATTACGAAATAGGCTATCAATCACATTTAAGGAATATGGCTAAAACATCTTTGCAAGAGCTTTTCATAGTCAATGACACAGAAAATGATTTTTCATGGCTATATTAGTTTTGAATATAAATGCCTGTGCCGTCATTCTGACACATTTTCAGACCGACACGCTTTTAGATCAACACATGCATATTTTGTGACATACCAGTCTAAAACAAGTGTCGAAATGACACCGACCGCATCTACATTTGGTAGTTTTGAGAACCATGAATGACCCATTTTAATTGTACACACGAAACACGTAATTTGAGACAACATGCTTCAGAGCAGTCAGGATTATGTACTAAAATACAGATCTATTTCATATCTTAAAACTTGCGTTAGAGGGTGCTTCCCTACTATGTATAATTATAATTCCATCAAATATTTGGAAACTAAAAATTGTTAACTTATCAGCAAATATACCAGATGTCTATTGTTTTCAGTTTTAATTTTCTGCAATACAGAAATTTTCCACAAGATTTCAGTCAAAAGAAAGAAAAGCTAGATTTATATATACTACCAGTATGTGATATGTGGCATATCTTAACCCTACACCATTGTAACACATCAACCCATGCATTCACTTACAAGCAAAAAATAAACATTAACAAAAGCTTTTAGTAATAAAGACAATCTACTCAGAAAAAGATAACCATTTCAATAATATTTGTAAACTTGACTTATTTCATACAAAAAAACGTTATTCTATTGGGTTCTGGAAAAAAGGAAAACACAGATTCTTAGTTTTACATCATTTGCAAAAATATGTTACACAATCGAATGAAGGCATTGTAGAAATGAAAATACTTATCCTAATATGTGCTATTTTTGTGTGCAATCAAACCTTCATCATGACATATCAGGACATCCACTTCCACTTACTCTCTATACTCGAATCTACTAAAATTGCATTTATCAGACAAATGTTCTGACTTGAAGATTACAACCTAGCAATATCATTATGAATATGGTATGCCATGCTTTAAAATTGTCTATCCCCTAGTTTGCCTATTTCAATTCAAATGCTTTGGATTCTGAGATGTTGAAATCACATATGCACCATGAAAACATATTTGGTTTATATTTCAAATTTGTAAACCAAGCTGCAATGGATACTTTGAAACATATCTTCCATTTAAACTTCAAACCAAGACATATTGCCATGTGACTCCTTAAATTGACAACCAAACTCACATTTGACTTTCTTTCCTAAGAGTAAAATGTAGCTTGTTCATTGCTGAGTGAAAATCGCTATATGTTTAAACAATCACTTTGTAAGATATACGGCATACGTAAAACTATGCACTTCTGCGATATAAGTGCATATGTTCTATCATCTTTATGTCTAAACCATGACACAGTTGCACCACACTGTATTGACCTCTCTGGTGATGATACAGCATTTGCCGTGCATACCTTGAAGTTGTGTGGTTTCTCGGAGCCCATCACCTCGAGGTAATCTGTGCACCAAGACACCGAGCCGAGCTTCAGGTCCCCACCACCGGCGGCGCCACCTCCCAGGGCACCCGCAAACAGGTGCTGCATGCCCGGTGGGGGCGGAGGGGAGCTTGGAGGTGTGGAAAAGTGGGGGTCGTCGAACATCTGATGTCCGCAGCAGAGGTAGAGAGAGACAGAGGGGTTAGTCACCAGCTCATGCAAACTAAACCTATTAATTTCTTAGGAGACAGCTTAAGATGCATACAGAAGTTTTCTAATTCTTTAAAATGATGAGAAATTAATAACAAATAGTTTCTAAATCAACTGGTGTCTTGTGCATTGAACACTAAGCTTCAATGAAACATTTTTAAATTGGAGAGTTACATATTTCATAAGCATTTTTATTCCATGACCAAATGCTCAAATCAATATTTTTGCCATACATGAGTCAAATGGAGACAAAGATAAAATACCTTATACTCTGCTAAAAATGGAATAAATTGTTTATCATAGAAAGTGTATGTTAAAATTACACATTAGTTATTATTAGAAATGAAGAAAAATAAGGAGTTTACAGATTTATCAGGATAATACAAGCTCATGCTATATTATTTAGCAATATATACAGCATTTATCAACTCAATTTCCCTATCCTGCACTGTTTAATGTACACGTGTAATGGAAATCTGTTCTGTTCTCATAGATATTGTATGTAACAGCAGAGTAAATCATAGATAGTGAAGATTCATCATGAAATAAGTAGAAAAGATGTGTTATAAATAACACAAGTAATTGTATATCACAGGTATTTAGTTTAATCATGCTAAAATAAAAATGTAAAGCCAGACCAATAATAAAAAAAAAATGAAACTCCATAACCCAATCACTAAAAACTCATTTCAAGTACTCAATAACATGTTAAAAAGAAAATTGGTAACATTAATACTATCTCATTAAGTGATGAAAAATTGTGGCTAATAAATGTCTAATATACTTTATCAGTTTTTGTTTGTTTTTAATATTACAATAATATTTTCATTTGTAAAAAAATGTGATAAATTTTTTAGTGTCATGAGCCCTTTGAAATGAGTTTTATCTCTCCTGTATATCAGAAAGTTAATGTTGATACATAAAGTAGTGTATCATAAAGGGAAAAATATTCTGAAATGTTGAATATTCCAATTGTTTTAGTTAAAATGCAAATTAACATGTAACGCACATGAGCAATATAAAGCATCATAATGTATCAATATTCCTGTCATTAAGATAAAAAAAAACATGATTAACAGATATACTCATGCAGGTTTAATTTTTATCTTTGAAAAATCATTCTTACATAAGTAAAAATGTAGTCTAGAGTAACTTTTATATTCATACTCATTTGTCAATTTCAGACATGAATTATGAACATGTACAACAATCATAAAACATACCGGTATTGTAAAAAATCTATAAAAAAATGGAACAAAAAATCATGAAATATATATCCACAAAATAAGATGAAAATCTGTTGTTTAAGTTCAAGTCAATGGAATATCCATTCTATGATGCTTTATATTTTTGGCAAGCAACAAAACATAGGAAGCAAATTAAACTAACTCTGAAATTATGGTTCTTTCTCTGTTCTACCAGACTATTTTTGGAACCTGGCCTTTCTTTTGATCTAGTTTTCTGAAATTTGAAGATCAACATAGTAAAATTGTTTTTCAATTAGTCAAATAGTAATATCACATTAAACATCCAATTACATCAAAATAGTATACATATATAATGCAATTAATAGAAGTTACCAGTGTTATCAAATGTGTATACACGCTCACTAATACAATGAGACTTAAAGCTTAACAAATAGGCAAATCTTCAGTAATGCTTTTGGAAGAAATTTCAGTGATCATTGTGAAACATACATAAAAAACTTAATTTCAACATTAAAAGCAATTTCATATTGCAGCACAACATGTATCTATAAAAGAAAAACACCTTCTACATAATGTATTATGTGAAAACACAAAAATTATCACTATAGTCTGTTTTAAAATACATTTCGCATTCAAGATAGCATTTTCCATACAAAATTCAATTTTCCTTGAAAATGTATAGGTTTGTCTTGTGTCTGATGTTAGTAAATTTTGCATCATCATCAGATGAAATGAAGTTTTATCAAAATAAACAAATATGCTATGCACTATTTTCATACGCATCAACTATATTGAAGTAGAAACAAAGTCAATTACATAATCATTAGAATGTTCACAAACTCCTGTGTGTTACACATATCAATCGGTCAGTTTCATTGTCCAAAATACTATATGCATTTAACGTGTTGTCTGTTAATAGGGACATTCATTCGAATACATTTGCATGAAAATGGTCCATAAAGCGTAAAACAGACTATAGTAACAAGAGCGCGTCACGCCGCAGTACCGGTCCATCTGTGTTGGTGGCACTGCTGGTACGCTCTCGGTCATCGACAGAGGCATCAGTGTCGTCTGCTCCCACCAGGTGCTGGGTTGACCCAGGCTGCTCAATGGGCGTGCCGCCTTGGCTGATGATTGACTGGCGCACCTACGAAGCGAAAGTCAGTAAATACAGGGAGGTGATTTCATAATGATTATGGATGTACCTTCAAATTGTTTATCAATTAATTCAAATTTAACTTGTAAACAAGTGAAAGAAGCTAGTAAAAATATTCTGATACAGAATTTGGAATTTATCACATTTAATAAGAAATACATTGTACTACATTTTGGAACGCATCAGATAAATGTTATGGGACTCAGATTTGCACTGGCATTGTGCTCTATTCAATTTTATATGGCTAGAGTGCATAGTGGACCAAAATCAATCTTTTTTGTAGAATAGGGAAACCTATTTTTATTCTTAGCGTACTTAAAAATAAGGATATAATATACAATACATTAAAATAATCAAGACCTAATCAGGTTACATTTTTAATTAGTATTTTACGTGATTTTGTGTAGTAATCAACAAAATCTCTATATATTAACGCTGTCTGATGTTGTGTGTTGATTGAAAGAAATACACCAATATGGATAGAGAATCATTTTATTACCTTTTTCTTTGAGATATATCAATGAAACGAATTTCACCAGAAATCAACTTTCACACTTTAATCCCAGTAAAATGTTTCAATTAAACATGCTCCAATATGAATCTGGTTAACAAAATGATGAGGTTCGTACATGTACTTCAATATTTGCTTTAAAAGGGCAATTTGTTCAGCATACAAAACCCTACCACACATTCTATGGTCAAATCAACAGTGTGCTGTTGTGCATGAATAAAGTTCAAATGGAAATATCTGCATAAAATGCCTCAATTTCAACTTATCAAAGTCACAATCAAATTTTACCATTTCTCTGTTAATTGTGGCATTCTGGTAATCAGGGGAGTTCTTCTTGTGGGCGGAGGAGTGAGGTGGTCTGGGAGGGGGTGGCAAATTCTCCTGGTTTTCTCGGGCAAGAATAGTCTCTCTTTGGGCGGCAGCTTCACGATTACCTGTAAACATTAGCATTATAAAAAATTGTTATCATTTGTACCTATGTGATAGGAAAATGTCTACACTTACACGCATTATTACAAATTTAGAAAATATAAAACATTTGACACAAATCTCTATCAACACTAGTGTCGAGCTAAATAAAAAAAGCACACACAAGCCTCTAGTGTCGAGCTAAATAGACAAAGGACGCTCAACAAAAAAATCTGTAAATGAGCCATGAATAGACAATTGAATGTGGTGTCTTCAGCTGCCCAATATTGGCTAATCACATTATTCATAGCAAATTAGGATACAACATTCTAGGTCTACTACAATATATATGTTGATATGCTGAAAAATAAGTTCTCCAGAATTTATAACTCCTTACGTATGCAATTCTAATCATATCTCACTTTTTTCTTCTCTATAGCAAGCATGTTCCTTCTG
Source organism: Streblospio benedicti (assembly GCA_019095985.1). Taxonomy (NCBI): domain Eukaryota; kingdom Metazoa; phylum Annelida; class Polychaeta; order Spionida; family Spionidae; genus Streblospio; species Streblospio benedicti. The sequence goes on from CM032665.1 coordinate 14,876,417, forward strand.
GTATAGAAAAGACAGTATGAGATAATCGAAATCGACAAGTGTATATTGAGGCTCACTCTTTGCTGCGCTCGCTGGCGTTGGCAGAGGCGTGGCCGGTGTTGAAGACGACGATGGTGCCACAGCGCCGGAACTCTCCCCGCCACCGGCACCAGCGCTCCCTCGTACACGAGGCTGAGGCGTGTGGGCCGCCGACGCAGACACGGAGGGGGAATGATGGGAGAGCTGAGGGGATGCCTTTGGGTCAGCAGGGTGCACATTTTGCTGGCACTGTCTTGCCGGTCAATAATCTGAGAGAGGCGAGTCTCAACGGGAATGTTGGCAGTGGATTTCCTGATGCCGCCAGCGCCTCCACCGCTGGATGGACGAGCTCCACCTGGTGGTGGGAGGGAGAAATACGTACAATAAACAATTGCACCTAACATAGGCATTTGGTTTTTTTTAGATAAATTTACAGTGGTTTGTCTTTCATAATACACTACAAAAGACCAACAAGGGCAATCTTCATGAAGCTTTATAAATCATCAATTCCAACAAATGTTCCGATATGAAAAAAAGCTAAAAAAAATTATGAACTGAAAATAAGAATCGTATATTGTCCAATGATTTCAAATTGATCCTAAAGATACATGCTGCTTCTGATACTCGTTAAGAAGTCAATATGTTCACGTTTACCTGCGTCTTGCAGCACCTGCTGCTGTGGCACCGGTGCCACGGTCGGTGCTGGTGCCACATCGCTGCTGCTGCCGCCGCTACGGCCGCCGGACCCTGATTGGGGCCGCTGCTGCCCAGCAGCTGAGGTTGAAGGGACGGCTGCTGAGGTTGACGGCTTCTGCTGCACTGGCTGTTTTGCTGCATGCTGACTTCGCTGCCTTTCTGCTGCTGCTGCTGCTGCTGCTGGTTCTCCGCCACGACTTGGCGGCGGTTGCTGTCCGGCCAGACGGCGGCTGAAATGCACAGCATCGTAATCATTTACTTTCATATAGTGAGCCAGGGCTTGAAACTGGCAACAGACAAAATTGTCCGGGTCAGGTTGAAATGCCTGGAGGGCACTTGTCAACCCCGGGGTTGTCAACGTCTACTTTGTAGCAAGTACCTTGTACCAGATGCTATGTCTTTTACATGGCATTAGCCTGATTTATAGCGCATTTAAAGCACTTTTTCCCTCAATGGAGCAATCAACTTTTCAGTGGGCACCGTACCAGGAAAGAATATTTTGGTAGGTTGTCCGAGGAGCAAGTGGTCTAAATAATCAGTTTTGCATACCAATGGCTTCTCATACTTTAATATTGATACTCAAATACTCTTGATACATGGGCACAATATTTAGCTCATTCTAAACTTTGTATATTCATATCAAAGAGGGTAAGAAATTCATTTAATTTCCCTATGAATATCTACTCTGAGTTATTTCTAATTGAAAAACTAATCACAGCATAGTGTACATTCCAGCTAGTATTGTGCCTCTGCTTGTATAAGAAAAGGTTAGAAACCAGACAAAGACACTATGAAGGATCCATGCTCACTTGTGCGTGCGGTCCCTCCGTGGTGCAGCGAGCTGCTTCTTCTTGTGTGTGTTGTAGGCCACGTATGGTGACTCGGCGTAGTTGGATTGTGATGACAGGGACGCAATGTAGTCTGCAGCCTGTAAGGATAGTAGATATTTAGCACTGTAACCCACAACCAGCCAAAATATACTATTTTCTAGTAGGTGTCGTTTTGTGATACATATGCAGCTTGGGTCATTATGTTGATGCACGTGTTGTATTATATTTCTTGTCAAGGCTGTGTCAATCTGGAAAGTGATATACAAAAAAATGTGAATACTTCAAAGTTAAAATTTGGGAAAAAGAACTTTATATATATAAACATGTAGCAACGAGGATGACCACAGTGCCCATAAAACATTCCAATGGGATAGTTAATGTCAACAGTGTATGCCCTGAGGCGAATGTACAGTGGGCAAAAAAATTTGGTAAAATAGAGCCCTGGGTAAGACTGTAAGTAGCCACAATGAACCAATAGCACTACATAGTTTTGATAGCATTCATGCCCATCTATATTCAGATTTTGAACCCATTATCTAGTGATGTGAATTCTTCTCCCGGTGTCGCAGTATAACAACACCTACCAAATGGAATTTGCAGGGAAGGTTATCATGAATATATGAGTCCGTTTAGTCCAACAATGACTGGTAACTTCTTGACAACTCCCAACATAAGATATTTGCAGTGGTGGATACTATGTATAGCCTTAACAACCCAACAGGGTCCTGGGATTATGTATACATAACTGTCATAAGCACTACCTTAATAGCCAACCCATGTTTAACAAAGTATTATGAGTACCTTAGACTCGAGGTAGAACGTAATGAGGCCATCTGCCACCAGATCCTGCACTGTATCGAAGCGCTTCTCCCCCACATAATGTTGCCCATCATAGTACAGCTTGAAGTTCTTTGTCACACCCTCGAACCTGAAAAACACACAGAAATCTAAGCTTTTAAATGCTGTTGGTAAGTCTATGACATAATGAAATATTACAGTAATGTGCAAGTAAGTTCTTTGTTATAATTTCAAGTCTTTGAATACATTATATGGAGTTAGTGCTTTGTCAAATGTGAAAATCCCTGAGTAATTACGTGCTTTGTTATAATTTAAAATCTATGAATGCGTCATCAACGTTTAACAAAACGTTGATAATTTGTATGAAATAAAAATGACCTGATAGCAAGTGTGTATTGTCCAGGAGCTCTCTGAGACTCGCGGATGAGGTAGCTTCCTTCTCCCCCTATGGTCAACAGGAAGTCTGCATTCTCACGGGAAATAGCACCATGATACTCGCGGCCGTAGTAAGCTGGCTTGTTAGGCACCTGACACCATAAGCATTATTAATGTTACAGTACAACCTTCTTATTTTGACAATTACCGGTACAACTTTAAGACAAACAATATCCAATTGATTAGTGTATTATCATCTACCCGTTGGATGGTTCTGCCCATTTATCCATTGATCATTCCCCATTGATTAGCATTGCATTTACCCGGTAATCAACTAGTAAATTGTTCATTCTCCCCAACTATCAAATATTCAGAATGAGTTACAATTCATGTCAGAGTGCAGACTAGATATTGCTATTTGTGGTAAATAGTTTGATTGCAAAATGCCCTGTTTTACCTCTTTGGTGGCCAGCAACCTCTTGGGCTGTGGTGCCTCCTGCTGCAGGTGGTACACTGCAAAATATCCCACGAACTGATTATAAGTGAGAGACATAAATTCATCACGACTATCAAAACTTCTGGTCTTGTATATTTCTAAATGTTTCAAAACTACCATAAATGACCATTCAAGAGCCCAAGGCTGTTAAATTGAAATTTTCTCAAAATGGGGGGTGGGCTGTTACACAGGAATGCTGTTACCATGTAATTCAAATGGACATTTAGGAAAAAGAGGGGGGAGGGTGTTACATGGTGGTGGGCACTTAGATGGTCATATACGGTAAGTTTAAAATAATCTTATATTTCTATGACATTAAATAACTTTTGTATTTTGAAACACTAAAGAGCTTTCAAGGTAATGAGATAATGTGTTGTACGCCAGAAAAATATTGTATCTATTCCATGATAGTTCATCTGGATATCCACATTATCTATGTATATATTCTCATTATTCTTTAATAAAGTTCATAAGGTAACACTTATTAGCATAAAAACGTATGTTCAATGTATTTGATTGAATACTTACAATATGATTTCCACATTGGCATTCGAGCAATGTCATCTTCTGCAAAATACAAAATGTCCACATTACAATAGATCTAGAATGGCGTTATACATACATGATAATTACTATATACATCATTTAATCCAAACTAAACATATCAAGTAATAGTTGGACAACTCGAGTGCAGTCTTCAAGAGTCTGAGTCCTGAGGGTTTACAGCTGTCAAATTCCACACCTGTCAATCTCTGTATGTACACAATATACATACACGTAACACAAATTGTGCTCTTCTTGTAAGTATGGATGCTTCATGTGCATTCTTTACAAAAATAAAAAATATATTGAATAATAAATAATTGTATTCTATTCACCCCATGACATTTGATAATCATGGAGACGTCTTTTTACTGAAGGTAATAAACAAATTAAAAAAAAATCTTCTTGCTAAGAAACATGATCTCTTACTAAGGTGGTAAAATCTATAGTTCTCCGTGCAGAATTTTAGAGAAAATTATAATTTTTTTTACATTGCGGTATTATTTAGAGTAAATTATCAATTTTTTGCACCATGATGCCTAAATAAACATAACCTGGATCAGGATGTATCCGTAATATTGTCTGTATTTTTAATATATATGTTCCAACTGTTAAAAGTACATGTACTTACGAGAAAGCATGTTAATCAAGTGAATATTTCTCCCAGTCTCATCATTAATCCTCTTATTTTATAATCTAAACATTCTATTTACTTCTGAGTTTTAAGCCTGTTATGTCAATATGATAAACTGGTTAAATGATGGTAATTATAGAGAGAAATCAAGCAAGCTTTAAATTCATGTACACAGACATATTTGGGTAGGTAAACCTTGAATAATGAATTGGCATTGTGATAAAAGGAGATCAATATCAATTCTCTCTGCCAATTTCAACCCATAACAATTGAACAATATAAAAATTACTAAAAAGATAAAAATAAAAACTTGTCAATTCAAATAATATAAATGGTAGATCTAGTATCAATATACCTTTAGTAGGTTACACTCAACCTAATTTCATTGCACTTGATCAGAAATTAATTTTTAGCTATTTTGATTAACAGTCCGTAATTTTCATCAGGACATTTTAATATTCCAAATATTTGGTAATCCATATTTGGTTGTGGATACAACTTACACATGGACCAATGAATTGATGTTCAAAATTTACAAATATAGATATATTCTGGCTTCTCAATTATCTACAGACCCTAAAGACGGGGAAGTAACAATATATGTCAGCATATATATTTTTTCTTTTCTAGAGACACCAGTGAGCTATAGCTACAGAATGTGAGCAGACACAGTATTGACTGACTTCATATGGCTATGACATCGGCTTTATAATATAATGCGCCCCTTGGTGAAACACTAACCAAAAAAAAGGCAAATTCCATGACTTCATATACATGTCATGAATGTAGTAAGAAGTATTTCTTTTTGTGGACAAAATAATTTCCTTGAAACATGATTTTGGCTGCTGATATCTTCTGTCAAAGTAAAGGACACCGTTTACTGCTACCATTTGTAAGGTGTGCAGTAAAATATTACTTCAAATATGCAATACCTGGAGGCAATACACCCCACCCCAAAAAGGCAAAAACACCATTCAATGAAAACATGTGATCCTATGGTGTGAGTTGAGAATAATTTATGCTCAGTTGATGCGTGACTCATTCTCTCAGTATATATGCAGCAAAATCACAGCTAAACAAAGTGAATCTTTATGTTCAATTCACATTTCACACTTTAACTTAAATATATATAGAAGAATAAAACCCAAACGCACTAGTGTGAAGGTATTCTGGAACCTCTGAATAATATATAACCAGTACATGTATGTTCTTTTTGGGACAGGTGCATTTTTGCACACAAAATATCAGGATAAATTAATAATTGGGGTAATATAAGATAAGCATACATGGCATATATCGACAAAACTTTCAAACAATCTGACAAAACTCAGAACAATGAAATTTACCTGTAGTGTTGCTTCAGCCATAACATAAATGGGTAAAACTCTAATAAACAACTCTCATATCCAGAACACATGGTGAATACCTACCATAGTCTGAGCTCTCGTAGTCCATACTGTGCATAGACAATTCCATGGCTGTTGAGCTGGACAGGTCTCCATACAGGCCAAAAGAATACAACTCTGACAAGAGGATCAAGTCCTTACTCCCAGTCGAAAGAGGTTTTGGTGGGGCTGGGGAGGTTGGGGTGGAGGATTGAGGGTTCACTTTTGAAGCTGCTGCTGCTGCAGATGCTGCTGCCGATGCTGCTGCTGCTCTCGCAGGACTGTTTCTTGGTTTTGGACTAGGTTTTGGGCTGGCTTTGGGTGGAGGCAGCGGAGGGGGGCTGTGAGGCACAATAACGTTGTAGTAGTCGTTAGTATCAGCCATCTTCTTCTAATTCTTACTGACCAAACTTATAAGTTAAACTCTGGATGCTTTGGTACTGGAATTTTGGTCAATGATTCTAGACACAAAACTGTGCAAAACTGATTATTATTATTATTTTTCCTATGAAAGTGAATCTTTATTATTTGTAATGGAATTGTGTTATGACAATTAGAGTTCATCCAGTAAAATTACTGGTATTGTGTTTATCTCACTTTCTACTTCTCGTTTTATGCTTGATCACATTCCTTGCTTTTTATCAGTTTTCATTGCATAATTTTCCACTAAAAAGATACTTCTTGAAACTGTCAAACTTTTGTTGCTATCACTTTATCAAATCGTATTGAAGTGAGCATTTGTTAATTATATAAAAGAGAAGCCTTTATGTACAGGTAAAAGAGTTCCACACTTTTCATTAATAAACACAAACATTTCTAATAATCATTCTTCTCTTGTAATGTTAATTAGTTGGTGTCCATGCAGTTTTAATGTCATATTTTATCTTCTTGTATACAAATGTTGAATTTTAAACATACATAATGCTCCTTTCACTTCCATCAATATGAAGTTAGAATGTTGTATATCATATCACATTACTGAACTCTATTCCCATTGCTTTACGTTCTTAGGATGATATATTTTTCAAACAATTTTTGTTCATTGAATCCTTGTTATCATATTGAAGACAACAATTATTTTAAGATTAGACAAGTTAAAAATGCTAATAAGATTAATTCCAAACCTTGTGAACCATCAAGTAGCTAATATATAGCTCTTCCAGATTTCTCCACAACAGAGTAATGTTTACAGGCATTTACAGGCACTAATGTTGTTTTTAAGAAGATTGCTTTAATCTTTTTCAACCAAGCATTAGTCTGTAAAAATATCCTTTTGCTCTAGTTTTATTAAGAGAATTGCTTATGCAAATCTTATCCTGCAATTTTCTGTTAAACTTCTCAGGAATTCTTTCAAGACTTAATATAAGTCAAATTATCATTGTAGATAGTCTAATCGTGAGGAATCCACAGCTAAGTAATACATCAAGAGATGTAATCCTTGGAACATCTCTGACATAAGTTGAGTAGCTTGCTTATGTATAAACTAAACATTCAAAGTTTTATATAAAGTTTAACAAAAAATCAGGCACTTTTGAAGCTCAAAATGGTATGTAAAAATCTACATATGATATCTTGCCAAATAACTAAAGATAATATCACAAATAAAGCTCATAGCATACTAAAATCTTAATGTTCATAAAAATAAGGCAGCGTATTTAATTGAAGTAATCACAAATTGGTCTGTATTTTGTTTAAATCACTGTAAACAAATGAATATTATCAATCTGTCCCATGTGAAGTAGATCCAGTTCATGTCTGACATAAAGAAATTAGAGCACTCGTGTGAGTTATCCAAATATCACTTATCAGCAACTGAGTAGCACACACTTGGTTGACATTTTACTAAAAATAATTTTCAACTGAGTAGGTGATAATAAAACAGTCTTTACGAGATGCTATCTACCACAAAGTAGATCATACATGTATACAAACGATGATGTTCTCTAGCAAAGTCCATGATGATTAGCTACAAAAATCTCTATTTTGTCAGCTGTTATGTAATACTAAGATGTCGTTGAGAAATACACACAGATCTCTATGAGCATTAGATGATGCATGTATACATGTTTTCCAAAAATACTTCCTAAATGGAAGAAACAATGATAAATACCCAGCAATATGCATACACAGAAGCATTAAATATTCTACTGATAACAGCTCATCACTGCTCTAGTCCTTTTTGTGTGTGTGCACCACACTGCCAATCCATACATGTGCACAGTAAAGGCTCGTGTCCACGCAAGAAACACTCACCGCAGCAGACTACAACGCTGTGTGCAGCCTAAAAAAGCAATGATGTAATTCCAGCCTGAACAGTACTCGTCCATAGATTTACTGCTCCCTATAGTGGGGGGGAAAATTTGCTTTAATGATGATAATTGTCATAGCCTTATACACGAGATTGAGCTGAACGTTGAAAATATAGAACACATTAACAACGGCTTTCATCAAATATACTATAATAATATTCATTAAGATTTAAAAGATTCTATGCTGCACAGAGAAACACTAAATTACTTGACCGATGGCTATCATTAGATCACAATGAAGTTATTCTGGGTGTGGGAAAATTTGGCTGAAAAACCTTTGACAAGGGAAGTGAAACACCCTTTTCAAGTAGAAGTACAGTAAATCATCTAACAGAACTACCAATCTTAATCAACCACCTCTTCAATATTACCCCATTCCTTTGATTGGTTTCCTACTGCAGAGAAACCTTGCTATGTCGCTTAATATTACAAAATATACTGGTGACTATGTAATACTTTTGCACTTGGTTAATTTCAATTTGCAATGCAATATACTGTCAATCTGGTTATCTCGAATATAGGCTATTCCGACTTTCTCTTCACATCCCTTAAACTTTGAGATAAATGGTACCTACTGCATCACATACATGTATTTATCAAACCTATTATATCCATATTGATAAGTTGGAGGACAATGACCCTTGGTGGTCTAAAAGATGCTTTTATGTGGTCATAAAAGAATGGTAATTACCAATATGAATGAAAACTTGTTGCAAAAGTACCCAGCAGGTGCTGACACATCTTGACATCTTTGCACATTACTTTTTAATTTTGTATGAAGCTGAGACACTTACTTGTACTGTAACAGAAACCCATAAGAGCTCTTATGGGTTTCTGACTGTAAGCATAGTTATTGCTCATCCAAACTCAAAAGGATAACATTTCAACCGACCAACTTACTGAAGCATACATTTGTAATCTAAAGATAATCCTGTGGGGCAAGTCCATATTTACATCTGTATCTTAATATGTTTGAAAAAATAACTAGCTGAACTGTATCAATTAATGACAATTACATAAGTACGTTTCATCCTTATTTTTAGTGGTATTCATAAATGACCTCCAGCTTTGCTACAATACAACAGAAACCAAGAGATTCAACATTCTACAACTGTAAACCTAACTTTTTTTTTTAAATTTTGTATCCAAAACCAAAGCCAGTCCAAAATAGGGAGTTAATGATGACGATGACGACGTGCAATGCGTATTACAGTCACTCATACAAAGACAAATGACAAAACACTTGTGCAATGAAATAGCCATATATCTTACAAGCTTACTTTTTAACATTCAATTTCACCCTCATTTCGTAAATAATTGAAGTCATGACAACATAATTACGGTCTAGACAACACATTGGTATTCAAGAGCACATATAATTTAAAGGCACGTACAATTTTTAAGCGGCAAAATGTCATAGTTTAACACCAAATAACAAACATTTATCATCCATTTAAATGTTTTCAAGCAAGACATACATTTAATGAGATAAATAGTATAACTGCTGTACATGCGATCAAGTTTTTATTATGAATGCATTTTGTAAATAGATGGCTCTGTCTTCAAATATGCTGAATGTTATTGTACGAGTCAGAATTTGACTGTCATATATTAATTGTCAAACAGTTGTAAAAGCTTTGAACACTATAGCAGTCATTTCATAAATTTTCCATGAGTTACAGTAGAACTTTTTTCAACATTGCTTAGCATGAATTTTTTGTTATCTCTAAGGTTAGTGCCATTTCCCATCAAAAATATTATAAACATATATTGGTAAGTTATCTTGAATAATGGCTATCTCAAACATTTTACTGTTCTCCCTACAGCTTCAGGGTAATGAGTTTATACTGTACTACATTAGAACTGTGTAACTTCTACTTGCCCAATCACAAAGAACATTGATAGTGCATGTAATGGTCTTTCATATGTTTTTAGGCATTTCCGTTTATAATTAGAGCCTCAAATTTACTTGACACAAGTATTTGAATCTTTCAAATCCTACTGTGTATAAGAGTAAAAATACGGGTGCAGCTGCTTTTGTTTCAATGCCGAAAGCAGATTGAAACGAACCCTGCATACAATGTATTCGGAAGAACGAAGTCAAATAAAGCATATTGTTATCACAGAGCCATATGTATTTGAGTTGTGTGCCTACTTAACTCTTGAGCAGCAGTTAACCTATATTTGACCACTGTTACCATCTCCTCTCAACTGAAGTGGACAATTGTCAACAGCTGCCATTGATAAAGAAAATTTAAGCAATGAATGAAAAGTTTAAAAAGACCCTTGTTTGCGAGCATGAAATGGTAAAGGGCTAGCATTTTATTACATTGAGCACTTCAACTTTGGACTGGATCCTACTCATGCTATCAAGGCACCTGCTTCCATAAATGGTGTTTATCTTGCATTTATTGCCACCACACAGATAATGTATGGATGCAATATTGAGATGAATAGTGTGAATGTAAATTCCATTGTAGAACTGTTTGTGTGTTCACAAAGAAGAAAGAGAGTCTCCTAGGTTAAAAATTGAGTTTTTAAAATATGAGCATAATTTATATATTGATTCGATCTTTAATAGTACATGTAGAAGTAGGCAATGTGAGACTCCTTTACTTAATGCTATTATGTATATTTTCAATATGCTCCTATTGTAGACACATGATGTACCAGGGTACATTGTTCTTTCTTTCATTGAAGAACTTCACATCCACATCAGTTTATAAACAGCTTAAAACCATCATGATTAATTATATTATATATTTACTGATCTTCAAACAGCAACCATAAATGATTCACATTATCGTTCCACCAAATGACTAAAGTACCTACCTTGGTTGTAAGCACTTGGCAGCAGTTAAAAGCCAAATTAAGGACTAAAGCAGGAATTGAACTTACACCCTTCATTCCACAAGACAGAAGACTTGACTAATACACTATAATATTAATATAGTATTGAATAACCCTGAGGAAGAAAAAAATACACCATTTGTTCCAAGTTTGCATATTTTGTCTCAGCAAATAATCAAATGCTTTTACTTCTTCAAGTTTGGACCAATTGGGGCTCAGTTTAGAGTTTGATCTGCTATAGCAATAATGAATGCCCAAAGCAATGAGCTTCTGCCACAGTCGGCCCGTGACTGGTAGATCAATTCTTGCCCTGCACAGACGACATTTGAATCATCACGTCTGGCAAGCTCAGCACACAGAGGAGTAATACCAGCCAGTTTTGCGCCACAACAATCAATAGTGAACGCAACAGGCGAAAGATCTCTTCAGATTATTTGATATTTTTATATATATATTAACCCATCTATATCAAAAGTTTTAAAAAAATGTTGACTTCACAATAAAACTTTTGGGTAGGTTTCTTGCAAACATGTACATGTATTTACATTAGATTATATACATGTAAATGAGTAACTAAAGGAGAATGATCAAAATAATTCCTAAGGTTTTGATCAGACAAGAATACAAGTCACCTTGATGTCCATATTTCAATTCAACTTCTCAAATTACCTAATTTAGAATTGCAATCATCAATGTATGAGACACAGCAGATAGGTTTCAGCCAATGTTAAAACCAGTAGGCTAACTGACAATCAAATTAGTGTAGTAACTCAACACCACCATGTCGTCTGCTTGCCATCTTTGTAGCTGACCAGCTAATTAGAAAATGCTATTCAACATTATCCTAATAATGAGCTTATATGACACACTCACTACTTTTTCCCCTACAATACACACTTGAAATGTGAAAATTTAGTGAATACATTTCTCAGCTTTTACTTTCATACTATTCTGATATAAAATCTATGCAATTCACTTAGGAAAATCATTTACATTTTTGTTTGTTTGAAAATTGACGGCAGTGCATCCTTATAATATGCATGTTTCAACAAACCCTTCAATTACTCATCATTATCTCCACATTTATCATCTCAATAATCATGATTACAAGAGTTTCCTCTCCTGCTCAGATCAAGCAAGATAATCCTACTTGTGCAGCTACTATAGCTTTTATAGTCTGTAGAAGGCAAAGGCTCATTTTGTTTTTTTGGAGCAAATTCTATTCATTAATCACTAGATATTAACACAGTACACTCTAATAACATTCTTCCTGAGTTGTTTCATAATGATATAGAGGTTTAGCTATTGTAGCAATGCAACTAACAGTACACATTATCAATTCATTCCTCATCCACCGAAATAAATTTGTATCATAAACATGCTTGGCTATGAATTCATAATGGCAACCTATAAAACTATATGAACCACATTTAAACCATTTGTATTTCTGATCCTTCCAGTTGTCTTATAAGCTCATTTATTTTTCTATGAATCACAGTTATCACAATACTATACAACAATTCTTTGACACTTTCTACTGGTTTATCACTTGAGCAACTATGAAATAATCCCATACATGTACTAATAATCCAAATTGTTATTTGTCATACATGCATGACCTGGTGACTATAGAAATTTATATGGAGTTCTGGATCTGTACATAGCGTTGTAGGTCTGAACAGTTCAACTGCACACATGGCATGGCAATGTGGTTTGTGAGCAGAGCCAAACCCTACAGTAGGGTAAATAGACTACTGTTGCATTACTACTCATGGCTATACTTTTGTTTTTAAAAATGGTGTGACTGTTTTTTATTTTAGCTACTGTTTTTGTTACTTCTGCTTCTCATTTGGTTTTTAGTTGTTGGAATAGGAAATTGTAAAATAGTACTCATTTATCTGGTATTTAAGACTTCCACATACACAACAGTAAGTAGTCTTTACCAAATTCTAATCTATGTATATTAGATAGAGGTGCAATACATTTTGTCAATATCATTTATTTGTTAAGCTACATGTAAACAAAAGTAAACATGCCCAACTTTTGCAAAATATCACCCATGCCCGTGATTTTCACATGCTACACGCCTCATAATTATTTAGAATTCTGGAAGTCTCTTCATCAGCAACTAAGCTTGTAATTAAGTTTCATGGCGTCTCAGCAAAATGATGATTCAACCTGTTGCAAGAAAGCAGACTCATCACAGGGGTAAAGTGAATCATAGCTGAATGACCCGCAGTAATGTGATTTATGGTCATGAAACCACATCTATGCTGGTATTCAGGAGAATTTTTTTATGGCGAGAAGAAATTAATTTACTCAAAAACTTACTCATCTAAATGTTTAGGAGAATAACATTTAATAATGTTTACTGCAAAAAATTAAAAATAAATCTAGTGTTTAGGATAGATTAAAAGTAGAAGTATCACATATATAAATATATATATATATATATATATATATATAAATATATATATATATATATATATATATATATATATATATATATATATATATATATATATATATATATATATATATATATATATATATATATATATATATATATATATATATATATATATATATATATTTATATATATATATATATATATTACCATATATAATACTATTGTGTTTCCTTTCACTTATTATAATTGAAGTTATCATATTAACAATTCAAAATAAACATGTTATAGCTACACATGTTAGCAATGGAAGAATGGTTGAAATGTAACAAAATGTAAAAATTTAGAAGTTCTACTAGTACTAGAAATATTGACCAAAATAAAACTTCAAAATATAAATGTTTGTCTCACTGTATGGACATCAGGATAGTCAATGTTTGCATTATGATATTACATCACTCAGAGGATCCAGTTGGGCATGTTTACTTTTTTTACATGTAGCTTAACAAATAAATGATATTGACAAAATGTATTACACCTCTATCTAATATACATTACTCTACATGGATTAGAATTTGCTAAAGACTTCTTACTGTTTTTGGGTTTTTTTACTTTTGCATCTTTATATATCATACCGGTATTATTAAAGTATTGAGATTATAATTATGCAGATTTTGAACTCAAAGACTGCAAGATATAAGTTATAGTTGCATTCAGAAATTAATTTAAATATTAGAATTTTACATTTAACTCCTAATAATCACATATTTTTATAATAAAATGATACAATATGAATATTGACACTTTGAATAGAAAAATTCATGTTCTCACTCAACTATTGCAATGCACTCAATGACCTCATTTGAAGCACATCACTACTAGGGGAAACCCCCATGCAGTGCTGCCACCAGCAGCATCTCAGCAAATTAAAATGTTTCTTTTGAGTAATTAGCCTTGTTTTCAGCCACTGTAGTTTCCTTCAACATATTTTTGACAGTTTTTCATTTGGCCTGACAAAGCTGCTTAGACATCAGCGAAAGTCTTGCTATTAATAAAATAACAGGTTTCAAAATGTATAAATCCATTGTTTCATAATATGAATCATGGAACCCAATACAAAACATACACTCCTTGTTCAATAAGGAAGTTCATAAATTCAAGTTATAAATGTGTACCAACTAAGAATAAAATGTATATTCATATGCACATAGAGAAAAAATTAATAACTGTGATTCCATAGTTCTGTTAACTACCGGGTGTATTATTCAATAAACTGCTCAAAGATATTTGGTACAATATATATCCAGAATATAGCTAACCGTTCTTTCTTAAATTAGCACCTTCTAAAAAAAATTACAATACTGCACAAATTATAAATACAAATTTTAACCCATGTAAATGTGAAAATAAATTCATAAAAGATATAATTAACAAAAATAACATACTTCCAACTTACATCATCTTTGAAATCTATGCTTAAAATTGTTCATTTCGCCATTATCAAAAGCAGTCAACAACAGTTTAATTTTTAGTGCAAGTGTGTACAACAGACAGACAAATAATAATGACAACTTCATTAATTCGTTTAATTAATCTATCAATAAAACGGTTACAAAGTAATTTAGAGACAAAAAAACATCAATTGACTGTCAACATATGCAGGAAATTAGATGAAAGATGGGTTTATTCAAGGAAATATGATGAATGATAACTTTTAGAATATATTCTAAAAGTTATCATTCATCAGATTTTCAAATGCTTCAATTTCTAAGGTGGAATAAAAAGATACTTGCAGCTGTAAAATGCTTTATCCATGATTTTTACATATGATTGTAACATTTACAAAGACATATCAACTTACCCATAGATACCTTTAAAGCTTGTCATCTTACCTGGAATTAGAATTAAAAAGAATATATAAGTCAAGTATTTCAATACAGAATAAGTTAACAATCACATATCCATTTAAAAAGAAAAATTCTGATAAAGCGTTAGTTAAAATCACATAGCAAACACATTCCCATACTTGTTATCTATGTTCTTCGCGTTTTTAGATTTTTGATTATCATATGACACCGTAAATATCAGAAACATTTAGATAAACTACTACATTAAAAGTTCTTTTTCTGAGAAAATTTCCAAGTATGAGTATAGTTTTCTTTTTTAGCCAAAAATGCTCCACTGCATATTTCTTACAATGAATGGAGCATTTTCAACAGTCAATCAAGCTGTAACATTAAATGAATGTTGAGTAATACATCAACAAAATCACTACAAAGGTCACATATATACAGTAAATACCGTAAAAGAAAACCTCTTTATTTCATGCCAGGTATTTCATGACAGTCATACATATGAACACACTCATAACAATTCACAATTTGTTCTTGGTCAAACTTTTTATTCTTGGTAAATAAACAGGAAATAGCACTATTTGAGTAATTTAGAATACATGTTATGGAGGAAAATAGCTCGAGTTATATCCATGTTGTGAATTCATTAATGCAATTCAGATGATTTATAAATAAAAGAGGATTTATAAAACAGTTATATGCTGCTTGTTCTACCCATTTGCATGCTAAACTTTTCTATGCCATCATTTGCATCAATCCAAACTAAAGTGCAATCATGATAACACACAGTTTGTAACTCTAAAAATAAAAGTGAAAATACATTTGAAAAGTGTAATGTAATTGATAAAGATACATAAATTATCTTTTCTCAATAAATCATTGCGTATCATAAATCAGGAGTTAGCAGATTGTTGACGATACATGCAGTGACCCCAGAATTCCAAACCCGCCTAGTCACATTCTTCCTCTCACTGCACGAACTTGTAAACAAGTAACAAATGGATGGGTACTCACTCTCTGAGCACATGACAAATTCATTTGGACACCAGCGCTGACAGAATTGGGTTCTTTCTCCATCATTCAGCAGACAAAACAGTTCAAATGAGCTTGTTTGTAATGTTTAACACGTTGAGGTTACAAACCTACGATTTTTGTAAGACCTATTTTTGTGTATTAATTTCCTGCATATTATAACAGCGAACAAAAAAGTCCTAACATTTCATATAATCTAGTCATAATGGGTTTTTCCCCCAAGATTTTTGCCATTTATAAGATAAAAAGTAAGTATAGAATCACATTAAAGTATTTAACATCTTAATCTCTTCTTTTCAGAATACATTTTATACACAGTTCTTAAAGTGCATGAGAAGTCAATCATTGACTCAATACAGGTGATATGGCTCAAACACTTGATAAGTGATAATAAATGCTTTTTACAGTAGAAACTTCTTATTTTGAAGCTGCAAGGCAACAGAAAAAATATTTCATACAGCTAATGTTTGAGAAAACATCAGCATGAACATCAACAATATTTCTTGCAAATATCATAGGCTGTGCTCATCATGGGATATAATAGACTATCAGAATGACAAGGTCAAGACTGTCAACAGAACAGTCTGTATACAGCAGAATAATGGACATTCAAGATGTCATGCAATGCTTTTTGTCAATAATGGGTGTTTTCTGCAATAGGCAGTTGGTTGGATCATTACACAACTATTTCATGTCTCATTTGATCATAAAAACATGCTGTTATTGTCACATTCACATTCAGTACTTCCTTCTCTTCCAAATTCGACAGAATCAGCACAAAAAAGAAAGCAAGAGTTAAACTCAAATTTTGCACAATCTTATTTAGGGCAACATGTGTGACTTAATAAGATGTTCTGCAAAGTCGTAAAGTGCCTATTTTGAAATTCAAATAAGCTGTTCACAGAAATAATTTGCTTGCTATGTTCATTTAGATCATACAATGTGTGGTAACACTCAGTCTATATTCAATACAGGTCTAACTCCATCATCAGGGTTTAAAATATATAAAAAAGCGTTTAGAATGATGTATCATAAGATTTACATGTATACAGGTCACTAGTCTGTGCAGGCATAATTTTGAAACTGACTTTAAGAGAAACACCAGACATGCTTAGGCATCTTTGGGTTATTGCTAAATGCTTACACAAATACTGAAATTACTTTTGTAATAATATTTGCTGCATTTGTACTACCGGTATATCGTGAATAGCACCTCCTATTCCTGAAATGTGTATGGATTTGTATCACTACATGGAGACAATGGTCTTGCCTGACTGTTTTATTATTGAATAATAAATTATCAGTACTGCTGGTTCATCAGTCATTCATTACACTTCTATCAGCGCTTCTATGACCTTCTAACACACTTTGCTTCTGGGAACACTCACATTCATCTGCTCATCTGTCAGCACTTGCACCTGCACTTGCTAAACAGCACTTTAGAGGTGAAAAAATGATACAGGATCAGAGTTCAAATAGGGGGTATAGTCATGTGCTTGGTTAGATCTATTGCAAGCAGATTAGGAAAATATGACTGATACTATTCTAATTGATGAGTTTTTTGTAAAATTCTCTCTTGAACTTAACAAATCAGAAAGCTTAAAAATGGCACTCTAGTCCCGGCTACTGGAGGAAGTATACTGCCAAACCAGATGTCAAACAGAGAACAAGTTTGATCAAGTGGGGCTTGCTCCAAGTGACAAATAGTACCTTGAACTAGGCTGTTTCAATCCTGAACAGTCAGTTCAAGTCGAATATGCCCCCCTTAAAAATGAATAGCTGATGTGCTTTTGATAGAAAGAGTTTACGCATATGGATATGATTGAATTCTTAATACTTGCACCTCAGGTAAAACCACACCCACTTACTAAAAACTGGATCTGGGATTGCCACTGCAGAATAAACTTTAATATCATGTATATTGAATAACCTAAATAATCATGAATGAGTACAATTCTCATTTGCTAAGATCTTATAGACATCTACATTGATTGCTCTACTTACTAATTCTTTTTAACTGCATCTTTAAATTAATTTCAACTACAAAAATCAATGTATGGATTTAGCAACCTGACTTCTTCCCCCCTTATCGTCTTGAAATAACCTACAAAAATCAATTAATATACTCACAAGATGGTTGAAATCACCATGATCA
The DNA here is from genome assembly GCA_019095985.1 of Streblospio benedicti. Lineage (NCBI taxonomy): Eukaryota > Metazoa > Annelida > Polychaeta > Spionida > Spionidae > Streblospio > Streblospio benedicti. The sequence continues at coordinate 14,894,799 of CM032665.1, forward strand.
CAGGGGCCTGAGGGCAATCTATAAATTGCCCCTATGGTTGCAATAAGAAGCTCTCTGTGAGACTCTTTATCACTCAGGATGGGTACGATGTGCAATATATATATCTCAATCTACTCCTATAAAATTCTACAGAGTGGTCAGTCTAGTGTGTGTATTGGTCCAGTATGCAACCAGAGTTGTAATTGCTTGCCTGGTGCTCCCAGATTATTGATTGCAAGCAAGGAGTGCTTCTATGAATAATGACCCATCATGACTTGACTGTGAAGTCTGTGAAGCTCTGGGAAATAAACAGGACAAGGTAACAGACAAAATATCCAACATAAAAGAAAAATTGTCTTACTTCCAAATAAACATATACAAATAAAATTACAGATGTATCGATAAAAGACAAGCGGTTGAAAATATCACTAACAAAAAATGCTTTCATGGGTCAAACAGAAAGATAACATTATATTTTATACAACATACAATTTGTATTTGAAATTCATTTTGAAGACATACGAGCACATCATTTATGCACTACATTACATTCCACTTTCATATTGATATTAATGTCATTCAAAGAGTTGTTTACTGATTGACTGTGTCTTGGATGTGGCCAATGATGGTCATCAATCATGTGGTCCATGACAGCCACCAGGCCTCCACATATATGACCGTAAACTGCACAACCAACTATGTTTCCTTTAAAGTATATTGAGTGCAATTACAACATGTACATTTGTAACCTTCACTGTATTACAGCCTCTTGCTGTCCAGGGAGATGAGTGTCAATTGCTTTCATTGAATTATTTATAATAGAGTCTTAATATGTTGAGAATATCAATGTGATATCATATATAGAAGACAATTTTGTTAGTCATTGAAATCAAGTCACAAATAATGTGCAGATGTTATTCCTGCAAAAAAATACATTTTTATTTTAACAAATTTCACATCACGATTGTGTTAGATTCTGCTGTGTCATGAGAACAAACCTACCAAAATGTATCAAAACTTCAAACAAAAATGTGTGTCAACAATGATTATTTTTATTGCAGTATGAAAAAGTCCTCGTCCACTTCATATAGGAATTAACAACATGAATTAATAGCTCATTTGATGATGTACTAAAACACTCATAATTCATGAGGTACTATGCTGTATATGAACAGTCATTACACTTGTGTGGTTCGACCAAGCATTCTAACATGTAATATCAGATAACCAAAATAGCTATCTGAGTTGAGAGCCACCAAATATCTAACAAATGTGAGAACAGCAATTTGAAGAAGAAAAAATAATAATTTCAAACTGACATACAAATTATTCAAGCTTTTTAATCACATCAATTAATGTAGCATTAACTCCAGAGGGTATGAGGTATATTATACCATTAATTGAACATTAGCTCATATACCAGTATATGAATTGTAGCCTGTGAAGGAAAACAAATCACATAACATAAACTAAATTCCTATGTGAATATGTGTACACATATTTCTAAATGTTGTTCAATAAAAAATGCAATTACTGTAAAATGTAGTGACAAAATGTTGCACATTGCGTGCCCATTAACAATTCATGGATACGATGAGGAATAAATTAGAGAGCTAAACATAATGACTAGATAATTAATACTAATCTATTAGGAAATTAAAAGTCTGTAAATTACACAATAAAGATATTGTTAGGCATATGATGAAATGTATTCCCATCGGAATACTGTAGATTCGTAATGTTGTGTAGTACCATTCCAGATAACAAATTTGAACTTTTAAACAAATCTTGCTCTATGCTCATGTAAGATATTACAAAGGCAGTAAAATAAAATGAAAACCCATTCTTCTGATCATCACCAACCTCATTATATGCCTATTATGTATCAGTGCCTACACATTGTTAGCTGGCTCATCAGAATGCAGGACCAGCACAGCTTTTTATTTGTGTCTTCCTTCATTTGTGTCGTCCTTCACAAGAGGGAACTAGATGCAAATCACACTGTCCACTACCACAGTAGTCATTGAATACACATCACCAATTTTGGCAAGTGAGATTTGATGTATTTACTTTGGGCTTACCAGACTGTATTTATACAGACAAGGGTGTGTGTAAAACGGAACAGGATGAGCATCTGTAAAAAGGTTTAAAGTTCTCTTAGATGTTTATACTCACGGGTAATGTTATCATCATTGGCTAGAAAAGCTGTTCTTTCGCATTCCATGCTGGATTCCAAGACGCTCATACTTTGTCAAAAACCTCACCCTTCTATTTCCAGGATGTGTATATAACAACATATGCCCCCATACATAGTTGTATCCTAAGATTGCAACATCTTTTCACCGTTGTGACATCTAACTTTAACTGGTCAAATCCATCATCGTTTTACAGGATTTCTGTACATGTAATATCATGCACATGTATATTGACAGCTGGGTTTTTTTTCTGGGCCTTGTACACAATGTGAAAATCTACCTTTATGATAGTAACTGACTTAATAGATATAATGAAAATGTACCATCTAATTTCCATAATATTCTGTCAACTTAAACTTCACACCAGGTGATTTGTATATAGGAAATCATATATTGTCATTATGAACTCACTTTTAAGAGCATGCAGCATGACTACGATTCAAATTTTTTTTAGATGCAAAATAATAGTGCACGCTGGAATCTTTATTTAAGATTTGTTAAACTTTATTATCTAGAATGGTACACAACATTACGAATCTACAGTATTTCAATTTGTAGTGTGATTGCTGAAAAATAAATTTGTTCAACTATAATGAAGAATGGTTTGTTCAATGGGAAAATGTGTTACCAACTTTGATGTTGCTTTCAACACAGGTAAATAGAGCAGCATACCTAACATACCATTGGTCAGAGAATGATGTTGATCGTTCTGTAGTGTATCTTCAAATAGTAAACACTCAGTGGGTGGCTTCAGAAAAGAAATATCTACACACAATTATGGATATTTAACCCATGATGTTGCTGATATATTTGGTCTTATAATTATGAAAAAGAACCATGCGTGTGGGCTTGAAAACTTCAAATAATTACAAATTCTATCAAAAATACACCCTATAGTGGTGGGAGTTGAGCAGACTCATCCCTAAACTGATGCATACTTCTCTATTGTGCCTACACTTTAATTAGGCAAAGGTCATTTGGTTGATAGATTGTGAGAAATATCAATGGGAAAATAATTATTACATGTACCATAGACTACCACATTTACAATTTACATTTTTTATGACATTTGGATATTCAATGTCCATTTCATTAGTCTACACATATGGATTGAAAAAAAAAAGAAGTTTGTAGCCATTTTGCTGAACTTGTAATACATGTATCTATTATTGCTTTTGGACACCATTGGTACATGTACATGTACATAAAGATGTTTTATGTTCCCTACAGACATTTTTGGCCAGTGTTCCTCATAATAGTATTAACTACATCGAACTTCTTTCAAAGGAATAACATCAAGAGTAGAAAATGTCTTTTTGTTTTAGAGGTAAAAGCTTTCTTCCTGAGCAAACATTATAAGAATAAGGCCTTTGACCAATGCATTGATGTGATAATTATGTAGCTGTCCTGTGTCAAATTGAACTTCAAGGGAATTGATGATTTATTATCAAAATTGTTGTTATTGGAGTTTTTAATGTAAAGTAGCAGTAATAGAAATGGAAATTTGCTCAAGTTATTCATAAATTCTATCCATGAGTTTGAAATAAATTAGTCCAAATATAAATCATGATACACTTACATATTAAGGAACCTAATAAGCTTCATATAGTTGCTAATGCTAGTGTCATTCTTGATAATTGAAGCAGAATCAGCTGTGGTATTGTTGTCATTATTAGTATAACTTTGGGGATTTTCATATTTTGACCCATGGACATTTGTATTTACTTATATCCTGTCATAGCAAAAGATATTGTGGATGAACAGTTGAGACTGTCAGACTGGGGCCTAAATAATTCTGGGCCCATCACCAATTACAAATTACTGCTGCTCACCTCAAATGCATGTTCTAATTGAATACCTATAATTTGCTGCTGAATTTGCAATAGTGATTGATGGCTACATAGCATATTCCAGCAGACATATTATTCATCTTTCCTTCATTCAACAAATCACACAGAACACCAGACCAATGTTCACAGATTTCTTACACACTTTTCTACACCGTTTGGCAAGATATGGAGTGAACACAACTGATTGGCTCAACATAATAAAGGTTATGCTAGATTGGCATAATCATTGCCTACTCATTTAACAATCAATTGAGAGCTTGTTAGCAAAGCTGACTTGCATGGGAGTGTAACTCTATCACTACAGAATCAAGAAAACACTGTGATATCTGGCATTTTAAGATTAAACACTTACTTTTTTTCTTTGATAAAGAATACAAATTTTCTTGCTAAGTTTCTGAAGGATTTACAAAATGAAGAGTAAACATTTTACTATTATCAAAAGTATAGACTAAAGGAATCTCATTAATTGTCAACCAACCAACAATATTACCAAGCAGCTAACAAGCAAACCAACCAATCAATAAATAAAACAAACAAACAAATCCTTAATTTATTTGGACAGACCCTAATTATTCCTCTATTTGAAGGTATGGCCTGGCTGCCCAGTCTTCATTCCAAATACTAATGTCAAATAAAAAGTACTAAAATTGTCACATGTACATCATTATTATTCCACGTTACATAGCCAAAGGTACATGTTCACCTGGATTAGAAGCCGAATATGCCAGTTCTGTGAGAAACAACTTACTCTACACTTTACATCTATCAAACAGACCAATTACTCTTTTTTCAAAAAAAAAAATACCATATAATAGTTATTCAGTGAATCAGGAAGCAATAAAATCCCTTCTAGAATTTAGGCTCAGTCAAACAAAACAAAAAACTATTCCCATAGCAACAGTAATTCTTATCTTTCCACAGAATTAAAAAATATTCACATTTGAAACCTGAACAATGTTACTCTGAAATGAGATTTTCAGATGATACCAGAACTCAGATAACGACTAATGTTCCATTTGTTGTTTAATCATATTAAAAGACCAAATATGTTGCCTAAAGTCTTAAAGAACAAGAAATCCAATCAAATGGACATTATCATAATGAAATTTGTATTTGAAACTTGTAATTGCCACATCATGATTGTCAAAGATGTCCTTGAATATTGTTTTTTTTTTTTTTTTTTTTTTTTTTACGTTTAAATCAAACAATTAATGTTAAAACTTATGACATTTTTCTGATTTTTAAAAACAAAAATGGAACAAATCGTTATGAAGTTATCATGAAGAAAAACATAAGAGATTCACATGAGCACCTCTAAGTCAAGATGGGTACATAAAAGCAGACGTCAAACAAATATCTACAAACTTGAGAAAATTGCTAAAATATTTTGAATCTGTTGTGAACTATTTACATGATGATAGAAAACAGTTTGTGGTCTTGAAATGAAACATCGGTCTTACTGAGTGTCATTAAATTCTAGTGCATATATCTGACCATATACTGTTAACATTCTTCTCCACAGAATTCTTACCATCCATAAAAAGTTCATGATGTATGCTTTCCAGGATATTACCGAATTGGTCAAAAAACACTAACATATTTCTACTCCTATGATGATGACCAATGAACTTTAGCCAGAAATTTATTGGACACTCCATCACCATCTAGTGGCCTCATTCCAACTTACTCAATATTTCTGCTGAGAATTTCCAGATATAAATCGCTATCTTAGATTATCTATATAATATTCTAAATATGAGAAAAAGTATGGATAAATGGGACTGACCATAAAAGTTTTCAGTAATTAGAACTGATAAAGCTTACTCACAGTTTCTGGGTAAATCCTTTTCCTTTGTGATTATAGTCTAGTCAAATGTATTTTAAAATCCGCCTACTTCAATCTAATTGAAAAGTTTTTAGCTACCATATTATTGGTATATCACATTATGCACTGTTTCTCTCAATATACAATACTCTTGTGAATATGGATATATTTTATATATTTGAAATAAAATCATCCTTATCCTTATCAATTTAGTGAACCGTATATGATGCTTGATCTACACGTTTCGTATCTACAGATTATGTAATACAAATAGAATACAAAATGAAAAATACTCTAACTATGTGTACATTCAAGTCCAAGTCAAGTGACAACATGATAAGACAGTAATAGTTGAAGTGAAAACTGCTTATACTGTAATGATGGCTTCATCAAGTTGTACAACATACAGAACATATCGTTGTCAATAAATCAAATACTACATGAAAAATAAATTTCATTGAAAATGCAGTGGAGAGATTAATATTGTGTGTATCGCAAGATAATATAATAAGCCATGTTTTACTCTGCAATGAATAAACTGTGAATCACTTGATTGTATCCATGTATTTGACTCCAGGAATGACTCTGCTCACAGCTTTCTATGATACTTCGTACAGCAAAGACAGCTGAACGTTGCAAACAAGGTTTAAAGAATGTATACAATCTTATTACGTGCAATAAAACATTTGAGCTACTCGCAAAGAAAATATGTGAAATTGTTTCATTACAATAACTGATTAACAGGAAGAATATCTACAGATGAAATATTTTGATCTTTCTGTTAATAGTATTTCCAGATCTAAGACGGTCATGCTATGAAAATATTGACCATGTAGAGGAAGTACTCAAGTTATTGGCACCATCAACACATACATGTCTATCGCCAAGATAACTTATAAATGTAAATGTAAATGTGGTAGTTTATAGTCATGATACAAGTTTTTACTCTCACAACTTAACAATTTACACCAGGTCATTGGCCCACTTGTTGATCTTCAATTGATCATTTCTCATATGCTTGCATCAGCAGCAGCTTGAATTCAGCGCACATTGCTAATCACCCACAGAATCACTCACTCACTCTTTCAACCCAATGACTGTACCTAATTAACGTGTAAGTGCTACGAAGCAGTGTGCAACTGCTTTAGGGATGAGTTTGCTGAACACCCACCACCAGACCCCACTGGGAATCAAACCCACAACCTTCTGGTCACGAGTCCAACTCCTTATCCACTCGGCCACGGAAGTACATATACGTTTTACATTATAATAGGATGTGGATATAACTACTTCAGACTAAATAGATATTTGTAAGTGCTAATTAAATCTAATACTTTTTGATTTGATTTGATTTGATATTCTTCAGGAACTAATGTCCCTAGGATAGCACATGAAAGCGTACATATATATATAATGCTTATTTCCAATGTGGTCCTTGTTTGTTTGGCAGGTTAGGTAACCAACTGAGCCAGGGGTGTACTGGAGGGATCACACTAGCTATAGTTTTCAAACTAGGTGAGTTCTTTTACGTGCAGAGGGATGACTGTCCTCTACACGGGACACGCCTTTTAACGAGGCTTCCGAACCTCGGGCTTGGTGTCGTCACCGTCTTGTATGATATACTCGACATGATGGTGCCAATAACTTGAGCACAGCCAATAACTTGACCACTTCCTCTAAATGTATGTATTTACAAACAGGGGTTTTGCAGTCACTACACAGTAATATTTCAACTGCCTACTCTTATCATGTTATAACTTTACAATTTACATCATGCTATTTGTTTGATAGTTGCCAAAGTAACTAAATGCGCGTGCCACCACATCGAAAGAAGTCAGCAGATCATCACGTCAATAAAATGTACGTGTGATGAGCTATTGACGTATCTTGAGGTGTTGACGCCCGCATCTACCCCCTCCTAAAGTATTCTCTCATCATGCTAATATTGTAGATTTATCATTATTGACTTGAGATTTCATTGGTTATCATCCTGCAGAACTTCCTTAATTGGCGATCTGTATCATACTGGGTATATGTTGTCTACTAGCCTAGCCATATACAGCATCCGAGACGGGTATCTATGCTGGAGAGCTAAATTGTTGAGTTAATTACTGGTCTCATGATGAGATATTCCCATTGACTTCAAATATGAGTCCCAATTGGATTTACACAGAGTTAATTGATTTCACATGTAAATCACAGTGAGGATTGGTATGTTTTTCGGGATACCAGACCCTACTGACAAGTACAGATTTTTTCTATATTCGTGGTCCTACTGGTAAATGTTAACTAAGATTTACAGGAATATGCCTAAATCAATACACACCATGTAAATGGAATTGGGACTTGTATTTGGGGTGATTGAGAGTACTCGTCCATAACACAAACAACTCAAAATTTTTGCACAACCAGACAAAATTCCCATCTCGGACGATACGAAGCGCAGGTACGTTGTACTTTAATATTCCGCAACGCTGATAATTACGACAGTACTAGTACCTGAGGTGAGTAATATACTATACAGCTAAAACAATGCAATTCCAATTAACTGGAGAGAATCTAGTTGCTTAATAACATTTTGAACGTCCCTCGTGTGGACTTCTTACATAATGTCTAGATCTATGTCTACTTAATTAGTGCACTGTGAAGTTACATCGGAACAAAATCATTCTGTTCACAAATTGGTGCTTCACGTGATTTGATGGGTTTCCAGTCGGCTTTTATGGTGTGGCTTTTAAATTGAACTTTCAGTGTTTCTGTCCACGCATTTGTTTGGCCACTGAGCATATAACCTTTAGCATAACCTGTTTGCTACCTTCACTCCTTCTGTCAAATTCCACACTCAATGATAGTCTTGAGATATTGTCTGATCTCTCGGACACAGTCGTATAATGATTAACCTTTCATATATCTGATTTTATCTATTAAGTTATGTTATTAATTAAGAGCATTCAACAATTGAAGTGGTATTGTAGCTTTGATCAACGTGTCATGAAAACACTTCTAGAAGGCTTAGATCTAGTCCTAATTCAACTGTTTTAATCCGTGCTATTATTAGGATTGTCATTTCATAAGTCTCTACGGTCAAATTGAAAAGCGGAATTATATGATGTAACCTGTCAAAAGTGGCCGTTCACAGGACAAGTAATCCACTGCCAGTGGCAGTGGCACTAAAATTTTGACATTGCTATACAAACTCATAAAAAGCATCCATTACGCACCTGTTTTCTCCATGCTAAAGCACTGAATATCAATGGCATCAATGCAATTAATATTTTTAGCTGCGTATATCCCTACATCGAATTTTATACTTTGCAAAAAATGAGAAAATATCCATGTAAATACAGATGTACTTCCCACTAGGAATCCATTATATTGTCAGATGTGACGTCACATCCCAAAATCTTGAGGTGCCAGTGTGACTCTAGTCTTTCAACAAGGCGTTAAAAAAGAATTCATTTATTTCAATATTTTTCTTCTGGAGTTTAATATTAAACAGATAATATTGTTCTTCACCAACTCATAATTTAGAAATATATTTTACACGAAGTTTATGACCTTTTCTGCATATCTTGTATTTTTATGCCACAATACCACTAAATTCTCGTGTAAATTCAGTGTTATTTGTTGTGAAGAAATGTTACTAAATTCAGTCCATGAGTGGATGTTTATATAGTACATGTAATGAGGGCCCAATTACATACATTGTAGGATTTGACAACTAGATTGGAGTGTCAATTGTAGGAATTGACCACTCGATTGTCATGTCAATGGGAAAATTGAGCATGCTGACGTCTGATTTACCCGACACGACAATCGAGTGGTCAAATATCATTCTATCATGACTAAAATCCACACTAAACGAGTGTCTGATTCGTTTTTATTTTAAAATAAATCATATCATAACGTTCTCATTTCAAGTCAATTTGTCAACCAGCATGCTCAATTATTCGATTGACTGCACGCGCGGAGACCACTACTACGGCACTAGTCTAAACTTTTGACCATGCGACGTCAGCGGCTGCAATGAAAATATGACGAGTTTAGACTAGTGCCGTAGTAGTGGTCTCTGAAGCGTTCAGTCAATCGCATAATTGAGCACGCTGATTGACCAATCAGTGTGGGTTATTGGCGGTGATTTTTGCACGGTATGATAGAACGTGAAATTGAGCATGCTGATGTCTGATTTACCCCCGGATTTACCCGAACGAAGTGAGGGTAAATCAGACATCAGCATGCTCAATTTCACGATTGACACGACAATTGAGTGGTCAAATACCATTCTATCATGACTTAAATCCACACTAAACGAGTGTATGATTCGTTTTTATTTTAAAATAAATCATATCATAACGTTCTCATTACCATTTTGACCATGCGACGTCAGCGGCTGTATAGAAAATGTGACGGTACTAGTCTAGTTTAGACTAATGCCATGGTGTGGTGGTGTCGTAGCATGCAGTAAATCACCAGAGCGTGCAGTCAATTGTATAATTGAGCACGCTGGTCGACCAATCAGCGTGGGTTATTGGCGTAGATTTTTGCACGGAATGATAGAATGTATGATCATTGGTGATCAAAGAGGGTATGTATTTTTCAAACGTCAATTCAATATAGTCCGTTTGATATGCAAATTTTTACACCCCTCATTGTTTGATCCGTAATGGGACTAAAGGGTGAAAATTAATTTCTGCTCAAAAATTACAAAAAAACAACCTCATAGAGTTAAAATAACATATCGCGCATCACATGGAAAAAAAATTGTGATTCCCTATCTGTGTCTATATATTTCTGTTTATCCAAACACATCAAAAAGTGTAAATATAAATAGATTTTTTTACAAATCACTGCACAAAATCACATAGAATATCAATTAAAAAATCTAACCTGGTCAAAGGTCTTGGTTGTTTTAGTTTTTGTTTTGTTTTTCCCCGTATATTGTATTGTATATAACACTATCATGTTTAAAACTAAAAACAAGAAAAGGTTTCCCTTTCCTACCATAAAAAATGCTTTTGGTCCACCACGCACTCTATCCATATATAATTGTTAAAAACAATGCAACTGGAAATTCTGAGTCCGTTACAGCCTTCGTCACCATGTAGTGCAATATTTTTTTTATTGTTATTGGTCCAACTAATTTTTTCATACTAGTGACACACCTGACAATATATTGGTGGTGGTGTGATGGTGGCTGCTGCAGTAGGGCTCGATAATCACGTCTTTTTTCTGTATTCTGCAATTTCTTTAGGTATTTTGCAAATTCTAAAAAAATGTCAATCCATATACTTAGGAACATGTAACTTAATTTTGTGGTTAGTCAATGCAGATTGAATTTTGTTTACTCTGTCAAGTCAGTCCTTTGTGAACACATCCTTCATATGGGGAAAGCCAATAACCTAAAGGGAACACGGCAGGGGTATGTCTACAAGTTATATCCTATTTTGTGTGACAATAAAACTTATCTTAAAAGTAGTTAAAATATATATGGACACATTTTTTATCATTCAATGTTTTTATATCATACTTTAGAAACATGAACTTGACAAAAATGAAAAAAAATATTCCTTTCTCAACTTGCAGAGCTTTTCTGCTATCTGCACAACGTCAAGAGTGCCACTGTCGGCTGATACTCAGTTGGTGTGACCGGTGTGACAATGTCGTACATGGTCGTGTGATACAACTTGAGCATGCTTTTAGTTATGTTGATAAATTCAACATAAAACTGGGACTGATTTGATAATCTTGCTCTATTCGACAATAATTCTTAACTGTTAGACATTTAGTAAATCACCATAAATGTAAGTAAATACATAATATGGCTTATACTTGGTATAATTACATAGAACAATTACGTCTTAATTTACAATCTGATGCTTCTGCACCTCTTAATTTGTTTTTTATTTATAATAAATGAAATCTTTCTTCATTAATACAGAAAGAGCATAAAGATAAATTTTGTACAACCGCCAATAAACTACTCTGGATAAATTATAATGAAACATCCATTCTCAGCATTAAAGGCTCTGCAGAAGTACATTACAAAACACTGGAAAACTAAGAAGCATACACCACAAAAAACTTGGAAGAAAACCAGTCAAAACTGGTAGATACGGATTGCAAAAAGGTAGGAAGTTATATGAATGTATATATTATTGTAATTGAAACTAATATATTCTTATTGATCTGTTCCCCTTTATCTGAGCAAATTATCTTAATACATGTATGTCAAGTAAAGTGTTTGCATGTTCAGGTTTTGTACAAAAAACATGTATTGTTTGGCACTATAGATATCCCATTACAGAGGTGGATTAAGATTTTTGGTGAGAGGAGAGCGGGGTTAAGCAAAGGGAATGCTATTAAATGCCACAGATACGAACATCCTATGGCCTACGGGGGACTAGGGGCATACCTCTCTTGGAAATTTGTAAATTCGATGTGCTCTCAGGTGCATTCTGAGCCATTTTCAGCAAAAACCTAGGAATACTATATTTTTTTTTATTTTTTTTGAAAGCTAGGAAAAAAACTATGAACCAATTAAAATAAATAGGAAAAAACTAGCAAATACTGGAAAGCATGTCTTATCAACAGCAATATTGTTATGCACTTAAAACAAGCTTTGTTATTTTGAATAAAGTAGGTGAGTATTAGATTTTTTTTCCCGTCAGGCAAATCAACCACGATGGATGCATGATTTACTTGAACAAAGGTGGTCGATGGTTTAAATGACATTCTATCAAGTTTATATGAATCTAACACGTCAGTTTTTGCTTCTAATAACTTAAAATTCTATCTAACTTTCAAATTAAAAATCAGTATGCACATACTTTTGGAAACTGAACACATTTTGTAATGTTTCGCAAGGTAGGCTGCATGCAATTAATTATACGAATGAGCTAAATCCCACACATTAACGAGAAATGTGACATATGCTAAATCATCTAGTCCATCGTAGAGTTTTGCATGCTAATTAACCAATCAGAATGTTCAATCTGTCAATAAATATGCAGAGTAATACAATGATCTGTTTAGCTTAAATTTTCAATTTTCAATTTCGCCCAGAGAAAAATGCTACAGAATCAGTAATGTAGCAATACATATCTGTAAAAGATTGGTATAACATACAATATTATTCAAATATTAACACTAAAAAATAAATAAGGTAGACGTAGCATATGAATATAGAAATAGTAGTAATCAAAACAAATCAATTATTTACATGCATAGAATTTTTATTTTAATCACTAATTGCAAATTTTGCTAGTGTGTATATAATTAATTAAAAGGTCCAACTCAAACACAAGTACTTCTTAATCTACATGGATCAAACACAAGTACTTCTTATTCTATATGGATAAAACTTCAATCTTAAAGTCACATATTTAGCTATAGGCATATTAGCTATAGCATAAGAAATGTGAATTGTAGTAGTATTTCAATATTCTTGAGAATGCTAGTCATATACTACAATAAATGTTGAAAAATACTGGAAACAAAAAACAAGAAGTGACGTGATGCTTTAGACTTCAGATCATATTAGCTAGATCATAATTATAGTACTAAAATTCACTTCCACACATCATAAGTATGTCAATCTTTAAGATCACTATGGTGTTATTTCAAATTTATAATATGCAGTTAAACCTGTTCAGTTGTGGTGGACTTGAAAATGGTGTGAAATAATAAGTTGAAGTCATAATACATCATAATGCAAGCTGCTCTCATAAGTGTTTTGGATAGATTGAAATTAATCTTTACTACCTCAAGTAGATTCAACTTTAATACCAGTTTATATTAGCAGGAATATATAAGGAACACAAATATTTCTGATATCAGTCAATACTAGTATATCCTTACACTTTGTGAAATCTATTATGAGATATCTCTCCACATCTCTGTGCACACATTCTTCCCCACTTCCATTAAAGTGAATAGTCAAAATATGATCAACAATGTGTCCTCAGAATCCATATCTGCTGGAAGCTGCTTTTTTTGTGGCCTTGTTTTGGGCCCATGTATTTTTCAAATCGATCTCCCGCTCTTTTGCCTGAAATATGAAAGGAACAATTGTTAGCTATAATCTAATTTCTTTATTACTTGCAAATTGAATAGATTTTGAAACAATGTGATGAAGTCCATGTTCACAGGAGATCAGAGGATATAAATTAGCTTTCAACAAAGTCCAGCAAATTATTCTTTTTGAATGTGTGATGTTAATTGCATCTCTAATATATTTTCTCCATGATTTATTGTCAAAATAATCATCAATGTTATGACAAGTACATTGACATTACAGTTCAAAAGTAAAGTTATGAATTTTCTGTTAAAATTTAACATATTGAAGTAAATATAACTTTGTAAGAAGATTTACAAACCTTGAATGCAAGGTATGTGATTTGATGCTTTCTCTTTTGCTGTGAACTGGGCATATCTTTATTTTTCTTCTTACTATGGGACACCATCTGAAAATATAACTTCCTTGAATCAAAATCAGATTTTATAAACAATTATATATGAAAATAAAATACCAAATAGAAATTTGTAACTTATAATAAATACTCATATGTTATACAAAAATCCAGGTCATCCTTCAATTCCCACAAATCATTATCATTTCATCATTTAGTTGAAGTAACTTAAAAAAATCCTAGTACTCCCAGATGATTTTTTTCCAGTAAAATGCGCCTTACCTGTGTGGGCTGTTCCTCACTGAGGGACTTGAGCAGCTCATCCTTGTTGACCTGGTCAGCCTGGTGGATGTCGATGATGTCGATCTTCTCCCGCTTAGACGCCTTCTTTCCCTGGATCCGCAGCAAATCCTCCATAGACAGCTCCATGTCTCCAGATCCACCCGCTTCCTGAAAATATGACAAACATGGTTTTCTTGCGGTAGCTTTATTTTTGCGGATGATGTTCTCCCTATTGGCAGAAAACAGTTTAATTGAGTGGCATGTATTGCATGGCAATGGAACAGCATCGTTTGGCAATTTGAAATTCACATAAAATGTCACGTTTATGGTCATTTTAGAAGTCAGGCAGTGACAAGCCTCATGGCAGACATGTGAAAAGGGTCAAAACAATACAAATTAATACACTCTCCTGTGACATTTTGTCTTGCTGACTTCACAACTTTCTTTTGATAGCATAAAGTACGATTTCACATTTATGTAAATGGATCTGCATCTTCACCTTCTTCCAAGTGTTCATAAATTTCAATTAATCATACTAAATAAATTCCTAGCTTTAAAATGAACACCACAAAATAGAATTTTAAACAAGTAAAAAAATTACATTTACTAATATTTCACTTTTAAATATAGTAACCTATACTTTAAAAGATTTTTACAACAAATGGATGTAATATTTTTAAAAGCTTTCAGTTTTTTTGATAGAAAAAAAATTGAACATGTTAGCAGCACATTATATATTAGGCAACCCAATGTGTACCTGTTCATCTGTTTCCTCCTGTTCATCTTCATCATAGGCTGCTGCCGCTGCCATGTTATATTGCTGACTGTAAGAGCTTCCACCTCCCCACGGATGAGAAGGTCTTGCCGGGTACGAGGGACCAGCCACTGGCTTAAACTGACAAAAACGACCAGCCACTGGCTTAAACTGACAAAAAAATCAGCATATGAATATTCAATGATATGCTATATGATATGATATGTTTCAGCTATTATTGGTGTTTAGTGCTAGCGTGTTAAGTTAACTGATAAGAAAAACAACACAATAACCTGATAGATCTATCAAAATAGCAAAAATTAAAATCTGGTACATATTTGTTCTGTAAAAATGAGTATCAACTACTTGTCTCCCCACTTAGTATAACTTTTTCAGTATAACTTTTAAATCTGTGAAACAAATATCCTATGTTAAATAAAATTAACCATTGTCCAGATATTTTATAAAAAAGTTGTTCAGTTTTCTTTCTATGCTATTATTAAGGTGATAAAATATTAAACAAGTCCCAAAATATAACTTAAAATTTATTGAATTTTTTAGCTCTAAAGAACCCTTATCATAAATTTAGGAAATTAAAATGAACATTAAAGAATCTTTGTCAGATATTATATTATTTTCTAGAACCTGTAATGGTGCATCAGCTATGTCAGACAACGGGGGTCCTTCCATACCACCAATAGCAACAGGTGTCTCTGTTGAAGGTTGCTCTGTAACTGTGCTGCCTACTGTCTCAGGTACAGAGGGTGCTGATAGTGGCAGTGGCGCTGCTACTGGTTTCTTGTTGCTCTCTCCTGAATAAAATAATATTGTGGCTAAATTGTCATTGCATAAATTTTTTACAATTTTTTAAAAGTTTCGTACATACTTTACTATTGGGAGTTTGCCCATGGTAACCAAGAAAATTGGAGCTGTCAAATCAAGTTTACAGCTACTAGGACCTTAGTGAGGTACTGAGTGCGGCTATATTACAGTATTTCTATTGTTTACTGATGTTCAATATTTCTTGTACAGGATATAGTATGTATATAAAAGGCGACAAGAACTTACCAAAAGAGAAAAAGTTTGATGTGCCTGGTGCATCATCATCTTCATCACTTTCATCATCAGGAATTCCAGGTAAAAGCTTAGGAGCTGACCTTATAGGAGGTGCTGTCTTTCTACAAAATGTAGAACAAAATGATCTGTACACATAAATAATGTGTTTTAGCTAACATGAAATTAAGAATATTGCATGATTAACATTCTACTGTTATTTTCAAGCACATGTGCCTACTTGCGAGTCATATTAATTGGATTCTAACGATATCGATTAGAATTATTTTGGTGGGAGTGTATCATATCATAACTACCTCATATCTGATATTATAACAGGAATTACGAATATACATCTTTATCCTATTTCTGATAATAATCAATATGAGTTTGATGTGAAAGGTAATCATCTTACTTAATTGGTACAGATGGCTTAATTTTCTGTGAAACAGGCACTGCAGGTTTCTTGGTGAGTGTATGTGGTATTAGTGCTCTATTTACTTCTTTCGTCACAGCATTTTTTGGTGCAGGTAATAATGAGAATAGGCCACTCTTACCCTACAAAATATCAATGGCAATAATTAAAAAACAAAAATCTGCTTGTATTACTTATTGCATTGACATTCAATGATACAGCAGATATTACCAGTACATGTCTAATTCGATCAAGGAATCAATAAATCAAACAATCAATCAAATCCTATTCAACATCTTAGTTTCCTTAAGTAGGGGTTGGAAAGTGATGTTTTGGCTCAGATAAAGGTGTTATGCATCATGATGATTTGCGGCAATAGTTGTCAATTTGTCATGTTCCACAGAAGCTGTTTCTTTACTGTTTCCTCCCATATTTTAACGGGTCAGCCATGCTTCCTCATTCCTGGCACAACACGGTCTCTGCAACCATCGCTTCTCTGCACTATCTCAAACGATTAGCACGAAAACTGAATTTAAGGCTGGACAAGTAAAGCTCTTTCAGCAAAAAGACTACTATAAAGGTACTTACACTGGTTGGTTTTAATTTCTTTTTTGCAGGTTCCTCCTCACCATCAGAATCATACTCAATCTATGAAAAAGGTAACCAAATATAATAACTTGAACGTTTTAGTAGTATAATTCTGATTTTTTTTAAAAAGCAAGTCAATATTCAAATTTATGTATGAAAAATAGTTGGTTGGCTGTGTACAATTGATGCAAGACCAACCGGACAAGTGACTATGTGACAGCCATTGATAAAAAATCATGTATCATAGCCTGCTAAGAGATGACTTAGGCTCAGACAGCTTGACAAGATAATGTCCTGAGATTGCCAGCCAATTCTTACAGCAGACATTAGAGTAGAGACATGTTAGTGCTAGTGAAATATATCAATAAACAAGACTAAGGCCTACTTTCCCTCATATAAATTTATGCTGTGTGTCAGCTGCCAGCCTAGGTATGAGGATTATTGCATTAGACAAAGATAAAAGTATCAGTATAGGGTGCCAAGTAGCTGTCTATAGTTGTCTGGATGAGTAGCAGATTAAGTTTTGGCATGAGCCTCTCAATGCATTTTAGTAAACAGCAGCTCGAAAGAAATACTCAAGAGGGAATCTGACTACAGAATAATATACCTCTAGAGAATGGTAAAACAAGAGAATTAAAAACGAAAAAATAAAACCCCCCAAAACCCCAAGAACCTCTGACTTACATCAGCTAGACTTGGTATCGTAATTTTCACTTTTGCTGTTTTTTTAGGTGGCGGCTTTTCTACAGGTACTTCTTTCTTTTTAACAAACTCTTCTAACTCATCTTCTATGACATTGCTTGAACTTTCTGTTGATGCTTTTGGTTCAGGCAAACCTATTATCAAAAAAAAATTTCATTAATTTCAATTAAAACTCTCAGTACAGTAGAACCTCTCTATTAGGACCACATTTGGGACCAGTGTTAGGTGGTCTCAATAAGAGATGGTCTCTATACATAGGTTCATTTTGGTAGCTTTATGAAGGTTTTGGACTGTGAAAAGTGGTCTTATTATAGAGGTGGTCTCATTAGAGAGGTGGTCTTAATTGGAGGTTCTACCATATCTAATTAATAAAACCTAACTAGAAAAAGACAAATAACTAAACTACATTTTATTTGTGACAATGAAAATTGGACAACTGGGATTAGTGTCAAGACTAGGTAGAAAAGTCACTACTCATGAGGAGGACGCGTAGCACTTAAATATTTATTTATACTGAAAAAAGTACTCATCTTCCTTGTACAAACTCTATACAATTTAACAGTATGCAAAATGAACAGAATGTGCTACTCGTCAACAGGACGTTTTACTCGTCCTACACAACGTTTTACTACTCATTACGAGCAGACAAGTGGCTAAACCTGACTCTGCTGTGAAAAACAAATAAATCCAAGACCTAATTTGGGACCAAACACTGGTTAAAACACCTGAAACTCTATGTGTGTGTTTCCTCATCACGCGTTTTGTCGCCTGTCGCCCTGTCATATGGTTTGGTACAGTGCTATTTCAATGGGCTGTTTCCTCATCACGCGTTGGCGAGCAAATGACAAAACATGTGTCGCGTGGATTGAAATGATATCAATCCATGTGACATGCGTTTTGTCGTCTATGACCACCCCAACCCTCTAAACAGACTGTCGGGTGGATTGCTTACATCTACAAACCATTAACATGTTTCCTGACCATGCGTTCTGTCGCTCGTCAATTAAAATAATCGATAATTAAACACAAGTCGGATACTACATTTATTGATAGAATGTGTGCGAGTAAATCAAAAATATGACAAAACATAGCATCACTACCATAAATAGTAGCATGCAGCTATAGAAGGACACAGTACTACCGCACACGGATCATGCAAGCTGAGCGACAAATGCGTCTTGAGGAAACAGGCAAAACGGGAGCTGCCCCCACCCTGCCGGCACCTAGCGACAAACGCCAACGCGTGCCGCGTCTTCAGGAAACGTAGGCTATCAGATTTCATTGAAAACTGGATGATAATAACCATCACACTAAATATCATCAAATCTGGGATCTAATCTGCGACTAATATCAAATCCTGGACCTAATGCGGGACCAAACACTGATCAAAACAACTGACAATCCATCCATTTTCATAGAAGATTGAGCAATTAATGACTAATCCGGAACCTAATCTGGGATTAATCCAGGAAATAGCACTGCTAATCAGCTCAAAGCCTATAATACATCATAGAAAACTGAACTATAATAAATATCAAAATAAATACTAATAAATCCATGACTTGTATCTGGGACTAATCCGGGATCTAATGCACAAGACCCCATCCAGTTTGGTCACTTTTGGTCAAAGGTTTTAGTACACAGATGCGCTCGCTAGCACCTCAACAAATGTTAGAAGGTTGTCACACGTACATTTTAGTGACGTGACGATCTACTGACGTATGTCGATGTGGTAGTGCACACATCTATGCATTTTCTCTTCATAGTTAAGTAAAAAAAACTCAGCATACAGTATACGTTACTTTCCCATCTGGATCTATTTTACTGTGAACTATTTCTGTTAACAAGTGGATATAGAATTCAGATATTAGCTTATGAATTTTCCATCACAATACAGTCATTACATTGAATACGGTTTCAATTTTCCTGCATGGTCATGATGGTACATCTGAGTGACACCGAGGTAATTTTATTTCACTCCAATTTTAAAGCGAACAATCATAATTGAGGATGATCAGCAACCTCAGGGAGAATGTATATACATACATACCTGCTAATAATTGGGAGCTGGGAGTTGGTGTTTTAATGGCATCATGATCTTTAACATTTTGATCATTTTTAGGAGCAGGTAAAGTCAACCCAACACCTCGAATTGAGGACGATGTGAAGTCTTCTTCATCGCTAATATAGGCACCAACTACATTGTCATTATCCGTGTTGAATTTTGTCTTACTATGTGGTGACAGTGAATTAGACGCTACAATGTCATCTTCCTCATCACTTATGTGGGGTTCATTGTCAATATTATTGGTGGATCTATTTGATTTTGGACTCCCCGTCCCACTTATACCATTTTTCACAGATCCTTCCGCATTATCCTCATTATCACTACTGTCACTTTCGCCACTACTACCATATGCAACGAGTGACATTGTAAAAGATGAATAAACAATCTACATCTGATGCATTTAGATTTGTTGTAGAAAAATATCCCATGAGCGATAATAGGTCTATCAGAAACGAACCAGCTTGTTCGGCACTACACCAGTACGGCACAAATTCGTGCCGCACCGTACATAATAATTGTACATTTACGGCACCAAATGTCGAGCGAGTACGGCATTTTCTTAGTGTTTGCATTATGACAGGATACAAAAGTTCAACATTTTATTGATGTTAATTAGGTGACTTGACATTGTGAATGTCATATTGGAATCATTTTATCATAACCCGATGTAGCAGTATGTCCCCTATCCAATACAACCACAGATTAGTTTAACTAATCTGTGATACAACCTGATATGAAACGAGCATATTGATATGGGACAATAGTCACAATGCAAACACTAAAAAAGATGTGGTATATGAGTTCGATATTTTGTGCCGTATGAGCTTGCTTTTCGTGTCGTAAAGGCCGGGAATTTTGCCGTTTTGGTACTCGGAAGCGGAAATTCAACCTCTACCCGGAAATACGGTCTTTTCTTAGTCGTCCATTGGATAATCACATTTGGACAGAACATGAAGGTACTAAATCTATATTTTCGGGAGATGTAATTATTAATCAACAAAAATATATAATGTTATAAAAACTTAAAAGTAATTTTCGGGCGATAGTTCTGTACACAGCTCACCATATAATGAATTTAAGTAGATGTGCTTGGATTAAAAACATGTTTTGAACCTGATCATACAGTGGTTACAAGTGATCACATAATTTTCAAGTGAGCTGCGCCTTTATGTAGTGAATTAAGCCGGCGACTTTAATACCATTTGTTAACTGATGTAGTCTCAATTTTTACTTATGCCCTCAAAACTGCAAGACCGTAATTACACGAATATACACTTCGCATGAAAGTTTCTCTTATTATTGGGTATTTGTGCATATCAAATGCCCACACTACATCAAGGAGAGTTATAGCTCTCTAATATTCTACTTCAAAAGCCAACAGAATAATACATGAACTTTTGTAAACATGTAGATATTTGATGCCCATGTAGACCTTGGAAGTTACCAATGCAAAATAGAAACACTCTTGCTAAACTTCATACATCAATAGATACAATTAAATGTAGATCTGAATCATTCTTAATTTTGTACAGATATGATGATATAACTTTGTGTTGGATTCCCCAACTGATACTAGTGAAAGACAAGAACACATCTGATCCGTACATGGATTAACATTTCCATATCATATTGACGTTTTATAAACACATCTTCAGTTTAAATTAACTATTTTCATTTTTTTGCAGTTGAATATTTCCTACCCCGCGACGGGGTGCCAGAAACTGGTAGAAATTGAGGATGAAAAGAAAGTCCGACCTTTCTACGAAAAGCGCATGTCGCACGAAATGGAAGTCAGCTGTCTTGGAGATGAGTGGAAGGTAGGTAGAATGTTACATATATATTTTCTGTTCATCTCAAATTTTTTGTCGATGTATATTGTTAATCTGTAACTATTGCTCGTCATGAATTAACTTCCAGGCGGTCTTCTAACCAATCGCATTTACAGGTTGTGATTTGCATACGAAAATTTTTTTTAAAGTCTATTTGGGCGACTAACGTATCAAATCGCCAAGCATATGTAAATATTTCAAAAACGTTTTAGAGTATTCTATTCCACCAGCTATCAAATAGCTCTATTTCTAGTGTTTACAGTATGCTGCATCGCTGTGGCTTCTCTTCGAACTAAAGTTACATCGGATGATAATGCCAGGATTTAACATGGAAACCCTATTTCACAAATTATAATAAATAATATCGTTTGCAGGTTATGGGTGAAAGCCTGCAATGGGATCATGGAATGTGCTCATCTGTACTTAAACGGAGGCAGAGAATTGATACATAGACGGTCCTTAAAGCAGAACTTAATCAATATTGATCTGGCATTCAGCATTTGGCCTTGTTGATACTGATGACCCAACACACGCTTCTAAACTCCATACATTGAAATGTAGATCTGAATCATTTTTAATTTTGTACGGATATGATGATATAACTTTGTGTTGGATTCCCCAACTGACACTAGTGAAAGAAAAGAACACATCTGATCCGTACATGGATGATTTCCACATCAGTTGGTCACCAAGTTTGACTATTTGTAAAGCAAATAGTATTGTATCATTTTCAGGGCTATGTTGTGAGGATCTCTGGTGGCAATGATAAACAAGGGTTCCCCATGAAGCAGGGTATCCTTACCACTGGCCGTGTGCGTCTTCTGCTCAGCAAGGGACACTCGTGCTACCGCCCTCGTCGTTCTGGCGAGAGGAAGAGGAAGTCTGTCCGAGGATGCATTGTGGATGGCAACCTCAGTGTCCTCAACTTGGTCATCATCAAGAAAGGTAGGGTGTTTCGGTCAGTTGTACATCATTCAGTTTTACTTCAAATGAATTGTTCACACATAGTTCATAGTGTGTATATGCAATTGCACATGTGATGAAAATAATTTTGTGTTGGATTCCCCATCCGATTTGAATGATGGAAAAGAACACATCTGAATATGCAAGTTTTCTATATTATACCACAATGACTATGAAGTGTGTGTATTATACCACAATGACTATGAAGTGTGTGGGGTTTTTTTCTTGTAAAGATATTTATAAATTGTGTGCTTTATATAGGTGAGCAGGAAATCCCAGGCCTCACTGACTCAACTGTACCCCGTCGTCTTGGGCCCAAGAGAGCCAGCAAGATAAGAAAGCTCTTCAACCTCGGCAAGGAGGATGATGTTAGACAGTATGTCGTGAGGAGACCACTTCCTGCCAAGGAAGGTTTGTATTGCTTTAAATTACTTTGGAAACAGGATTGTACCATAAATGTCTCATAGAGAGGTCATTATCTTATATCAGTGTTGTGATGTCCATCTTTCGGGTCTGATACATCTATGAATGACCAATACAACTGAACACTGCTCGCGTTACACTAATTTTAATGAAATAGATGTTTCATGATTTGATTTATATTAAAATAATATTAAATTGAATATTTTCGTACTGAATGTGTTCGATTATATCGAAGGTGGAAAGGTTAATATGTTTGCACTGCGTGCACAGCGCAGGGTCAGAATTATGTGGAAATGTGCTATATATCAACTGGATGCTTCACAATTAGAAATAAAAAATCTAGCCATCCTATTTGTTTACAAAATGGACCAGAATTTGTTACTCATCCAAAAAAAGGTTTCTCTTGTCTCCTCTACAAGGTTTTATTTGCCAATACAAGCGGACATATGGCAATACTGACCCTGGCTGCCAGATCTACTGTAAAACTAAAATATTTTGTGGCAAATATTTCTAGTTTAACAGTTTGTTTTCAAATGTTCCATGACCTCTCCCTGATAATATCAATGTCTACTGTTTTTCTCTTTGTTGGAGGAATTTACTAATGTGTTAATTCATCATAACAGGCAAAAAACCAAGCACCAAGGCTCCCAAGATCCAGCGTCTGGTGACTCCATTGGTTCTTCAGCGCAAGAGGCACAGACTGGCACTCAAGAAGAGGAGAGCAGCGAAGAAGAGAGACGATGCTGCCGATTACGCTAAGCTCCTGGCCCAGAGGATGAAGGAGGCCAAGGAAAGAAAGATGGAAAGAAGGAGGTAAAACATTAGTAGATACTTCATTCATCTTTCCGAGTTTTGCATGTAATAAAAATGAATTCATTTTATTGTCAAATGAGTGGAGAAGTATGCAGGTTCTATTTAAAACTTCTCAACAGATTTGAGTAACAGTTGGTTAAAGGCTAAATCAGAGTCTATGCAAATGGGAAAATTGATGAAAATCAGTGAAATGGTAATACAATGCAGTAATTAGTGTTCTATCTTATTTTCGTAGTCAATTGTTAATTGTATTCTAATATTTGACTTTTTTTAACTTTTAGATCCGCTTCCCACTCAAAGAGCAGGGATTCCAGAACAGAGTCCACATCATCAGCAACTGGAAAGAAATAGACTGTACACAATATAAAATAATAAACCCAGATAAATGCATCTGAAGTAAAATTTGTGTTGTCTTTATTTGAAAAAGCTTGCTTTTCCACCCAAAACTCGCACATTGGCTACCTAGGGCCTAGTAGTCAGATACACAAACCTCAAAAAAGGGGGTAGTCTTAAAAAAATTCCCAACAAAGCTTTTTTTGTTGCAAACTGCTCCTAAGCATCTGTACATTGAGACAAAAAGCTTTTTGCCACTTTTGCCTTGGGGAAACTACTGCCAATATGGCCGCCATCGTAACAACAAAATTTACCCATTTTCATTGGTGCTGATGCATTATGATATGTTTAAGCCATTTTAATCATTTAGAATGTTTTAATATACATATAAGAAACATTTATGAATTTTATTAATATAATTTAAATTCAAATTGGCTGCCATTGACCAGATCAAATGCTGTGGGAGCCAGTATCAGCTATCAGATATTCATTCTTATCTAAGAATGAATATATTTATTTCATAGCTGGTATATTTGCAGACTTATGCATTGAGCAAGTTTTGATGGGCAGTCTGAAGTCAGCAGGAAGCCTTACCAGAGGACGTGGTTTTGAAGATTTAACAAGCTTGATATGGCTGCTGTCAGCGCCTGCATGTGGGGAAGTGCATAAAGCAATGGAAACGGTCACTGAACTTGTAAACAGACAGTGCAACCCATCAGGATCTATCAAAAGCTAGGATGTTGCGTGATGCAAAGGACATTCAGACCATCATCAATTTTTTCCAAGAATGAAAGCCCTTTCTAAAGGAAGAACCACTGAGTCTGTCCACTGGAATCATAGGAGATGAGTCGATCAATGTTGATGCTGCAAAAATTGTGGGGCAGTCCATCATAAATGACATAGATGGAAAGTCAGTTTCCGATCATTCATTTATCAAGAAAAAACAAGCTGTAACACTAGCAGCATGCACTTACATGTCCGTTGCTGAATGCTGATAGCAGGATTGGGAAATATGGAGCCTAAGGAAATGTTTCAGTATGAACTTTGTTCATACTCGTCTTCCTTATTTGCATCTAGTCTAGCAATGAGAACGCCAAAGGATAAGGCTTTTCTTCAAAATGGATTGATTAAAATGGCACCTCAGTCATTGATGAATGATGGTGTGGATGTACAAGATATGAAACACGTTGTTGATGGTGGATCCCTATTACAAAGGATACCATGGCCTAAATACTATACGTACAAATCACTTTGTGACCTCTGTAGAGTATGTGCACCATAATATACCAAATGTATCTCCACTGGTTGTTTTCGATGGCTACAGTTCAGGACCATCTACTAAAGATGAGATGCATTTGATAAGGGAAGGAGGTGTTGTTGGCGTGGATGTCGAAGTAGATCCCATCATGATTTTGAATATGAAAAACAACAAGCAAAGGTTTATCAACCTGCTAGGATCCATTCTGCAAGACAATGGCATTCACACGAAACACGCAGTCGCAGATGCTGACCTTGATATTGCGCTGTCCGCCTGCCAAATAGCCACCACAAGTCCTGTGGTCGTGGTGGCAGACGACACAGATATGCTTGTGTTACTCTTGCACCACGTCAAGCAACATCATAGGACCATCATCCTAAAGACAACTACAAAGGCACCCATCCAAGTCAATACTATGCAAAAAGAACTTGGCTTTGACATATGTAGCTCCATTCTGTTCTTTCATGCAATAACAGGATGCGACACTGTGTCAAAGCCATTTGGCCTTGGTAAGATGATGAGCATCAAGAAGGCTAAATCCTTAACAATATATTCAGCCACACTTTTAGAAAGGGAAGCATCTTGTTCAGACGTTGAAACAGCAGGAGAAAGAGCCTTTGCAGTTCTCTTTGGTTGCCAGGATCTCAATGCTGGTAGAATGGACAAGTTCACTGATAAGGTTTCAAAGAAGTATGTTGCAGCTCGTTTTCACAGCAGAAGAGTTTACCACCAGGTGCAGGAGTGGTGTGGAAACAAGTTGGACCCAACAAAGTGGGGATGGGTCAATCAAGTCTTTCCACGAGGTGGTCTCGTTTTGAGGCCAGTCAAAATGGAGCTAGACCCCGCACCAGCAGGCCTACTTTTGAT
This sequence comes from Streblospio benedicti, assembly GCA_019095985.1. Lineage (NCBI taxonomy): Eukaryota > Metazoa > Annelida > Polychaeta > Spionida > Spionidae > Streblospio > Streblospio benedicti. The sequence goes on from CM032665.1 coordinate 14,921,404, forward strand.
GATCCGGTGTAAATGTACAGGGAGGTGTGATGGCATGCGCTGCTCATGCAAAAAGAATGGATTGTTATGTACCGCAGCCTGTGGGCAATGCAAAGGATTGTGTGCAAATGGAGGCATAGATATTGAGTTAGATAGTGAATAAAGTGAGTGGCAAACTATTTTATGAAGAGTTATTCAATGCACCACTTTTCACATTGTTGAATAAACACAAATGAATAGAAATATTTCATAGTAAATCTTCAGTAAATAGCGCAATTCACATTGTTACAAAATTGTAATAATAAGAATCCTTAACCACTAGCCCACAACTGTACATATGCAATATTTCATGTTTTTAAATGATTCATAATGTCTGTAGACCCAGCAAACCCTATGTTTCGACAGTTAAATCATTACAATAGCATGTTTAGTATAGAAATTAAAGCAATATAACATATTTTCTGTATTGGCCATACTTATTAGCTTATGGCGGCCATTTTGAATTTTAATTACATTTGTAAAATTTTACTTACGTGCACAGTAAGTGATTAGTAAGTCATTTGTAAACAACCTAATGGCTTAAGCTTACCCAAATGCATCAGAATCAATAGTAATATGTGTAATATTTGGTTACGAGGGTAGCCATATTGGCGGCCATTTTGGAAATAGTTTCCCAAGGCAAACAGTGGCAAAAAGTTTTTTATTTCAATTCGGAGATGCCTATGAGTAGTTTGAAACAAAAAAGCTTTGTTGGGAATTTTTTTAAGTCTAAACCATTCGTGTACTGTACTATAGTTGAATTCAAACATGTTCAGAATATGCACTTACATGAAGTTTGGTCTTCATTCATACTAGACTGGTGTTCGTGCATAGCAATCTGTGTCAGGGTACCGCTTAAGTGGGAAAGTGGTAATCATCAGTAATGTAATCCCTTTGTACAAGCTGGAATATGCCACTTCTTGAAGAGGTCATTCCATTTTCCATTTATATAGATACTCCCCAATCCCGTATGAAAGAGAATTTACTTTCGCCTAGTTTATTCCTTATCCAATTTTGCCTACTGTAAGACAATTATTTTGTGACTGAATTTTGTAATTTCTGTCCACCCTGGACCTACTTTACAGAGGCTATTAAGTTTTTGGTTTTGCACCTGCTGTAAAACAAGAAATATTCGAGTACAATTTAGTTAAAATTTCGCAGGTGGTTTAGAAACCAGAAAATTAAATAGCTTGCTCACATTAATAGCCCGCAAATATTGCTAAGTTTGCGGTAGACACTGCTGACTTTCGGGCGACATTTCATAGTACAAGTGATGTACATCTAGTGATTCGGAACAAATACAGTACTAGTACAAGTTATGCAGTATGCTATTGTGTTAATTTTCTGGTGTGTAATAGTCTAACATAATGTTGCTTCTAATGATCAACATGTTTTTAGTCTGCCACCTGATTCCAGCGTAGCCGTGGCTGATGCAAATGTGAATGTGTTAAAGGCTTCTTCTACTGGCAATGGACATACTACCCGTGGACCATACACGGTATTATCTCCGAAGTTGAAGGCAGACATCATGAAGTTTGCTGTAGAAAAAGCTCCGCTATATTTCAAAGATCATAATCTTTGCTGAAAAATTCTAAAGATTTTAAGTGTCTTCTCTTTTAAATTGACCATTAAGTAATAAAAATATTATCTAGAATAACAAAATTTTAATAGTACACACACTAATCCCTACGATTATGTTTTGTTATTTTAATAAGTACATATTTATATAGCAACTTTCCAGAAGAGGAAATATCATGAGCCCTTGGTGAC
>CM032665.1:14923291-14994432 GCA_019095985.1 Streblospio benedicti
TTACATGAAACGCCCATTTTCACTGTAATAAAGCAACATACTGCGCTTTTACCGAAATCAGAGTAAACCAGCAGAATAAAGTTCTACATAAAAAATCAAAATATATTGTTACCTACACCAGCCGGTTGCACTTAAAAGGTTCTATTATTCAAACTATTGATGCTGATTCTTATTATCACACTTTGAGACCATAATATTCTACATATTTTAAGAAATCTATCAATACTCCCTAGATCAAGATGGCAATAATGCTCTTTATTATCGCCTCTCCCCTCTCTGCGTATCGAAAGCGCTGTTACTAATCTGCAACAACGATGCGCCGCTTGACTAAGGCTGATTCTCTGAAACCAGCATACATATGCATAAATTATGATAATGAGCATGTGTAGCGCTACTCTTAATCGCATAGCAGTATGGTCGGTGTTGCCATGTTTCGGTGTGTAATAAGGCTAATCATTGATTACTTTTTGTAATACGTCATCATTTCTCGTAAGCCCGATTTCGGGTGACGAAATGCACCTCGCTATGGCGGATGTTACAAATTTTGTTAGGTATTTTTTACATTTTTCTTAAATTACATCGTTATTTAAACGTGTTAGTGTTTAATCGTGTCGGATAAATTTTTATTCGCTCGATTAGGTGGCAATAGCATTCTTTACAAGCCGTTTTTCTGCGATAATCGTGTTTTTGCACATTTCTTGTGCTGTGTCAAGTGAATCTTTAATGAAATTGTTAAAATAAAATAAACTCGGCGAAGCCGAGATAGCAACGCCGGGGCGCCGCAGATGCGAAAATAAGAGGCGCCGCTGGGGGGGTGCGGGGGGGGGACACCCCCTTCTGCGCTGGGGGGCGAGGGGATCTCCCCCGATTTTTGAAAATTTGATGCATTTTTCTGCAATCTAGACTAGAGCTACTATTTGGCAAAGATAGATATCTACATAGTGTTTCACGATATTCATTCAAATATTACTTATATATGCCATAAGATAATACTTATTATATATCGAATGTACATCATGTAATGGAATCATAATATTAATGAATGTGTGATATCTGCTCTGTATCCTTTTAATGCCACAATTAAATAGAAAAATATTAGAATTCTGGTATGAAAAGTTTTAGCACGTGCGATGAAATATTAGACCCACAAAAAAAGTGGTGTATCCAAAACTTGACTGAAACCCCCCCTTGCTCGAAATGGAATATCGTTCCATTTTTGGGAAGGGTGACAAAATATACATCATCCCTTACTTATATTTTCGTAAGATAAATATTACTTATGAGTCATAAATATTATATGATCTATGGTGAACGTAGATCAGTAGGATTATGGATTTATTTGTCTAGAAATTTGGTTATGGCTGATGAAGTTTTTTTCACCTTATGGAAAAATGTCCTCTTTCTAAGAAATTGAGTCTTAATTAAGGGAACTGAGGGCGGGAATAAACGTTCGTTGCTAAATTTCGAGGGCGTGGAGGCCACTATCTAGTTTTCTGGTGTAATAGTCTAAAATAATGTTGCTTCTAATGATCAACATGTTTTTAGCCTGCCACCTGATTCCAGCGTAGCCGTGGCTGATGTGAATGTGTTAAAGGCTTCTCCTGGCAATGGTCTTACTACCCGTGGACCATACAAGGTATTATCTCCGAAGTTGAAGGCAGACATCATGAAGTTTGCTGTAGAAAAAGCTCCGCTATATTTCAAAGATCATAATCTTTGCTGAAAAATTCTAAAGATTTTAAGTGTCTTCTCTTTTAAATTGACCATTAAGTAATAAAAATATTATCTAGAATAACAAAATTTTAATAGTACACACACTAATCCCTACGATTATGTTTTGTTATTTTAATAAGTACATATTTATATAGCAACTTTCCAGAAGAGGAAATATCATGAGCCCTTGGTGACCAAATAGGTTGTTCTCTTCTAAATTGACATATTAAGTAATAAAAACATAATCTAGAACAATAATTATTTATTGTGCCCACACTAATCCCTGCAATCATATTTTGATATTTCAATAAATACATATTTATATAGAGGAGGGCTTACAGCTTATGAAAATCCATTCGCCAACATATTTTTGGATGCACTGAAATTCGACATTCCCTTGCATTCTAATGTGACACCCTCCTCAAAGTCCTTGCGCTGAAATTCTTCACCACTAACCCATTCTGAACACCTCCCGCCCCACACACAAATAATGACAGCTCCCTAACTCGAGTAAAATCTTTGGAAACCACGACGTAACTGTCGGGTGCATAGTGATTCTGAATGTCCCGATGGCATGTTCGCTAGCAAGTTTGGTCTTCAGTCAGAAACCTCAATATGAGAGTAAGTTTGGAGGGAGTGTCCTTTAATTTGTGAACACGTCAATGCATTTGGACTCCATAAAAACTTGGAGTATGCGCAATGATTTGCCTACATTTCACGGTGCATTTACAGATGTATACTATTAGGCGTCCATACAGATCATACAATTGAACTTAATAACAATAACTGAACATAATTTGCTCTTTACATATATAGTAGATGAGTTAAGCTCCATGTGCTCTCTGAGAACTTTTGATTTAATCAACTAATAGGACGGGTTCATAAAAGTCAATAATCCCACATCTCTATTTTTGTTCCTATTTCCCATATTCTTCCCTTTTTTTACCTTTGCTCCCACGCACCCAACGTAAACCTTTTACCCACATTACTCACCAACACCGGGGCAACACCCACCCACTGCTTCTTTTTGTCATCACCTATCCCCCACATCCCACTTTACTCTCTTACACATACCCCTTTTGTAAAATTTATTGACAATTACACTATATGAGTCTGTGTATATACACTTTCATTTGTTTAAAAGAAATGAAAATGTTCGTGTGGCCTAATGGTCACTTTATCATCAGTTGCAGTCTTAGTATTACGACCAGCATAAAACCTCAGCGAAAGCTCATTTCATTTGTGGAGCAATCACAGGAATTGCCGTAGAAACATAAAATACGTGCGATCGCAAATGTTGGCCGATTCCGATATATTAAACGTATAACCAGATATTAGCTACATTGCAAAAGCCTACAGAAATACCATCAAACACATATGCAAGTAAAATGACACACAGTATTAATACAGCATGATGTGAAAAGTGAATAAACATAAGTTTGGCGATGTTTATATATTTTCCATCCTGAGTCAATTTGACATCTGATACTCAGAGCAATCTAAATCTATTCTACGTGAACCATTTACAATCTGCTGTTTAATCATATTCATTGATGGATGATGATTTCTTCGTGTTGTTCGTTCACTGTACAAGTGCATACACCAATACATCAATGTTTAGCGAGATTCATTGTAATCAATTATTGTTGGGGATCTTAAAATGTTGGAAATTTTTTTATCGGTCGAAGGGTACTACAGATAACATGTGGCGGAAGCCCATTTAGGACTAATAGACTTGAAAACTGCAAGACTAAAAATTACCATATTTTCACGAGCCACCAAGTTTTGTTTTACAGGAATTGCAACAGACTTTAGGGAACGATCATAAATAACGATACCGCGGGGGGGGGGGGTTTCGTCCATTTTTTTGGGCCCGAAGAGAAAGTTAACCGGCCCCCCATCAACATTTTAAAAAGTTGAGTGACCCCCACCCTCCCGCTAAAATGTCCTCTATATATTGCATTGCATTGCTAAAAGAAAATATTTGAAAAAAATATACTGTGCTGTACAGTGATAAAAAAAGTTCAGTGACACCCCCCCCCCCTAAAAAAGGGAATCAGAAAAGTTGGATGACTCCCCCCACCCCCCACCCCACCCCCACCTTTTTGGACGACCCCCCGGTATCATTATTTATGATCGTTCCCTTATTGCGCAATGCCCACCGGTATTGGTTGTCGGTGATTTATTGATTCATTGGAATAACGGACGGTGCCTGGGCCTGCTTAATGAAGCCAACATGATACCCAGTGGTACAAACCAACTCTTGTTTTATTCTATTGATGATGACTTTCCTTTTTCCCACAGAAATTATCGTGTTGGATATACTTGCAAGTTAATGAGTATGTCCTCACAAATAACAAGCACAGCTGCTCATTTTACCACATTGCAGCTCAAGACAGAAGCAAGTTTTTGAAAAGGGTAGAGGGCACAACAGAGACTGTTATAAGATATACATGCGAACGACTTGAATGTGTGTATTGATGATGCCAGGAACCTATCTATTGTGTCATTTTAGGTTTTTTAGTTTAAACTATTCATTTTATTTTACTTATCATGATGTGTATATGCTCTATGCGATGGGGGGGGGGCACGTTTCATGTATACATTTTCTTTTCTAACCTCACCTAAAATAACACGCTAGTAGGTGTACGTTTCACATAGATTTCCCATATTCTGCAGCATTCACCTGAAAACGAACATGTCCATTTCAGTTAGCTAAATTGATATTAAGTACTCTCTGTGACTAATATAAACACCTCAAAACATACACCTCGTGTGTTCAGTGTTACATAAGTATTTGCCGGAAACAGCGGGATTGAGATACGACAATTTCTGCGGACCTCTACACTTTGCAGTGTATGTTGCAGCCTTCTACTCCTATTTGCTTTCAAGCTTTTTAATATAACCTCACCCGTGTCTGTAAATAAAAGAGCAAAATTACATGCTATAGATACAAAACGAATAAACTATGTGGCCTTTGGCATGGGAGTGAGTCATTGTGTCAAAAATCCTACTAATGAGAAAAAGCTACGATGTTCGCTTAGGCTAGTAGACTACGATATTGGTCCACACGTTCTCTTCGAAAATCTCCCGTAATCACGGGATATGCTCTGTTTATAGCAATCTTTACATTCTTTATCATTTCAATTTCACAAAGAATTATTAACCTCAATTATTAATCCTCATTCTTGTTTTATGAAGAGTCAAAAAATGTGGTTCACAATGGAGTTTTAGTTGTTATTTTTTATTTTATTTTATCAAAGTCCACTAATCTATACCTAAGCCGTTTTCCCATATCGATACTCATTCTATCAAACGTCAAAAGGTAAAATGATTCACACAAGCAAGAACTTTCTTAATCAGATTTTCTGCAATGCATGCATATACATGTAGACATGAAACAGGAAAAATAAATAAATACAGTACAGATACTCCATTATGGTAGAAACTTAATGAAATATAACTAGGCTTACAACGGTGATATCTATTATTTCTTACCCCCCCCCCCACACACACACACACACACACACACACACACACACACACACACACACACACACACACACACACACACACACACACACACACACACACACACACACACACACACACACACACACACACACACACACACACACACACACACACACACACACACACACACACACACACACACACACACACACACACACATCCTTTCCCTTCATTTTCCAATGCTGCACACTTTGCACAGAATCACGACCAGTGGCGGTGTGCGTTCCGCTAACATCTTAATGCGCAATTCTGCCCACAAATTTGAGAAAATATGAGAGCTGCCACTAAATTTGACATCTAACTTCATTCTTCCCCATTACATGTACATTACATTGGACGCACAACTAATGTGTTTGTATTCTTTTCCGTAATAGGAATGATTTATCAACACGCATTTATTTATATTAGCTTATTTTGAAAATCTTGTAACGAAACTCAGTTCAGGATATAGTTTGAACTCCAGTGCGTGAGATTGCAGCAATCTCGCAGAGTATAAGTTCTCTCTTGAAGGTTGCACTGGAGTAGGTATATTAAGATTCCCTTGTTATACACACCTTGTTGTTCTTCTTCTCAATCCCACTGTAGGATTAGGACTCGGTACACTACAGTACTGAGAACAGCCATTATAAGGCTTCAGTTACCTTGTAGACGCTAGTTGGATAGCATGTAGGGCTGGTAACCTGTTCCCATTGCAGGAATAGGCACTCTTTACTTATTCTGACGAGGTTAGCCGGTGTGGCTACCTTTCGTGTCAGCACCGGTGCGAAGTCCTATCGATCAGGGGTCCTTCGTAAAACCCGGTTTTTAGGACGCCAGGCAACCGCCCAGTACGCTGGACGGCGGTCTGTACATGTAATGGTACGCCAGAACACAACGAGGAGTGCGCAAGGAACTTCGTCATCGAGTCTTCAGCACGTGTCCGGACGCTGCGTGATCGACTCTACTTTGTTTACAATCTGACATGCGGCTATTTTCAGTTAATTCAATTAAACATCAACCAGTTGATGCGGATACATGTGTGCATACAGGGGGTAGGGGTTATATGAAAGGAGAAGTTTGCGTAAGGGTTAAATGGTGGGGGATGGGACTGGGGACTAACAATACTATTCTTAAGAGAATATAAACCTTGTGGGCTTAAGAAAAAGGGAATCCAAAAGACGAAGTTTTATATGTGGGAGAAAACGCTAAAATATGATAAGAGCCATCTTACGATGGCGTATACAAAACATTATTTTCAGTGGTGTGTTGATGAAAATATTAGAGGATTTAATCAGACAAAATAGACAATTTTCTTGAAGTCGTGATGCAAAAGTTTCTTTTGGCAGGGAAGTACCTAAGGGCAAAAGAAAATGATTTGTCCACGGACACAAGTCAGATCAACCCCCGTATCCAAATTATGCACGTTTTCCAAAATTAAAATGGCCGCCAGGCATATCGTAAAAAATTATGTTTTTTTTATTTTTTAAGCTACATTGATGTGTAATGCATGGAATTTGGGGTTAACAGGGTCACTGATTCCATTTCCAGTATTATTTTTATGATTTGACTTTATCTTGTCCTTCAAATCCAAGATGGCTGGCTTGTATGATGTCCAACAACCAACCCTCATACTCTTACAAAACAACTTGCGGGGTAACTCTCTAAGCTCCACAAAGACAGATGCCTGCTAAATATCAGAGGAAACTTCTCCCAGCCTGTCATCTCGATATGGAACAGTTTGCCTGACTCAGGTGTCAAGGGCCCATCAGTAAATGTCTTTAAGAGCAGACTTTATGACCACTGGAAAACCTAATCCTCCCTCCATGCACCAGAATGTCAGGATATGTAAATACATTGCTTAGCCACGCATGTTGCAAAGTAAAGTACCTTTTTTTTACCTCTTGAAGGATGAGAAGGCCTACACACAGTGACTACCATTGAGACTAGTCAAGTCAAGTCATATAACACAGGATTATTAACATTCCCAGTTGGAATGATAGAGCTTTTTGTTCTCTGAATGGCCAAGTGGTCTAACGTAACTGCCATATGTATTATAGTCTTGGTAAAAGAATCCTATCAAACACAAACCAAAAACAAAATCATTAAAATGATGCTGAAAATAGAAATTGTGACCCCTCTAAACCCTAAAGCTCAGGTATTACACACCCATCGATGTAGGTTCACAAATAAAATATGGAGTAAGTGACAGTCATCTTGATTTGGAGGTCAAGATAAGGTCAAATCATTAAAATGATGCTAAAATAGAATCAGTGACCCCTCTAAACCCTAAAACCCAGGTATTCCACATCGATGTAGGTTCAAAAATAAAAAATGTAAACTACATAGGGTAAGGGGCAGCCATCTTGGATTTGAAGGTCAAGATAAGGTCAAATCATTAAAATAATACTGGAAATGGAATCAGTGACCCTGTTAACCCCAAGTTCCATGTATTACACATCAATGTAGCTTAAAAAATAAAAAACATAATTTTTTACAATATGCCTGGCGGCCATTTTGGAAAACGCGCATAATTTGGATAAGGCGGTTGATCTGACTTGTGTCCATGGACAAATCATTTTCTTTTGCCCTAAGGTACTTCGCTGCCAAAGGAAACCTTTGCATCATGACTTACAGAAAAAAGTTGATTAAATCCTCTACTAGCTAATAGTTGGTGTCCATAAAACGTATCAAATAAGCTTAAGGAAAACTATTGGTGATAAAAGGTTCATTTAAAAGTATGCTGCTCTTTAGTATTTATGGTAAAATATCCATAGAAAATGTGAAATTTGATCATGTATGCCACATAACCTCAAAGGCCTGCAAAGAACTAGTCACTATAATTTGTTCTAGACTCTAGAGATTGGTGTCCACAAACTGTCTTATGATAGGAAAACTATAGGTGATAAAAATTTCATTTGAAAACATATTGTTCTTTATTGCGTACAATATAATAAACATCAAAAAGCGGAAAGTAGATTACTTTTCCTCTATAAAGTTACTCGTCCCTTTAATCTGTCTGTTGTTTTTATGCTCTTAATCGTTGCATATTTTATGATTTCTAACCCATCAACGTCATAGAACATTTTAGTCATTGTCTTCTGCTCGTATTTCTCTTAACTAGTGCATATTTTATTACCACCCACAGGGGAATGTATGAGTAGTCTCCATGATGACATGGTCTTTTTATACAGAGGTTTGGGGTACATGCAGTCTGTTTCTGCAGGATTGGAAAAGTGAGAAATGGTCTCTTTTAGATTGGGTGATCTTTAATGGGGATTCTACTTAGATAATGAAGAATGTCACAAAAATCTATTTCATTTAGGGATGATGTACATTTGGTCACGCTCAACGAAAGTGGAACATTGTTCCACAGAGGGGGAGAAGTGTGTGTGTGTGTGTGTGCGTGCGTGCGTGCGTGCGTGCGTGTGTGTGTTTTGGGGCGGGGGCGGGGTAACATGTTCTATCAACTTTTGTTGTTGTGTTTAAGATTTTTTTGCCCACGCTAAAACTTTTTATATCATAATTCTTCTATTACTATCTAAATGTGGCATCAGAAAGGTAAAAAGCATGATTAACACTTTAATATTAATAGCATGTCCTCATATGCACATTGAATATCATTTATGGCATGAACAAGTAATATTTGAATAAATGTTGAGCAAAACACGGTGTATATATTCTTCGATTATGTCACACATCTGATACTGGTTTTTCCAATTTTTCAGGGGAGGGTGGGTTCAATAAAAAAGAAAACAATGTTCCACCTTGTGGAGCGTGACAAAACGCAGATCATCCATTAGAAGTCTAAAAACAGCGGTTTGCTCAGCGCGCCAGTGAATCAAACCGAGGCAGTCGTGGCGGGAAACACGTTGATGGCAGACGGCCGCCTCAGCACAATTTAGCCGAGGGATGTTGCTGTTTCTGCTTAGTTCATTACCTATTGTTCTTCAGAGTTCATAAACCATGCAGTGGCTTCTATCAGTTGCGTGATAGATAATCGTTTATCAATGTTGAATGCAACCAAGATGGATGCGGAATATATTCTGTTGCCAGGTAACTGTTTTTTCTCCGACTATGATTTCATGCTTACATTACTACGTCAGCATAGAAAACTATATGTAAATATGTGTTTCCCGCGATTTGTAGATTGCAATGTATCTCGACTTTTCCCCTCTGAAAATGTATTAATATTGTCTTTGATACATGTATAAAGTTTTTTATATAATAGATGTGGCCGAACCGTCTTTATACAGTTAAGTCAATCATTTGTATTAATGGACTTTGGACTTCTGTATAAACACTTTATAATTAGTGATTATAGTGATTCGAAGTGATTATAGTGATTCGAAGTGAAGCCACTTGATAATTTTATGTATTTGGGTAAACATACTCCACGTTATGGCACCGCTGAAGGGGACAAAAACACAACATACCTGTAGTATGAAACACTAGCAACAGCAAACCATTAAAAATGAGAAGCAGCAACGTTGGCTCATGGCTCGTAGAACAGCCTAGATTAATCAGTTCTATGTAAAAACAAACAGCCTAGGGAGGAAGGTCTTTATTTCGAGCTGCACTTTATCTTTTGTATGGTTATGAAAGCTGCTCGCATTATATTGTTTGCCACGGCGAATATAACCATCTTGTTTTCTTGTTGTTCAGGGGCCAACATCCTGTTATTATAAAATGCTATTTTCTATATGCAATAGCTAACATAATCTTGCAGTGCATTCGTTCTGTCTATCACGATTAATGTGATTGTACTATTCTGACTTACCTGTACATCTAAATATCTCCTTTCTTTGTCGTTATGGTTACGAAGGTTGTGTCATTGTTTGCCAAGTCTTGCACCATCTAGAGACACGCACAGTAATCTAGTATGGAGGAGGGGTGTGGCCAAGCTCCTACCCCCCCCCCCACACACACACAACCAAACCTTTCCATCATTATTTTTAGAATTTTCGTCATTTGTACCATGTGCTGGACACACATCGGCATAGTGTGCGTGCGTGATTCGTGCGCACGTGCGGGTTGAATGCGTCCTGTGTACGTAATCTGCGTACCACGGGCGTTTAGATGCAAATTTGTATCAACAGTAGGTAATTGACACCTAGCTCTATTATTCTCCACAACATTTGTATGATTCAATGTCGGGCTTGTGCATAATGTTCTGGTTCTTTGACACCGCCTGTAGGATTCAGTGCGCTCATTTATATACATTGCTCATCTGACGTGCGTGTTTTCCCAGGGAAACATCAACTAGTTGATATAAAGTAGACCCTTGTTATCTCGATATTGGTTACCCCAAACCCCCTTCCCTTTGTCTCTTAATTAACGGTTAGTTTCATTTCCATTCGTGTCCATTGTGAACATATCACAATTGTTTTGAGCATTTTATTTTCTGTTCCTGCAGATACCTGCAGATCCCACATAATATGATACAATCTACTCTCTACATATACGTATTGACGGTGCGGGTTTAGTGGCATATTAGCAGTATAGAAGTGGGATGTGGAGGAGAAAAAAAACTTTAACCAGCTAAACATTGCTTGCTGTTTAAGCTGATGGCGCCACCAACATCTGGATGTACGCCACCATCGCCGCGGGACTCAGCTTCGTGGGCTTCGTCGTCTTCGCCCTAATCACAATCATGTATGTAGACCACAGTGCAAAACTTCTCAGGGGTAACCCATCTCTCAAAGACTGTGAAGCAAAATAAAAATCAGAATAGATCATGATTCTGGATAGGATGAATTCAGATAGTCTGTGACAGGCATTCTGTAAATACATCATTTGGCAAGGTTGGGCGCAAGAATAAGTAATCATGAATTCATAACGCCTCAAGCTGAGATGTGATAGGCATCTTTCACATCGTCGCCAGGGACGGTGTCGTCTATGTACACTGGCCAATTGGAGACCCGAACGCGTCACCTTCATGCAAGTTATGTCCCCGGCGATATGGAAAGTGAAAAACACTGCCCTCTGATTGGTTTTCTAAGTCGCTGGCTATTTTGCAAAGTTTAATCCGCTTTGCACATAAGTGAACATATATAGGCGAACCCGTGCAATACACCCACACGAACTAGATCAGAATATCGAGTTGGACGTATTGAAGTAGGACTGAACATGGTAAAAATGCATTCTGCAATGATTCGCAAAACCAAACAACCTGTTACTTCTGTGTGCGAATTTTGCACGATTCCTACGTGCGGCATAACTATTTGTAACGAACTTTAACCAAACCGTATGAAGTAGCCTATACATCATCTACAGATTTTGAACAAGTTTCAAATTTCCTGACAAACTCACCATTTAGCCAGTGTGCGTGAGCGTAATTTCCTAATGTGTAAAACTTTCTGTATTTGTGCACGTCAGTGAAACTTATGTAGAAACTCAAAAATTCTCATGTGGGTGTGGCATTTTAGTATGAATCAAGTCTGATAATTTAGGCCTACAGAATAAGTGGATAAGGAAAAAATTGTTTTAGGCCAAAACGTAGCGGAATAAAATTGGTGCTAGGACAATAATGCTAACCTTTATCATAGGCAGATCCAGGTCTTCGGAAAAGGGGGGCGCACTTCAGGAAAAGAGGGGGCGCACTTACCGGATTTCATGAAAAACCCTATGAAAATGAAGTATTTTGGTGGGAAAAGGGGGGGCCCGCGCCCCTGCGCCCCCCCCGGATCTGCCTATGTTTATTAACGCTTATAAAATGAAAACTTTTATCATCAAGATTATTCAACTCAATAATTTTACTTTATACCATAAAATAGTACAAAATCGATCTAGTGTAGTCAAGCATACTGCCACACAATCTCTCGCCCTCTTTTAACAAATGCTTCTCTTATTTACGAAAGAAATTGTAGACTATCAGCTGTTTAAAGAAATGCTGATATTGAGAAATTATTAGTCCTTACGTCTGAACTGCTGTAACAAGGAGTCTATTAATTTGTAAACTTCACAATCTACCCTTTAGAACGTTATGCCAAAAGTGACACAGATTTGTAATTCAAAAACAAGACAATTTATCGGCGGACATTGATTAACAATCAAGACTTACAGCATACATCAAAGTACAGCCAATACTATCTATTTTTTATCATAATCAGTTTAGGCAGGTGAAGTTTAAAGCCTATACTCTCGTCTCATCGTTAAAGTGACGTACATGTAAGTCAGTGCTGTAAAATACATATCGCCGGCTACATCACTTGCATAAAGGTGACGCGTTAGGTGTCCAGTGTGAGCAGCCACTTTTCCAGTTTATAGTACATGTATGCTGTTTTATTGATATTTTTCCGTGCTGCCATGCGATAGTGTTCCTTACAATGTTTTATTACTGCATGTTTATTTATGTCAACCCAAACACTAACATTTCTGGGATCTTACTGCAGGCGGAACTCTGTCCAAGAGGCATCCATCCCACTGGTGCGCTCAAGCATGAACAGCAGCACACGGCATCGCACTGGTGCCGAGTACTACTCCCTGGGGCGCCATTGCGGCGGCGGCGGAAAGTCGCCGTCCCCGTCTCGGCGTCGTGACTCGGCCGAGCTGATGCGGGCCAGCACCATGCTGAAAAACATGCTGTGATCAGTGGTCGTGGAATCTGGATATGGAAATAAAACCAACAAATCTCTGTGATCATAAATAAAAACACGGCAACCACGTCACCAGTCCATGGCGTGGCCATGGCATGCTTACGAAGAACGGTGGACGGATGGTGGTGAAGTGGTGAGGTGTCAAAGAAACTACCCCATACATGTGTTTACACATGTGCATATAAAATTAGCACGCTCACAGAAACCGCGCACTTAATGTTAATGGAACAGCTAATGGAACAGCTAAATCTTCTGAATGTGGCGTTTGTGGATTTTTATTTCGTAGCTTTCTTTTCTACTCTCAGCCGACTTTAATCATTCTCATCGTATTGGTACCATCATGACTGTGCGTTATTTTTTCTACTGGCGGCTGCCCCGGTGATTTGATTTGTCTGATTACCGTAGAATACACGCGCAGCAGTGGCCATTGGCACGTGGATTCAGAGGTGAACTTACGTGTACAGTTGCGACCAGTCAAGTCAAAAGGATGTGTTTAATAGTAAAACTTTACGGTCTATATATACGCTGGCAGAATGAACAGTTGAGTACATTGTAAAAAAAGAGAAAAAAGTTTCGATGCAGTATTAGACCCTACTTATTTTTCAATTCTAATATTGAGATTTCTCACATTACACACATGAATTTTAAAAATTGTCTATTTTTTCAAAACCACGCCCATTAAACTGGGATGTCATAACGTGCATGCATTGTGATAAAAAAAATCTAGAACCCTATGTTTGGCTACTATCATATATACACGAACACACACTATCACACATATAGCGAATTAGCGATATATGTTGTTTATTGAAGCACTGGTATATATTCAGTTACAGTGAAACACACGTTTGAAATGAACCCTATATATACTAGCTATACGTGTTACACATAAACATTCATCTGTACAACGAACAATTATATTACGCTAATGATCAAAGTCCCGAAAAGGTTCTGTGGTGCTGCTACCCCCTATGGTACTGCAACACACCAAACTCTAGGGATGGCATTGGGTTCAAATCATACCAATCACTGCATGCTATTCCAATTGATCCATCATCGAAGACAGCCGACTCGGTCCATTTGGGAAGCTTGGAGAAATAGGAGTCCTCATTTGAATGGATGACGGCACCACTATATATCAACACCGTGACAGTTCCATGAATGCTATAGCAGTTGTTATTGACGGTGCCTGCACTCAAGTCCATGTCAACATAATTGACTTAGACTTTCCTCAGTGACAGCTTGGGCGGGGTATTCGTCCAAAATAAACAAAGGCCCACTTCAGCATTATCATTTGTTACTGCTTTTTATGCTGCTGCTGTCGCATACTTATGTCAGCTGGGGCTTACAGAGACAACAGTTCATCCCATGCAACCTTTTAACAGCTCGCCGCTTGGGAAGATTGTATCATTCTGCTCTCACAGCCTTGGGATCGTGAGTTCGAGTACCACCGGGGCCACTTGGTATAGTTGAATATAATGGGAGCTCGGGGTCGTAAAACCTGTCTTCCGCTATGTCAGCTATGTGGTTGAAATATGCTTGGTAGAAATATGTGAAAGAGAATGTAGAAAAATGAGTAACGTGATTTATGCTAACGTTACCATATTACCGCTGATTAAAGTCTCAGGAGTCATAACATGTCTATCAATCTGTAAGAAAATAGGTGTAACATGCGTAAGTACATGTAGATCTATATAATTAATGACAATGGTAATATATTGCCGCTATTATAGCATGGCTGCTTTACCACGTAATTGGGCTAGAAGACAGAGTACTCGCTCGTTGGAAATATCCTCAATGGTGAGCCTATGTAATTCCAGAGCAAATGAAATTATAAAATTTCTGTTAGCATCGACTGTCTACCGAATAATCTTCCTTACACTGTACATTCAATGTTACAATGTCTATCATTTCCAAAAACTTCATCGTCGGTCTACGGGATTTTCTTTTACACTGCACAGTATTCAGTGTTGCAATAACTATACTGCGTATAATATGACGATGCAATAACTTGTATGCTTTGAATAAATGAGGATGGTCTCAGATTTTGTACTCCTTTTTTACGGCAGAACATTCACATTCTCTCTTTTATGGATCCTCTTTTATATGGTGGCTAATTCTATCATTGTTCCAAAAACAATGTGTGTAATTATATATTACATACTATAGTGCCGACTACTTTTGTATTGTTGATTGTAAATTCTACACGGTGGTAGACTAATAGCCTTGCTTTCATTTTGTATAGACGTACATGTACGCGAACAATGGTTGTCACCGTGAACAAATAGGCAAAATGGGCTTCTATGTTTTAATGAAAACAACTGCTCCTTCAAAGTCAGGATGTTGCAAATAATGCAAATTGACATTTATTTTACATTCTTACATATACGTGTATGCCATCACAATGCACTTGAGCGACCCCCTCGCAATATAGTGAATGTTTTGTAGAGAAAGTATAACGGCAGACGGCTGCTCTATATTTGAAGTACACGCCTAAGACTACACGCAATCTTGGCTAAGAGCCGCCAAGCTCTATCAAGGGCGGGATAAAGTGATTGCTTCAAAGCCTACAATCAGTAGGAGGTGCAACTCATCACATTTCGTTCCCTTTGCGTTTTTGTCATTTTGCCTCTATAATTGTAAGATGAAAAGACACAGGCACGGCTTCCACATCGCAAGTCCCGCGGCGGGAGTCATTAGAGGCTCGTGCACGTATTTGGTCATATAATCGGAGTTGTAAAATGATATCTTAATACAATGCACGCTAAATGCAGCCACGCCATTCAGTCGAATGATGAACTCGGAAGTAGACACCGTTCAGTGTGTACAGGAAAAGGTATTCATGCACACAGCGTTTAAGTTGGGGTCAATGTCTTGTCTCTCTTATAAATGGCAATACCCATTCGAACTATGTACGTTCTTACGTGTACGACCATCCACGTATAGGACCGCGACTGTGTAAAAAGCATCTCCACATCCCCCCCTCAGTATAACCTTGTTTAAGTGCGTGAAATTTTAACTTGGATTAAGCCTTGGTCCGACGGCCGCAAATGTTCACCCCACCCCCGTTATCCCCCATCCCACACACACGCAATGATTACTGTGGAGCTGTATAGGTAAGATATACACTGGCACAGTGGTAGAAAAGATCATGACTATATCGTCCGTCATCAACGTATTTTATGCACTAATTAATTAATATGGTGACTGATTCCCCTTCAACAATCAGAACTGTCTAATTTTAGCTTAACATGCAAAACACTGTGACATACTGGTACACACGCCAACCTTTTGCTTCATTTTGCACTGTTAAAAAAGGGTACATAATCACAGGATCGTTCTTCCCTTGCATTGGCTGTCACGCCTCGGTCTGACATTCAAGAATGCAAACAGGATCTCACCATACTTAGCAACAATAAAATAACGTTTTGCGACTGCCAGATTGAATCTGTGACGGTGGTGGTGTTGGTGTGTGATGGGAAGGGGGAGGGGTGGGAGGGGGCAGCACATTTTGCTATTGACCATTGAGTCTGTCCATTAAATATACTGTATATATACCGCAATAAACATTCCCCTCTATTTGGACATAACTATGTAGATATCAAAACTGTTAAACTTGCATAGACAATAAATGTATCTCATAAACATCTTATTGCCAAACATTTGTTTTACACATTTGCAGTTAATATGTTTGCATGATCATGCAACAAGAACACTAAAAGTACCATATAATATCCACACAAATAGATGATTAGTAGCGTGTGCAATAAATGCCGACCGTCGGTGGTGTATCATGATTATGTGGTTGTATGGGGTGATATGAGCTCTGCACGCAATGGGTGGATTAGACGGACGCCCCGGTAGCAGGTCTTATTACTGGTCCCTGCGGCGGGCACCATGACAAACATGTACACGATCTAGAGCACTTCGCATCCATCCCGCATATTTTTTTTTGTTTAAACCATCGTCGCTCAGCTATTAATGAACCAACAATAGTGTTTGAGGTGTTAAAATGAAATTACTTACTTATGTATTTCGTAATACAGATACTACTTTTATGAGTCGTAAAATTTACCTGATCTATGGTGCATTTTGTTATGAATTAACGTATTCACACACAACCCGTAGCTGGCGATACCATGCGATTATACCACTTTATCGAGGACACACCCTTGGATACTGTTCTCTGATTGGCTGAGATCCAAGATCAGCCGGGGATAATTACTGCATGAACCATGGGTGAATTTTGCTCTCTGACAGTAGAAGCTTCTGCCATTTTGAAGCCGTCGATTAAAAAAATAATCAACTATATTTACGTTACCACACAGATTTAGATACGCACATTTAAAGAAATAGCCATGACAATTGTTAATGTAATCCCCCATACTACTAGTACTAATAGTTAAATTTAAACCGGATTAGGGACCACATTGAGCTCAGCATTTGATGCAGCCAACCATGAACTGGTTAGACTAGTATTGTTGTATTGAAATTCGTCATAGTTGAACGAATCTTTCGATTGTTCAGAAATAATTTCTAAGTAAAAACGGTGCTTTTAAATGTGATAGAGTTATTACACACCTGCCCAGCACGAAGCTTGAAAAGAACCGCTCACGCTTGCAATTGGGGCTAGGTATGGGGTTTCTCTGAAATATCAACCTTAAACCATGTAGATTTTATTACAACTTACAAACGGCATGTTCTTTTAATGAGACCCCATCCTAGGCCTCATACACAAGTGGTTTATATTAAATCCCGTGAAAATACGGTGTCGACACTGTCGACTACAGGCTGTTTCAAATGTATTATATGGGCTTATTACACTCTCTACGAGAGGCTTATATTTTATAAAAATAGTGGTTCTTCTGTACTAGTACCATTGCTTCCGAAAGAAGCCTCTCTCTAAAAAATTTGTACCAGCCAAAGACATACGTTTCACAACCACACTATCACCTTGATTTGCGCGTGTGAAATTCCTATCTAACTAGTAGGCAAATTAAAAATACTATATACGAAAATATACCGGGAATCCTCTTTCATTACGAAAGAATGTGTAAAAAAGCATTTTGATTCTAATAATATCATTTACACATATGAATTAGCAACATATGCTGTATATTGATAACGTATATAACTATTCTAAAACAAGTTGATAGGTAAAGTAATCAAACTTTCTATTTAGAATAAAATCAGAGCATAACGTTCTCATTCCCTGGCTTTGACATTTTGATTTTAGTGATAATATGCTGTAAACGTGTCTAAAATTATATTTTGTCCTTATACAAGCTGCCTTATGCACCATTGAAGAGAACAAAACCAAACAGGACAACCAAACATTACTTGTTGTCTCAATATTTCACTTGGGAACGACCTGGTTCATTCTGATCACGTGATGGGAAACATATGAGACATTTTAGTAGAGAGGTCACTTTGAAGAAGCACGATTCACAAAAAATATATAAAAATTAGATATTCATTATATCATACAATTTACCATCAAAATAATTTATCTAATATAATGATACAAAATATAATTCACAACAAAAAAATAAATAAATAACTTGACCTCTCGTAGAGAGTGGGCTTATTCTGTATTGCATATGTGCATGATGATACAAATATTGAAACATTCTATAGAATCTACGGAAACACACGAGGCCCATACGATGTGTGCCTGACAGGCTTGATTAGTTTCAGTGATTGAAATTGTTAAAAAGATGTGTTAGAAATGTAATTGCCAGATAATGCTAATAATGTGTGCAAAACCAGTAGAACGTAATATGACTTGTCCTTCGGTGTGGCCAATGGATAGCTTTTCCCATTCCATAAAAACTGTTTGTGAAGGTTAATCATGGTATAATGAATATATGTCATGTTTTTTTCGGTCAATATGCATGAATCAATGCCCTCATTTGGTGAATATTGCTCTCGCAAGCTCGGGCCCTCGCAAGCTCGAGCAATATTAACCAAATTCGGGCATTGATTCATGCATATTGCCCTCAAAACCATGACATATTTCTTCATTTGAAAATTTACGTTTATTCTTAATAGAAATTTTCTTTTTACACTTTGCCACCTGGAAAACTATCGTGTTCAAAGTAGTAATATTATTTGGTACTTGTTTGAATGCTATATATGTTTTCAACAAAAAAAAAAAAACAAAAAACAACAACAACAACAAAAACATACGGGATGTGTGTTACCTACGGGCCCTGTGTGAAGTGCTCTAATGCTCACAAGCACGAGCTTGGTGTGCGGGTTTCCTGCAACTTGGATATATGACTCAAAAGGTTGAAAAATTGTGACGAACAGTCTTCACAACCAACCCTGACCCGGATTACCCCCACCCCCACCCCCACCCCCACCTCCCTCACACACATAAAATAGAATATTATAAGCACAAATGCTAAGACGGGGGCGTCTGGTTTATTTTTGTAATAAATTAATCTGTATGGCCATTCAGACAAGAGGTCTTGTCTTGGATTTTGAATCTGTTAAAACTAATATAAGATAAAGTGAAAAAGTCGGAGAGATCTTATACATATACATAAAGAAAGAACGTATTAGGATGGACAGAACTCTTAAGATATGAGAACGTTATGAGGAAATCTTAAACATATATAACAAATATTGATTGTAGTTTGAAAAAAGATGTTGTATATGGATATTTGTTTATTTCATTATTACGCAATGTACATCTATGCTCATTGTACTTAAAGGCAAATCTTTAAATATATAATTGGTATGTCATTTGAAAGAAAATAAACAAAATTTTATTTTTACTTCACTAAATAAATAATTTAGAAATCATTAATTTTACGCGACGAACATGTCCTTCAATTCACTACCAAATGACTCAGCCCACCACTGCGACCTCTCCTCCTTGATCGTGACCTCCTGCGACCTTTTCTTTTTTGGACTTGCTTCTGCCTGCAAGCACCCCACTGCTGGACTGCTTCTGGCGCGGGATTTACGGGACCTGGATCTCCTATACCTGGAGCGCTTGCCCCTTTTTGCCTTTCTTGCCCTTGCTCCTCATTCGGGATTGTGAGCAGGCGTTGTTGTTGGAGTTGTCTCGGTTGGCAGTGCAGCTGGACGCCGTAGCTTTGTAGTTAAAAACTGTTTGTAGCTGTCTTGTAAAGTAGATCAAAACGTGTACATGGGCGTGTGATTTAAGTTTGACAAATCAATGTCGGACATTTGAAATTAATTGTAACTTTTCGTAATAACATGGAATCAATTTCCCGAGAATTTTTTGCAGTGGACAACCTGCATTTTTGACGTACTTTAAACTTACGTTTGTCGTTTTATAGCTGGTTAATACTTGCAAAATCTGGTGTGTGCTAGTTCGCCAAAAATGGCTGCATACTTGAATTATTTATGAGTTCAGTCGCTTTTTTGCAATGAAACTTTGTATACTAAAAATAAACAATGGCTTAATACAAGACTATGATGTGTAAAAGTGTACACATTTTATTCCAGTATAGACAAGGGTTCTGTATTTCATGACAACGACCTACGTGAAATGGCTGAATCTTCTCAGAGTTCTGTGGTGCGATATGTATTCTTATCTACTTTTGCAGGTAATAAATCGAACATTAATGTGAAATGGCATAGTCTGGAATGATATTCATCGATATTTACTAATTTATATTAGACGTTAACAGGATGGGTCATTGGTGGAAAAGTGTGAGATGTGATGCTTTCCCTGTGACGTTGTGTATAGGCACAGGCCAATTTATGGCCATATGGGGGGGGGGCGCGGGGGGGTTGGGGGTAATAAGGAAGTGTGATGAGGAGAAATGGCTGGAAAAGAGGGATAGAGGGAAAAGGCCAAAACGAGGGATAAACGATCTCTAATAAATTTGAAAGTGGGGGAGGGATCCCGAGGAGCAAAAACATATGCACTATTTTATGGACAAAAATATTAGAATTCAAGACAAAAAAGCAAGCACTTTCAACATAAAGTCATATTTAAATATTGAGGTCTTTTAGCCCTTTATATGTACACTTCATACAAAATGATACTAGAATTTCAAACATACTCAATATTTGCTCAATGAATATAATCAATTTCTACAGAAATGTCAGTTACTATATTTTTTTACATAATAATTTTCTTTTTCATTTCTATCTTATCAAAACTTATTTTGTTTAATGATAACTTTCCTGGTTTATCTAAATGTATCTTAATTATGGCATTACATATTTAGAATTTCAACATCACATAATGTCTATAGATTTTTTGCTGGTAATATTCACATTACTTCTGGAAACAATGTGTGCGCGAAGGGGTAGTAAATCTGCTGTGAATGTAACTAGACAAATGACTTCAGCCATCGTCATATCTCACGACTATATACGCAGTATGAACAAGGACTTTAAGGCAGTGTGATTGATCAAGCCGTGAAAACCGACGATTGACTTCAGCGTTGCATCAAAGGCCATTTACATAGCATGTAAAAGAAAGAGAAGTGATATAAGAATAATAATAATAATATTTATTTATAAAGCGCATTTCCTGTAAATCGACAGCCCAATGCGCTGAACATTTAAAAATATTCGACATTATTTAGATGATATAGAATCAATTAGCTATTATATAAAATACTATCACAGCATAATAAAAACAGATACACAACAAGCATAATTTGACAAAACATAATTAACATAATATCAACATAATATAAACACATTGATTAATCAAAGGCAATTCTAAAAAGATGAGTTTTGATTAAAGATTTGAAACTGTTCACATTATCACAAATTTGAATGTCATCAGGTAGTTCATTCCAAAGTTGTGGTGCACAAGTTTGGAAAGCACGATATCCATAGCTATTGTTTGTGGAGTTACTCCTATGTAAGGTAACTTTATTTTGAGATCTTAGTTCTCTGGCTGGCTTGTACACAGTAATCAGACCAGATAAATATGATGGGGCAAGACCATGTATACATTTAAAAGTAAGGAACAAAATTTTATATCTTATTCTAAAAATCACTGGTAGCCAATGTAGTTCTTTCAGGACAGGGGAAATATGAACTTATTTTGCCGTCAATGTCACTATGCGCGCAGCATGATTTTCTAATGTGTAACATCAAAATCCCATTGAGAAGACTATTGTTCTGATCAAGCCTAGAGGAGATGAAAGCATGCACCAGCTTTTCTGCAGCAGACTTTGTAATAAGATGTCTTATCCTTCCAATGGAACGTATATGAAGATTTATTAAAAAAATTGAACGTCCTTTAAGAGATGATGTACATTTCGTCACGCTCCACAAAAGTGGAACAATCTTTTTTCTTGACCACCCGCCCCCAAAAGAGGAAATATAAGATGTGTGATGTAATCGAAAAATATCTACAGTGTTTTGCTTTTCGCGATATCATTTATTGAAAAATTACCTTTGCATACATACATATATATTTAAAGTATACATAATATGACACTAACATAAAAATCACATAATAAAATAATGAGACATCTATCAATCACAATTCATGGATGCATGGATGATATTTCATATGTTGTCTTATATATTGAACTCAAATGTCAAATCACATAGCAAATAGATCAATCCTGATATGAAAATTTTCAGCCAAATTTTTAGTGTGTACGAAAAAATCTTGGACCCACAAAAAATGGAATATCAGAAACGTGACCGAAACCCTCCACCCCTGCCCCTAAGTGGAACATTGTTCCACTTTTGCGGAGTGTGACAAAATGTACATGATCCCTTAGTGCCTCTTGCTTCACCAACCCAACAATTCTGCTAGCAATATAATTGATTTCATTTTCACACTCATTGTTATGAGTAATCCATCAATATTAGTTCATTCAATTAATCACATTTTCAGGATGTATAACTTTCATTGTTGCGGGGCGAAAGGACATAGATCTGCCAGATTTTAATGCTGGTGAATTGAGCTGCCCTTCCTTAAAAGACAAATGGATTACACAAATTCTGGTATCTACAGACACAATTGTTTTTGTGTTTTAAAACCTAGGCTTACATTAAATCCTCCTCTCATATAAACTTCATTTTAGTGCCCCACTCAAAATACTAAGGAAGTTGTGTTCAACGCAGTCTTTTGTGACTAATAATCAATTAAGTTCTACTGCATAGTTGTGCTGCAAACAAACAGACATAAGACCTACCATCACAAATTATTCAATGTAAAGTACCACAAAAATCTGGAGGCAAAAATATATGTGTATTTATGGAACACCAGTTTTGCATTACTGCCTCATTCACATATCCCTCATTAAAAGCCTAGATCTAGCTAGGCTTTTTTTAAACAATTAGCTCTTAGGGCTAAAACATGTAATTGAATGATAATTTAGTTCCCACTCATAATTGTAATTGAAATTTTGGTTTAATTGTAATAATATAATTGAAGCAAAAAATCAGGCCGCAATTACAATTATAATTTTAATTGACGCTGAAAAGTAGTGTGTAATTGTAATTGAATTTCAAAATTGTAATTAACCCCAAGTCTGAAGACCACCCCGGGGACTGGTCTCAAGTTGTCTCAAGAGAGAGTGGGTTCTGGAGGTTTGCAGTGGTCTTTTTATATACAATCTTATTTACAATATATATATCTTATTTACAATAACTAATTCTTCATATGTGTGCCTGCGTGCGTGCGTGCGTAATACAACCCATACATCTATTATATTTGACTCGTATTTGCAGATACCGTGGGGCCTACCATTTCGAGCATATTTAACTATACCACCGGAATTAAATCTTCAAACCTCTAAAATTGTTGTTGCTGGGCTTGGAATCTTCTCCAATTCTTTTATATCAAAATACACTTGGCTGGCAGAGTATGAGGGTGAGGTGATCAGCGAAGATGATGATTTCTCAGAGTATGCATTTGAGGTGTGAAATTATTCGTGAGATAATTCCTCCATTTTCAATAATCTTAGTTTCACAGAAATGACGATTATTATTGCTTTCAAAAATAATGTCAAAAATCAGCAATCAGCTGCATGAATATTTGCATTCATTCTGATCTTTGATTGTATGGGTGCCATTAGAATCCAGAAAGTCTTCAGAGTAAATATTGAGTCTTAGAATAAGAAGTGGGTCTCATGATATGTTTAAACCGTATAAAATGGATTGGGGAAACTATTATTCAAATTCATTATTTGTATATATTTGTCTACTGCTTGAAAAATCCAAAAGTTAAAAAGTACATAAATATATCAATTTTTATTTTAATTTCGAAGCAATAGCTTCCTGATCACAAGTAATAAATATAATTATATATTTATTTATATTTATTACTTGTGATCAGGAAGCTATTGCGTCGAAATTTAAATTAAAATTAATATATTTATGTACTTTTTAACTTTCGGATTTTTTAAGCAGTAGACAAATATATACATTGGGAAACACATATATATTATACAAATAATGATTCCATATACTGCATACCTAATTAACAGAACATTAATTATTCAAATTCATTTGTCATTTTTTCAGCTTTAGTCAATACATGTATAATAATTAGATATATTTGAAATAATCATATTTTTTCTTGTGTTAATAGCAAACAAGAAATGATGAGACGTCACATTCCGTGGATTCCTATAACATAAGTACTAGCAACTGGACCCGCTGGATGAATTGTGCAACATCATGTGCAAATGAGAATGTTTTCACAGTTATATGCATGGGTAAAACATTCTTTATGTCTCAAAAAGACATCGCTCCAGGCGAAGAACTCTTGTTTTACTATGGATCAGAATATGCAGAAATTATTGACATCAAGCATTATGATTGTGAGTAATTAATTATAAATGTGTTCATGTTTATATATCAATATAAGTTCAGCTTAAAATTACATTGACTCTTGGTTTAAAATTACATTGACTTGATTATCATTGCTAATATAGTACTTTTCCGTGTTACTTTTTACTTTAACTTGTGTCACTGAATAGGTTACTGGATAATATATTCATATTTCATTTAAATATCCTCCAAAGTACATGTATAGAGTAAAGTTTCTAAAATATGTTAGGAACTTTTATTAATTATACCTTTAACAATTTTAATCGTTCAATGTGTTTACTATGTATTTATTAATGTGATTCGGGTAACTTAATTATTTATTCATAGAATACTTGTAAATGTGATGGTTTATAGTTGTGATCCAAATTTTGCTCTTACCACTTTACATTTTACACCATTCATTGGCACACTTATTGTAGGAATTGACCACGAGATTGGAGTGTCAATCGCAAAATTGAGCATGCTGACGTCTGATTTACCCGAACGAAGTGAGGGTAAATCAGACGTCAGCATGCTCAATTTTGCGATTGACACTCCAATCTCGTGGTCAATCACCATTCTATCATGACTAAAGTCCATTTTATTTTAAAATAAATCATATTATAACATTCAACATTCAAGTCAATTTCGTTTGTTTTGAGCGTGAGGAGACGTCAATTCCTACAGTTTTGAGCGCGCGGAGGCGTTAGTCTAAACTGTTGCTCTCTGCAACAACGAAACACGTCTTGCTACGTCAGCGGCTGTATTGATATTGTGAGAAGATTAGACTAGCGCCGTGGTTTTTTTTGGGAGCGTGTTTTCCATCGCAAAATTGAGCACGGAGATTGACCAATCAGCGTGCGTTATTGGCGGTGATTTTTGCACGGAATGATAGAATGTAGGAATTGACCACGAGATTGGAGTGTCAATCTTGAAATTGAGCATGCTGACGTCTGAAGTGAGCATGCTCGATTTCAAGATTGACAGACAATCGAGTGGTCAAATACCATTCTATCATGACCCCCCTAAAATCCACACTAAATGAGTGTATTATTCGTTTTTATTTTGAAATAAATCATGTCATAACGGTCTCATTGTCATTTGACCGTGCGACGTCACCAGTTGTACAGAAAATGTGACGGTACTAGTCTAGTGTAGACTGTGGTCCGTGACGTCGCATGGTCAAAATGGCAATGAGACCGTTATGACATGATTTATTTCAAAATAAAAACGAATCACACACTCATTTAGTGTGGATTTTAGTCATGATAAAATGAGACTGGTATTCGTTTAAAACCTTTGAATTTAGCGTAGTTTAGAAATTATCCACTGTAAAAACATTTGTGAATGATAAAAGACCAATATGCGATTGATTTTTGACACCAAGAAATAATAAATACAACAACTATAGGTTAGTGATTAGACTTTGGTGTGGTGGTGTCGTTGCGTGCAGTCAATCACTGGATCGTTCAGTCAATCGTATAATTGAGCACGCTGATTGACCAAGCACGCTGATTGACCAATCAGCGTGGGTTATTGGCGGTGTTTTTGGCACGGAATGATAGAATGATTTATTTACTTCATTATAGTGACATGGTTTACAATAATATGAATAGCATAATATGATATGTTATACAGGTTATACGCAGCCCTTCGGGGCTTATCAATCACCTTTACAATTACTAAAGAAAATAGAATGATACTTTTTATATGAGTATATACAAACACAAAAATACATGCAATTTACATAAAAACTTAACAAGAATATACATCAAAGTATTATTTCATATTACACAGTATTTGATGACTATGTATGTAAGTATAGTATACTCATTTATATAAGTTATTTTTTTTTCAAATAATCCATGCTTGACTAATAAATTTTGACACATCTCTCCATCTGTTTTTGATTAAATATATAAATTTATTTTGCAAATTCATCATAAGAAATTCATTACATGATAAATTAACTACTTTGTACAAATTTCTTCTGACATAATCATATAATGAACATTCACATACAAAGTGCATTTCTGATTCAACTTGTCCAGTATTGCAGAGTTCACACAGTCTTTCTGGAGCCTGTAGCCTGGAGAATCTACCCGTTTCTATTCTAGGGGCAGAATGCCAGAGCGAATTTGTGCAAACAAAGACCTAGTCTGTCTATCAAGGATAAACTGCACGTACGGTTCAATTTCAAAATTATTTTTGAACAATTTGTAAGATCTGAACTTCACGTTGCCAAGAGGTTGTCATGATTTCTTTGGTTTTTGCTTTCACTAATTCTAGATCACACGAAAGTTTTTCTGTAAATACATTTTCCGTTTGAAGGTTGATAAATAGTTCTTTAATTCCAGAATATTATTGATGCGTTAATGAGACGGGGGACCCCTTGCCCACTTTTATGTTAACATGGTGTATAAGATTTTGAGTTTTAGGCTGGATCCTATTTGTATCTTTATTATATATGTGCAGGAATAACTTATGAATCATCTTTATTCTCATCATATTGAATTGAAGTTATTATGTGGTGCAGATCATGTTAAATAAATCATATCACTGTTCATATATTCTACACGCGAGCAGAAACCACACCCAAAAAGGTAGTTCATTGTCTACTAATATATACTCGAGTGCATGATGTCTACAAATGGTTTAAAATATAAGTTTACTGCTACACTTGTTTGGGATTGTTCGGAATAGAATATTGGCAACAAATCTGTAGAATGTGAAGCTTTTACATATCCATAGATCATGTTTGATCTTTATGGTACATTGTGGTTAAATGTGGTGCATTTGAAATTTGGAATATATTACACACATGAATTTATGTTGCTTCAAGACTGTCTATTATAAAAGAAGTTAAAACAATGAAACTTGTTGATAGAGATGTATATAGCTTCATGATAACGGTGTATTAAACCAATGGAGTCTAGAGTGAGCTATTTTACAGAATGAAGCCGTTGCTGGCGTTTTATATGCCGTCATGGTGCCGTGCGCAAAATTGACAGAAAATTTGGGGGATTTCGTGCGGTGCTCAACCCAGTTGGGGTATAAAACGGTGCCGTCAACAGCTTCGTTTTATACCATTTCACGCCACACCGGCACCGTTATGAACTGTCAGCGGTACCACACTATGTTTCCCCATGTTAAATTGGACGCCGCCCGCGGCATGCTCCCAAGACGCCGACGGCATGTCATGCCACCAGCAGTGTGGTTGAAGCGGCCGCCGCCATGAAAAATGGTAAAACATGACACCGCAGACATGCTTGTACCGGCGGCGGCGTATACCGTGAATATCTCATTGTCTACGTCACAGGGCCATTTTTTCGTACCGCTGACGGTGCAATTTCATGCCGCAGGAGTAACAAATCCTGGGAGGCGGGGGTGGTTTTAATCCAGACGCAGCATGATGAAATAACGCCAACGGCATGACTTCTTAAAATCCCCCCCCGCACTTTTTTTAAAATAAAAATAAATATTTTTATTATTTCCAGCTGTGCCGCACGGCACCCCCACACGGTAGGGTGCCGCGCGGCACATATGTAATGTGGTGGTAAGGGATCGTTCACAAATGACGTCATCACATTTTCGGGCATTTCTGCCACACACACACCCTCCTTGTCATCGTGCGTCGTTATTCTTCCCCCCCCCCCAACCTCTACACTATGCATTTTCACTTATTCGTGCCCCCACCCAGTTCTTACTACTACCCACATAAACAGCATCTAGTACATTGCTTTGGAACAGAAAAAATCTTCACAGCATACAGATATTTTGCATTTAATACATTTCCATTGGGAAATTATTAAAAGCGCTTTTTTATGTTTGCACCCCCACCCCCACAGTCCACGATGATGTCATCTTTCGAAGGACACCCCCCCCTCCCCCCGGTCATCATTCGTCATCTTTCTCCCCCCCACCCACCCCACGATGACGTCATTTGTGAACGATCCCTAAAGGTATCCAAAACAAAGTATAATTTCCATTCACAAAGATTTTTTTTTAATTCAAAGTACATTCAGCTTTAAAAATGTAGTTTTATTAAAGCAAAGTTTGATTAAAAAAGAAAGAACACGTTTCTAATCAAAGTACATTCATTTTAAATCAGGTTTTATTCAAATACTGTTAGATTTTGGTGTCGATTGAAAAACATGAATAAAGACAGTCTGACATATAAAGTACACCAATGGTCTCTTTCCATGTTTCGATGAAATACCAAAACTATTGAATATAATGTAAAATCAATGTTAAAAGTGGGTCAGTTACTAGATAGTGCCTAATGTAATGATGGTGTTTATGCAAAGGGAATACTTGCTGACTTTAAGCAATACCTCAATGTAAGAGAGAAAAAAATGGTGTGACAATGTAATGAATGGTCATGGCAACGTTAATGGTAAAAAAAAACGTTTATACCGTTCTCATATACAAAGATATATTTGTAGAAACCTTTGTCACTACACGAATGCCTTTTGCATACAGAAAAAAACTTGCAGTGTTACCATGTGGTTCACTTCCAATAATGGTTGAACTTGGTAGAAGATAAAAAAGGTCCCATTGGCAGAGAGGTTGAGTGCATTATGTACAGTAATGTTAATGTAGAAGATGAAGTTCATCTACTCATGCAATATGATGTATGATGATTTGGGGACGAAAGTCGGCAATTAAATTAAATTAAAGAAAATTAAAGTAAAGTAAAGTTTATTTATTGGCTTTTACAGAATTTGTTGTAAACATGACATAGTTTGTTCTATTTACTACGTGTGACGGGAATCTTCATCGCCTACGGGGCAAAGTGCACTACGTGAACGAAACTAAGGTTACGTGTGTTAGATCTATATAAGGGATGGTGTACATTTTGTCACGCTCCGCAAAAGTGGAACAGTGTTCTCTTTGTTTTACCCCCCCCCCCCCACCCACCCCCCACCCCCAAGTGGAAATATCAGATGTGTGACATAATCGAAAAACATCTACACAGTATTTTGAGTTTCGCGTCATCTTTGATCCATAAAAAAAGTGGAATATCAGAAACTTGACCGAACAACCCCCCCCCCTCCATAAGTGGAACACTATTCCACTTGGCGGGAACAGCTATTCCACTTTTGCGGAGCGTGGCAAAATGTACATCATCCCTAAAAACTGGATTAATGTAAAATAAGGAAAATCACGCAGATTCTTTTCTTTATTAGTATACTATACGTAGGTACAAGCGCGGTAGGAGCAAAATATCTTTAAAGAATTGTGATGCTTTTTTTCTGCGCATAAATTGATGAGTGCTGCTGCCCATTTATGAAACGCTTATTGTCGCGGTTATCAAACCAGTGTAACTGCGGCGCCACCAACAACCCAGCTCGCTGAAAATGTCAATGAAGATTTGGTGTGTAAAACAGCGTTGTAGGTAGAGTAACGGCTATAACAGACACGCCAAGTTAAGTGGTGTATGCATAGGCAGATCCAGGTTTTTGGAAAGGGGGGGGGGCGCACTTAAGGAAAAGGGGGGGGGGTACTTAAGGGATTTCATGAAAACCCCTATGAAAATGAAGTATTTTGGTGGGACAAGGGGGGCGTGCGCCGCCCCCCCCCCTGGATCTGCCTATGTGTATGTGTAACCATTGTAACATACGTAGACATTTCTCAGCTCTATGGCCATCGCTCCTCAGTTCTATTTTCTCAAACATTTCCTTCGAGAGCATTCCGTCTTTTGATGCATCAGTATGATTGTCCACTGCCGGCTGTTTGCACAGAATTTTAGTGTAAAAAACATCAATAGTCATGGCTGAGTTAGAGGTGCTGCTTGCTCGAATGATCGTAGGCGGTAGAGCAAGGGTGATAACAGGAGTGGTGGATCCAATCACACATTGACCCATGCACTCTGCCAGATCCTCGTGCAAATGTTGAATGCTGATTTAAATCATGGGCATTTGCCACGCTCATTAACTCAGTCAGCCCACTGCCGATTGCCGTAAACTGTGGAACAACAGCCTCTACTAGAGTCGTCAGCAAACGGCAGCTCTTAGTCTGAATGATGAAGACTATTACCGTTGTTGTTTTGGTCTGTGCTCACGACAGACGGCATTTGGTGTCAGCCATCCTCATTTAAATTCCTAATTGTACGTGGTCAACGAACACATGTGTCAGCCCATTCTAGTTACAGTGCGTGTGTCTGGTGCATTGTCTTGGCTAATTTAGAACCCGCCATTTATTTGGTTTGATCATTGTTTTCTCATGAATACGATACAGCGTGACATCACACAGCAAATCAATTTAGAGATTGGCCGCTTTGTTTAGACAAGGTCTTATTTCAAATTACATCTGACAAAGCATCGCCGATGTACATATCTTGTTTATCGTATTCAAGCAAAAAGTCACTGATAGCCAAAAATGAAAATGAGTAGATTAATTTGTTTTTCGACGTGTAGATAGTCAATGCGAGGTTTAACAAATTGATCATTTTCAATTTTGAAATATATAGTATCCTTGATATTAGTCACTTAATCGTAGCATCACATATACACGTATCATGAGCTCCTATGCTATAGTTATTATCCATTCATTCAGCATACACTTGATAGGCCAACAGTTAGATCAAATTAGGAAGTCTTTATTTCTAACAGAAATCGGAAACTGCAAGATGACATCATTTTATTTGTTCAAGACACCCACTTGCCCAAAAGTCATGTCATCACATCACTTCGTTGTGCAATTGATAAATGGCACCTAGACTAGGGTGAAGAGAAGTTAATTGGAATCCATTATAAATTCAACACCTCTTTTTGTTTTATAATATCCAGTTTCAGTATTTCAAGAATAAAATGAGCGATTTATTTCCACTAGTCGTCAGTTGCGTAGACAGGACGCAAACTGCGGTGACTTTTATAACATTTGTATATTGGGCATGGTACGCTATGTGATAGGTAGTTCAAACGACTGAGAAGTAAACCATTTATGGCAGTGCCTAATGATTTGACAACGCGATCTTCTCATTTCATCAGCGTGTTCGAAATACATGTAGCAAGATTGCATATTTGGGATATTTACCGAGATTTCTCCACAACACCAAAGATGTCGAGGCCAGATCCAGAATCGCAAGTTGAAGACTTCACTGCTAAAGTTGTGAAAAGAAAAGAGGCAGAGATGGCACAAGAACACAAACTCACATCAAAAGATCATCCACAAAAAGAAGAAGAATCGGATGACATTTCACAAGATGAATCATCCAAGAGAAATGTCCCAGGCACTATCGTAGGCTACTTGCAGCAATACACGTTCAACGGCCTCTGGATCGTAAGTCACAAAGAGGCCTCTCTACTAAGGAAAGCCCTGTGGGTGGCTTCCTGTGTGGCTTTCACTGCTCTTTACGGATTCTTTAGCTATGCGGCCATAATGAGATACTTGTCCTACCCGGTGACATCTAACATTGAGTATATACACGTTGAGTCCCTGCAATTCCCTGACATCACAATCTGCGCATCGAATTCGCTGAGGAAGTCTTACTATGAGGAAAAAATAAAAGACGGCTCTCTTCCGGCATTTCGCAACCCTTCTGAATTTCTGCACCAACAAGTTCGGTTGGGGAGATTGCAATTGAATTTCACTGAGTACAATGAGAACATCACAGACGGTGACATTTTTGGATTTGGAATGGATGATAGAGACTCTGGTCCATTACTAAAGCTGTTTTTCGACTCTATCACTAACCACGTTATGCAGCAGCATTTGGAAGAA
This sequence comes from Streblospio benedicti, assembly GCA_019095985.1. NCBI lineage: Eukaryota > Metazoa > Annelida > Polychaeta > Spionida > Spionidae > Streblospio > Streblospio benedicti. Next base: position 14,955,613 of record CM032665.1, read on the forward strand.
GGCAGCAGTCAGATCAAAGACCTTTTGGTGACTGAGGACTGGTACGGAATCTGCTATCGTTACGGCGACCCCGACAAATCTAACCTTATCGGCTGCAAGACGAAGAGCTTCATACACCCCCGGAAGAATAGCCTCTGCCACACGGTAACATTCACATTCGACAACCGGCGTCTGACCACCAACCAAAGTCTGGGAGTCGCTGATGAGGTTTTGTTCATCCTCTACAGCGATCCGGATGAACTACTGCACGTTGGCCAAGACGACGAAATCTTCATTGCATTCCACTCGCCCGAAACGTATCCCATGGAGTTCTTGCCCATCTATCCGAACATCACGTACAACTACAAGTTGGAGCGTACCGACATCCACAACCTGCCGCTGCCGCATGGCACCACCGACTGCATTGACACGGACGTGCCGTTCTACCGGAACCCGCTCAAGCACTTTGCCACCTACGACCGCGAGAAGTGCCGCATCGAGTGCACGGGCGCGGCACTGATGCGCGAGTGCGGCTGCACGCTGACGGGCTTCCCCACCTCCGGGGAGGAGAACGGGTCTGTGTGCACAACCAATGAGTGTAAGCAGCGATCCACATACACGGTGGAGTGCGAGCAGTGTGTGCCCGCGTGTCGCACGCATCGCTACCACGTCACCTACCATCAGGTAGTGGGACTTGCTCCTATTGTCTCAGTCATTAGCATGGTAGCTGAGCAGGTCATGGCTACTAGAAGGTTTTACAATGGGCCCAGCATCATGGGAGGCTGTGTGTGGCATGTATGGCATGTATGTATGTATGTATGTATAAACACTAAACCATGTATACGCATTACTACTACATGTATTATTGGCTTGATTTATGCTCTACTTTATACCTTATCACTTCACATTATTGAAATAAGCCGACAAAGTCCGGTGCAATTGCAATTTATATTTATTTAGCAATATTCCATATATTATAGCTTAATTATGCAGTAACATAACCAGGAATTTGTTTTTATTGGCATGGTTAAGGCTTGATTTGATGGGCCACTTAAGGGTCTAGTCCTGAAAATAATTTGAAACCACAATCAGGTCCCTCTTCACAAATGCACTCCACATTGGTATTCGTGTTATCCTGGTTCAATTTCCAGCTAATATTGGATATAGCAGGGGATTCATTTAAAATGTCCATTAAATTTATTGGATATAGCACATAAATTTAAAATAAAAATTACCCTTGCCAAAATTCACAAACCACTCACTGTACAGACCACACTGACCCGGAGATACAAGTTTGACCCCCCCATCTAGCATATGACCTTCAGATTCCTTACCATATATGCTAGCATATATCCAAAAACGATCAACATCTCTCGTGTGCTAATTTTCTTAATTGATTTTCCGTAAAAAATTGATGTTCCCATGTACTTCAGAAAGTGCCAATATATATAAAATACAAAATTGGTCCCCAGGTGTCAGATGACACCTTCAGATACGTTCATTTGTGCATATCAAACTACATCAAAATCATGCCAAAATGCGTTTGCATGATACAAAATCCATGCTCTTTCAGAATATGTACTTCATGCGACCGCTATCATTTTTAGGACTAGACCCTTAAGTTTGCATTATTATAAAGACTATGTCAGACTTTGTAAAGATGACTGATAGGGCCTGTATATTATCTACTAATATTCTACTCGATTTGTTTGGTATACCATGTCACAGTAAATAAACAAATCACATTAATTCAAATTAATGACCCACAATGCAAAAAAGTCTTATTCCAGCCAATCAAAAACAGCTTCCTGGTTATTGCACTGTAAAATGAAGCTATGGATTGTTGGTGAAAATATTTAGATTATAATTGCTTGGGACAGTGTCATCTTTATTTCAATAATATGAAGTGATAATGTATATACTACAGCATAAATCAAACTTAAAGCATGTGCCCTGGCTCCTAGCTGCAGGTCTCTGTTTCTATTAGATACATTTCTATTTAATAGTTGCGCGTGGTATAGTATATGTAAATCATAGTATTATACAAGCCACATACACCCTCTCATGATGCTGGGGCCCATGCTCAAGCCGAAAACGGATGCCCTCAGTGTGGTCCTCAGTAGCTCAGTTCAGTGAGTTGTTAGCGCGTACGACTTGAAAACAGGAATTGCCTGCATCACAAGTTCGCGGCCCGGTCATGGCAGACACAGTAGGCACAGTATCGCCAAAACCGATACGTCGTACGTCTGCCACTGAGTTGGTGATTTCCACACAGCACGTCGCCACCGTACAGTGTTACTACTAGACGGTGGCGACGCCAAGCAGATGTTCTGAAGCCTCGTTAAAAGGCGTGTCCCGTGTAGAGGAGAGCCACACCTCTGCACGTAAAAGAACTCACCTAGTTTGAAAACTATAGCTAGTGTGATCCCCCACCCCCACCCCCACCCCTGAGGCTCAGTTGGTTACCCAGCCTGCCTCTGGAGAGGTTCATGTACAAACATCACGTGGCCTCTCATTCACGCGTTGTCTCATAAGAGGAGGCCAGTCTCTCATCTGAGACTGGCTTATTTGTGAATTACATATCCAGATCCAGATCCAGATCCCTGGCTATCAGTTCTCTGTGCCTATTAGATACCCTTCTATATAATAGCTGTGTGTCGTATAGCGTTTGTAAGTCATAGTAGTATATCACACACACCCTCCCATGATGCTGGGGCCCATGGATTTTACCACTGTTTAAGAAAGTATGCTTGGAAGAGACTCCCTAAAAGTGTAGATGTATGTACACATAGGCCCATTGTCTCCCTTATGAACTTCATGTAGTTTTACTATACTCACTAATAAATATTGGTGTCTTTTAGCCACTCAAATGTCTCATTTCGGAGATTTTAAATGTGTATATATGCAACATGTAAAGGGTAGCCATATTGCAACGGGCATTGAAATGCTTGGTGTACTAACTAAGCGTCGATTTATAGACCTTGTATGTAGTTTAAATTCAGTTTCTACTAACACCTAACTGATGTTCTATCGTTGGTTCTTTCTCCAAGCCCATGGCAGCAGATACATTGAAAAATTGCCGTTGCGATATAATTGCACTGGAAATATGTTTAATGAAAATCAAGTCTGAGCACGTGTGGATGGATCATTAAATTTTGAATTATGGATGAGTGGAAGCCGTTAAATTCCCACGTTTCCATTTCACTACCATTTCACTACCGAATTTCCTTGTTGATGAATAATATTGATTGTCCCCTCCTGTATGATATCCACCTTGTTGATTGCAGGTGGAAAATGATAGGCTGATGGGCAGGACGGAGCTGTTCGTCAAGCCCAAGGTGTACGCCTTCACGCGCCTTAGCCAGAGCGCCGGCTTCCCGCGGGAGGCGCTGTTTGGCGAGCTTGGCGGTCATCTGGGTCTCTTCTTGGGGGCCTCCATCATGACACTGTACGAGTTTTGCGACTCACTTTTGGGAGTGTGTACAGTGGTGGTTCGGGCTGCCAGGGGGATACGCAGGGGGAGTAAGGACGCCGGGGAAAGCAATAACTAGCATTGTACCGAAGCCTGAGAAGAATTGTTCCTCAGAATGTGCAAAAATATTAATGTGTTAAGGAAATGAAGACGCATTTGAATTGTTGGGTCAGCATCATACAATTGCTCGAGTTCTGTGACTTTGGAAAAAATACAGTGTTGGTAGGCGCGTGTAGGGAGAAAGGTGATGTTTTAAAAATGTGAACTGCGATGAGCTTTGAGCTCAAAGCAGCAAAATGGTGGAAACTTCGAAATTCTAGTTTCATTCTCGTTATAATATATAGGGTAACATAACAGTTAAGTGCCAGAAACAAAAATTATGTTATAGAATCCTCATACAAGCGAACTCTGTACAGTTATTGTGTCAGTATATCCACTTGACACCAAGACCAATATATAGGCAATTTCTCAATTTCAACACACAAGAATACTTATTCACAAATTTAATATATTCTGCAGTTTTGCGTTTTATGAGTAGAACCCCGTGATTATGTTTTAAATCTTCACAATAAGTCAACTCAAACAGATACAACACACAACTACGCATATTACTAACACCTTATATGTTTTTGTAAAAAACGAAATATATCACAATGTTCTCATACTTAACCGACGTGAAATCATGGCGTAAATATATGTATGTAAGTATACTTCTAGAACGATTTTAGTGACCTTCAACCTAGAATCCGGGGAATAACTAGGGTAACGTAACCAGCTTTCGGCCCCTCAAGGGCCGAAAACTGAAATGATGTCATAGAAACCAAATGCAAACAAACTCGGTGAAATCCTCTTGTATGTGTCAAACTTATACCAAGACCTATAGATAGTTATATTGGCGAAATTCTATTTTCATAAGAAAACACGGTTAATGACAAAAATAGTTTTAACCACAATTTCAGTTTTCGGGGCCCCATGTTTCAGTAATCCCCCCCCCCCCAAACACACACCTGTTGTTGACAGATTATAATCCAATTTCCTTTCCAAATCGACTTTAATTGAATGAAAAAAAAAACAATTGCATTTTTCACTACAGGGGCCGGATTCTGAGAGGGCCGAAATCGGGTTACGTTACCCTACGAAACAGCCTTCAAAAAGTTCAAGGACTAAAGACAAAGGCTTTGGGACTACTAAATTAAAGGTTATGCTCAGTGGCCGAACAAATATGCTTGTATAGAAGCAATATGACTTGGTCACTGTATTCTGATAGTTTCTTTCATTTATTGGGCGTATGTCGAACAATTTGAATACTACCTAAACACGCTCTGAGTATCTTGCAGCCTCTATCACCCGAACGCCGACAGCCAAAATTAGCTGCTCAGAAATATTTATTAAGGCTGTTAAGGTGTCAGTGTTTAGTACTGTTTGCAACCATTAGTTGTTGGGTACATTTCATGAGAGCAAATTAGAGAATTAAATGATTATGAAGAAATGGAACACTGCACATAGATAAAAATGTTTGTATTCAAATTAAATGGCTCAGCAGGTACTGTTTATTTGGCATAAAAGGTTGAAATGACATGAAATTCACCTGTGCATATCTCTTTAAAAACCCAAATATCAACTCTCACTAAATTGTATATACCGCCCTCAAACATCATTTTCCGTACCCTTGCAATGGAAAAGGGGGCGTTCAGTTGATACTGGGCTTTACAGATAAATATTGTTTTGGCTGAGCATTATCTTTAAAACCTCATTTTACACGTAATTAGAATATAATATAAAAAAGAATATAGTCCATATGTTTTAAATTGTGATGGAATTGAAGTCCGTTCAGGTTCTTTGTCTGTTAGTTTTCCATCAAGACTCCCATTCTTTAGACCTGGGCGAGGGGTGAGGGGCACCACCATCACTTTTATTGCTTGTGCGTGTCCCACCCCACGCCGGCCACTTAAAGCTACTTAAATATGTGTTCATCCTTTTAAAAATATCTACGCCTATAGCAGTGTATAAAATTCAAATGGAACATAAATGTTGTCATGTGAATAAATGTATGGCTGGCAGCATAGTTTGTGTTTACTTAAACTATGTACATCTATAACATATCAAACTAGCATATTTTAAAACATATTCATAAAACATGGCATGCGTCTATCAATAAAAACTCAATTTCACTATGATAAAACCAAATGATCCGCCCACACACAGAAGACAATACCAATATGTCAAGCCATCTTTTCCACTATAGGATTTAATCAGCCGACTTGAGAAGCAGAATTATGATTGCTTTTACGCGCCTCCATTCCAAATACGCCTGCGCCATTGATTTCCTGTCTTCAGCATTGGATTTCACCATCTCGAGGGATTATATAGTGGAATCCCACTGTGTTTTTATACACGCTACGCACATCTTAGCATTGTATATTACAAAGCATGGTGTGTATTTTTATACAAACATTTCCTCCTGCTACACCATCGCATGGTCTGGTTAATCGAGACTAACAGGTTTGTAGCCAAAACCTAGCTACAACAATACTATTACGGTAGAAACTCTCCATTAAGAACCCCGGTAAGACTGACCTAAATTGGTCTCAATAGAGAGGTGGTCTTTATAAGAAGGTTCATTTTAGTCACTTTATGAGCATTTAGGACCATGAAAAATGGTCTTCTTACAGAGACGGTCTCTATGTAGATGTGGTCATAATTCGAGGTTCTACTGTATAGTTTTATGATGATTTTAGAGATTTTAGCTGTTGGTGTTATTGCTTGCTATGCTGCATGCTTATGTTTGTAGTTATAAATATAAAAAGCACATACACATGCAATGGTTGTCTTTAAAAATACTTCTTGTATCATAGCTGTATAGACCGGGAGCCCAGCCTACTCTGGCTGGCTGGCAAAGTAACCAAATTCCAATGTTCATTATCTAGGTTCAACACATTGTAAGGAATCTGGCAATGTGGTAGTGGTGGATGTGGCCACGAGGGGCATTTGAAAGTAGCTAAAATATGGACATTTAGAGTAAATTGGGGTGTTTAGGGGCCTCTGTCTCAATTGCGTTGGCCAGTCAGTAGAGCCAGTCGCCTGGCCCTCTAGAGCATAGCAATTCATTAAATCCCGTAACTACCACACTACGTCTTGGGTCTGCAAGTGAAAGCGAAGACAACATGCTCCTGCAGCGCTCAATGAATCCGAAGAAACAGATCGTCCGTCAGACGAGACACATCCCCTTGCCTCACCTGCAGACTAACAGGGACCTCACGCCTGACATCCACACACCACTATCCCCTCGGTTCACAATGTGCAGTCGAGGTGACCTAACAGTCGGGGCTGAGGGAGACTCGTGTGCAATTCAAAAACAAAAATCTCGGCAGTGGCTCCGAGCTCTACTGACCTGCATTCACACTATGTCGTACTCGACGAGGGGCTGCAGCACCAGCTTCCACCCTCTCCTACTACTCCTACTGCTACCAGCGATCTTTGCGCAAAGATCACCACACTACACCTGAAAAAAGGGAAATGCACAACGTCAATTGCGTTGGCCAGTCAGTAGAGCCAGTCGCCTGGCCCTCTAGAGCATAGCAATTCATTAAATCCCGTAACTACCACACTACGTCTTGGGTCTGAGCCACTGCCGAGGTTTTTGTTTTTGAATTGCATACAAGTCTCCCTCACCCCCGACTGTTTGGTCACCTCGACTGCACATTGTGAACTGAGGGGAAGGTGGTGTATGGATGTCAGGCTTGAGGTCCCTGTTAGTGTGCAGGTGAGGCAAGGGGATGTGTCCCATCTGACAGACGACTGTTTCTTCGGAGTCATTGATCGCTGCAGTAGCATGTTCTCTTCGCTTTCACTTGCAGACCCAAGACGTAGTGTGGTAGTTATGAGATTTAATGAATTGCTATGCTCTGGAGGGCCAGGCGACTAGCTCTGCTAACTGGCCAACGCAATTGACGTTGTGCATTTCCTGTTTTCAGGTGTGGTGTGGTGGTCTTTGCGCACAGATCGCCTGTAACAGTAGGAGTAGTAGTAGGAGGCTACTGCCCGATAATCCGATTATGGGCAACGTGGGTCAATTCCCAAATCAATAAACCACTGTCCTGCCCAATCACACCCCACCCCAGTAATGGATCCAGACGGAGGCTTAAGCACCCCCCCCATGCAGTCTCACAGCCCCTCACGCGTGTGAACCTACCCTCTTTCCTATATTTCTAAGTGCCCCCTTCCACCCAAAATACTCTCAAGCTCTATCCTTCTCTTAAGTTAAGCCCCCCTCCATCCCCACCCCCACCCCCTTACCAATACCCACAAACTCTTGAGCCCCCACCTTCTCTTAAACCTCCTCCTCCAGTCATATAATACACACAAGCCCTTGCCTTCGATCTCTAAAGCCAATCCCCCACCCCAAAACTATGCACTATGACCTCACAAGCCCCCGCATACATTTTGTCAAGCTCTCCCAACCCACCCACTTCCATAAGCTTCCTCCTCCTCTCAAGCTCCTACCTTCTCTCAAGCCCCCACCCCACACACCCCAGCCTAGTATAGCCCCCGATTTCTCTCAAGTTACCCCTCCCCCCTCTCAGGCGTATGCTCGCAAGTCCCCCCCCATTCTCCCAAGCTCTCAGCAGACATTTCTCAACACCCCCTCCCCCGTATACTCAGAAGCCCCACCCACCCTTCTCCCAATCACTGATAAAAATATATGCGTCTGGATCGTGTAAATACCTACTTATTAGCAATATTAAGCTACATTAAATCCGGCGGGTTTATTTATTGTTATAATTTTATATCAGTTTCTATGGTGTATCATTATTACTTTTCGTTGTAATTTTTGGTATACTGCAATAAAAATATCTTATTCTTATTCTTACTCTTATTCTTATTCTTATTTATTGTTGCACTGTAATCGATCACAGTCGTCTATGACTTAACCATTACAACCACTGTGTATGTTTTCAATTGCATATATGTTTATATAGCAAGAGCTATTGTGGGTGGTTCTGACAAATAAATTGAAGTTTTATAATACTGTGCTGAAGGGTATTTAGGATAAGACTCTCAATGATGAGATCTCCGTAGTATTACTTGAGTTAATGAAAAACAATGACTATATCTGTCCCGGGAATTGGTCTGTAAGTTGTTGATATATTTAGAGAAAACACCGTGTAATTGTCAAATATATCAGGATAAAAAGTGGCATGTAATGAATACCAACGAACTTTGTCAATGAGAGAGTGGAATGGAGTTCAGTAAAACATCGCCAAGTGTTCACCTAACTAAAAGGGCCACATCACATTGGGTCACACTTTTTCAATCTTCGCTTTGCCATTATTATACTCAAAGTTTGCCGGTCACAATAAAATTCAACACGGTTCTCCTAGCTGTGTGTTTGTTGCCTTCCAATCTTTGGTAGCACAGAATTTATTGTCATTCAATTCAAAAAAGAAAATGTTGTGGAGCTCTTCAGGCTCGACATGCCTGTATGCAAGGTCACCAACAACGATTCATTTTGTGAAAGACATATATGAGTCTATATTACATGTCTTCATAGAGAGTGATTGAGTATATGAGTGGATCTTAATAAGTAATTGAACATTGTTTTTGAGCTCCATGTTTGATAGCATTGCAACAATACAATGTTTCATTTCGCTATCTGTGCAAATGAGCTCAGGAACATGGACAGGTTTTTTATATGAAAATAGAAACTACGCCATTATAGTTAGACTATACAGAGCTTCCACTATTACATTGTTTATGCAATGGTGTATATATTATATGTCATTGGGCAAAACATGGAGCATGCAGCTAATATGTAGCATTAAATGCTACATTTTAATAAAACACACCACCACTTAATAATATGATTATAAATTGAAGTAAGGGACGATTCATTATGTATGACAGGGTGGGGTAGAAGGTTTTTCCAAAAATGCTGTGAAAAAATTAATAGCCCCCCCCCCTCGAATCTCTGTGAAAAGATTGGTGACCCCCCCCCCCTCAATTTCATGTGATAAAAATTGATGACCCCCTCTCAACAGTTAGCACAATCATTGTCAGTTAAATTGATAGCCCCCCCCACACACACACACTCCAAACTTTGTGACCAAAGTTCATGGACCGCCCTAAAATCCTCCTACCCCACCCTGTCATAAATACTGAATGGTCCCTAATATAATTCTCAAATCAGTTTGAATAAATACGTTCAAGTTTAGAGATGTAGATATTCCATCATGCTGCAGTAAACTGATTAGCACCAAGATATTGCTTCACCTGTTGAGGTGGAGTCACCGTTGGTGCACAAAGTGTCGTCTGATAAGGAATGATAACAACCTGGACAGAACAGGTAAACACGGGCATGACTGAATCATGGTAGAGCAACAATATTCATTATATAAACCGATGGAAGGCTTAAAATGAGGTATTTATATCATTTTACGTGTAAATATTTGTACTTGAAGCGTCTGTGATCTATGCATTGGTATTATGATTTAATTTCCTGGACCTGCGCAATGCAGAAGGCTAAGGACGTGGCAAACGTCTCAATCAATGCATGATGAATTCTGCTCTTACGTATTGGTGCATATTCATATTATGGGTTTCATTTTCACGATAATGGTGCGTGTGCTCTTTACTAACTATCCTATTTAGCTGATTCGCACTACAACCAAATTATTGGGCACTATTTACACCCTGACTAATACATTTTACAAGCCTATATATTTTATGTAACACTCTTCACACTTGATTTTGTATAAACAACATGTATGGCACAATAGTTCAACTCTCATACTATACGTGTACAACAATGCACACGACGTTGAATATGGTCACTCTGAGTATCGGGTGTCAACAGACCTCTGAAGTATAACTATTGGTCTTTAGAAATGTGACCTGCCGCAGGCTTTTAATCCCAGAATTAGAATGAGGTCAAGTAATCAATCCGAGGAATTCAACTAATCAGGTTGCAGCTAGTCTTTCAAAAAGACCTTATATCTAATAGTTTTTATTTCTATTATTACATAAACTACTCGTGACAACGAGCAAGTACAATTGTGATGGCCTCTAGCTCTAATAGATATAAGGTCTTTTACAGAACCCTAGGAATTCCACTGATATTAAATGTGCAGCCTCAAACACCCTGCCCTGTTATAGTTTTTAAAGCCGGAGTAATCACTAGCAACAGCTGCAGAAGCAGCAGAACATGTATGTATGGGTGATCAGGTAAGGGTCAGCCAAGATATTAAGTATGTAATTCTGATGTGTTTCTCAGTTACTTGTACATGTATGACTTAGTTTCTTTTTACCAAAATGGATACACCTCCAAATAATAGTCCACCAAAAGTTAACTACAGTACCAATAAAAACAAATAAGGATGTCAGACTTCAACCTCCTACCTAATTTAAGTGCTTGTTGTGTGGCAAAGAAAACTTAAGATCATTTGATAAAGTAAAACTATTTGAAAATGTTCGTATCCAATCTTTTGCAAGCGATGTCTAATTGCTTCATTATCCATGATCAGATAACAATAGAGTATCAAATAAACAAAATATTACAAAACAGATCTTCATCAAACATTCGCCAATATAAATTAACAGTACCACATGCTAAAACTTCCCGTTACTAACTGGGGCTGGCTTATTTGTGAGTTAATGAACCAGAACCACATCACAAATAAACAGTACCACGTGCTTAAACGGGAAAATACCCAGCTACAGCTGAACTGCTGTTTCTAAAAATAGAAGCCATGTGCTTTTAGTAAATGACGTTACTTTAGCAAAACTCTTTGCAAAATTGACGTTATACAGAGGCTTTTAGAATAGGCCTTAATGTCAGATCATTTAAAGGCCTTGAGATAGGCTAGGTTGCAGCGTTTAAACAGGTAACATATAAAGTGCTAAATCATGTTAATCCACTCTCAGATGTAACATTTCAGAGGTCAATTTGCTTGATATCTGATACTCAGATTGAATATCTTCGATTAACGTTGTGGTCATGTATATGGGGATGAATAGAGTATCCACCGTATTGATGACATTACATAACCAATCCCGTTCTGTTCGTGTCTACTCAGCAGGAGGGTTCTCGTGGAGCTGGTGCGGCCATATTGCCGGTGGCTGGTACGTTATCCGTGGGTCGTGGTCTGTGTCACGATCGGCGCAGTCGTACTCCTGTGGACGCTGGGGCTGTACTTCTACCCACCTTCTTATCTGGCGTCATGCTTTGAAGATCCAACACTGGTAAATTTTGTGTGTCTGAATGTTTAGATATTGGTCTCTTTTCAGTGATTGTGCTCGAAGTATAATGTTGTGGCTGATTTTCTATGTCATTATTATACGAACTTTTCAGTGTGATACATCAATGAATACGTAGCTTAACTAAAAAGCTAGATGAGGAAATAATACAATTAAAAGCACCATTCAGAAAACATAGCTGAAATAACAATGGCTGAAACAAAGTATATTGTGTGCCTACAATGGAGACAACCAATTATATTATTCACGGTGTTTAATTACAATTGTATTGTATTGCTCTGATCATTAACATTGTCTATGGCAGCGGCATCGTCGATATTGGTGCTGCTTCTATTTTCGTCCCCCACCCCACCCCGCCCCCACCTACCTTTACACCATACTCTCTCTCCCCCACAGGGCGTAGAGGCGCGTGGTACAGAAATAAGTGCCAAGTCCAAGGCCATGCGCAATCTGCGGCGCGAGCTGGACGTCGGTGGAGACCTCCGCCTCATGCCCAACCTCACCAGGGGACTCTGGGATGAGAGACAACTCTTGGATGATGGGGGCAACAACGTGACAGAGGACGGCAACCTCACTGATGCTCAGTGTGCTCAAAATAACATTGGTAATAACATAATACATGTATAGGTAATGAATTATGCAATGTGTTTATCAGTAGAATATCTAACAAACATTTATTCAAAATTATGCATAGTATTTTGAGCAGAAATGTTTGATAGAGACCAGGTTGAGGAGGCACTTTCGTCAAATTTGATGCTATGCTTTCCGCAGTATGATAAATCGAGGCCACGCATATTGTGAATATTTATTGTGAAATTATGAGTTATTTGTAATTACCGCGTGCACATGGTATTTAGTATAGTTTCAATATGAAATCAATGAAGCAATTGTTCAAGTATGCCTGTGTATGGGATACAATGAGGTATCCTGAGTATTTGGTAGTTCTAGTATCTCTGATCTGGACAGTGATATTTCTTTCATTGTATCAAATGTACAAGTTAGTTTTATATACATTAAACATTCTTTCAGTGTATGAAAAAAGGTGAAATGTAGTTTTAACTGTGACCTCTTATTTCTTTCAGATTTGATGAATATGAAGTTTGTATTTGAGCGGATAGAGCCCGAACAGAATCTCCTGGAACCGGAACATCTTCAAAGTATCTGCGCCATAGAGGAGGCTCACATCCGTGCGTACCTGAGCTACGCGTGCCCTGCACACTCTGTTAGCTTCTACGTGGCCGTGCTAGCAGAGACAGAGTGTGGGAACATCAGCCAACCGGACGTGGACGCCTACCTCACTGTGCTCAAGAACTGCTACGATTATTACCAGAAAGATCTCTTGCGACCGTCGTGCAACAACCGTACCTGCCCCGAAGTTCCTCCAATGTGCTACAAGCACAATGCGGTTTATAAAAGTTTTCACTTTCTACTTGATGTGGAGTTTAGAACATCTCTCATGCATGATACGGTGCCCGTTTTGAAGACCACAATGATGCTTCTACAGGATGCTTACTCGAAAAGTGTCACACAATCATTTTACAAGAGTCAAGTGGAAAATAAGTATAAGGATCTACGAGACGGAGATGTGATTTTGTCTGCTATGGAAATAAATTATACATTTGAGACTTTCATCGCGTATATGATTCAAGATATGGGTTTCTTTGCGCTCGCACTCTTTCTGATCATAGTCATTATGTACTTGTATCTCAGCTCCGCAGTGATGGTGTTGGCCACATTTCTCAATGTTCTATTCTCATTTTGGGTGGGATATTTTGTGTATCACGTGATTTTTAGATTCAACTTCTTTCCATTCACAAATGTAATGGCGATGATACTTCTGATTGCCATAGGCGCTGACGACATTTTCATATTTTACGATTCCTGGGAACAGGCCAAGAAAGACATTCATATGAAAGCTCACAGGTCCGTCTCTGAAAGGAGCTGTAGGGACGAGTTTCCATGTGAAAATGACTTAGATGTAAATGACAAGTCCAGTGGCATTGCACAAAAGGTAAACAGTGTAACGCAAGAGAAATCTCAGTTTCAAGAACTCGGTGAAACTTCTAGTGTGAAGAACATATGTCCATCCAATGGGGATGCGTGTGAATGTGATTCATATATTGCAAAGGATTTAGATGGAAACTGTCAAGTTGAAAATCTTAACGAAATAATGGAAGAGACATTTCATCATGCTATTCAGTCGATATTGATAACAAGCATCACCACAGGTAACATGTTTATATTATTCGTCACCATCATTTGGTCTATTTCTCTATTCTATATACATGTAATGCCACGGAATAGGAAAGCTTGAGGGGAAATAGAAGGGCTGAAATGAATTATGATTATTAACTATTATATTCCTTTAGAACATGAACATAAATACAAGTCCTGTAGACACAGTAGAGCCTCTATTAGGAACACTCGTGGGAGATTAGTGTAACATTGCAGTGACAATATGGATCTGAAAGCAAATGAGAGAATGACGTGTGTCCCTATAAGTGAAGTGTCCCCATGGTGAGCTGTTATTGTAGTTAAGGTTTTATCGTGGTCTGGGTGTTTTTTTGCGTTCGTTCACTAACAGAAGAAAGAAGATCATTTAAAGAAATGGTATATATGTGTATTATCAGTAGACTAAGTAGCCAGAATGTGTATTTGTGTGTGCCTCCATTGAGAATTTAATGTTTGCAAGGCAACTCTGTGTGTGTGTGCGTGCGTGCGTGCGTGCGTGCGTGCGTGCGTGCGTGCGTGCGTGTGTGTGTGTGTGTGTGTGTGTGTGTGTGTGTGTGTGTGTGTGTGTGTGTGTGTGTGTGTGTGTGTGTGTGTGTGTGTGTGTGTGTGTGTGTGTGTGTGTGTGTGTGTCAATTTACCCTTCAAATTCAAATTGTGCCCGTGCATGCTACTTATTGCTGCTCCTGGGCCACCTGCCCCCCGGCCCCCATCCAAAAAATAAATAAATAAATAAGAAAAGAAAAAAATAAAAGAAACAAACAAAAAACAACACACACACGCACACCACCACCACCACCCCTAATCGAGCACTGTCACTGCTGCTGTAGGCGCGGCCATGTTCGCCAACTTCGTGAGCCACATCACGATGATCCGCTGCTTCGGCGTGTTCACCATGACGTGCGTGCTCGCCAACTTCCTGCTCATGGTCACGTGGCTGCCCGCCCTCATGGTGCTCACGGAGCGCTACACGCACAGGTTCCCCTCCCTACCATGGGTGTCTTGTTTTTCATCTTAGTTCTATTTTTTGCAACAAAAAATATTTCATATTCGTAGCTACTTCATGCCTGTCAAGTATCATTTAGAATAGCTTATGTTAAATAAATGTGTAGGTATTATATTAACAGTATAATTACACGTTTTAACTTAAACGTCACTTACGCAAACAACTAAATGGAGTGACATGTCGCGCACCCGTGTTTGTTTTAAAGAATCACATTTTTTATTGGCAGAATCTATAGTGCGACTATATTAATCAATTAGAAAAATGACCATAATTACCAGAAAAAAAACTTGTATTTTTCACCTTTTTAAACAGCTTAAGAAGCAGAATGTGAATGATATTGGTTCGAGTCTTTGAGTATTCGTATAGACTGAATACATTAAGCAAGAATCAAGACGGGTCCACTGTGAGAATCTGTTGACATCTGATGATCAGTGTATCGGGTCATTAACCACCCACTGACTGCTTCTTATTGATGTGTGTAGGTTCACGTGCCCCGTGCAGTGTGCGTGGTGGGGTCGTCTGCGTGCACGTGCCTCACTACACGTGCACCACTTCTTCTCAGAATTGCTGCCACGCTTGGTGCATACGGGCGCCAGACTGTTCATGATGGTCTTCTCTCTCATTGGCCTTCTAGGTAAGATATTTTCCTGTTTTTTATGTTGATCAATGATGAATCTATCATTTTAAAGATTATTAATACCATCCATATTTCATTGTTTTAATATATCACCAAGGGTCAAATCGTTTATATATACATATATCTTTCCCCTTGCCCTGCGTATTTAGAGGCAGTTTCTGTTAGTAGGCTTAGTTTTTGCAATTTTATCATTATAAAGATTATTAATACCATCCATATTTCATTGTTTTAATATATCACCAAGGGTCAAATCGTTATACATATATCTTTCCCCTGGCCCTGCGTAGTTAGAGGGAGTTTCTGTTAGTAGGCTTAGTTTTTGCAATTCTCTACCTTAGAATAATATGTATGAATTGTTTCCCATAGTATGTCACATTATTTAATTAAATCCACATTGAATTGAACCTTTCTAAGGTGTGGTGGTGGTGTTTGTGGCACCGCGCCTTCAGCTGCCCAGCATCACCTACTTCCCCATGTTCACCCGTGACCACCCTTTTGAGGTCTTCTTCAGGGACATGTATGAGCGCTTTGAATTCAGCAACCCTGCCCTGGCAGGAGGGTAAGCATCCAGAACGTGTGTTTATGTCCCTTTCCTCGTGTTCCAATAGTTGATAATTGCGGTATATGTTCAGCCATCCATGACACTGGTGCTAATGAAAGATATATAGTGTTTTTTGAAACATTGCGTTTCATTCAGAAATTAGAACATGCTATTTAGAGATTTTAGCATGAGACGTGGATCACCAATACATGATTAAAAATAATTAATGTAATGCTGTGAATAATATTGATAATCTTATGTAATTATTACTTGCCTGAATATAATTTGGAGGAGAGTTCAGGAGGAGAGACATTTTTTGCAATATCACATTATAGAGTTTAAACTTCTGATTTTATGAACCTGAAGTTAATAAATGTCTATGTGACATTGTCAACAATAATAATCAAAAGTGAGCAACAGAAGTCAATAAATCTCTAAATGGCACTGCCAACAACAAGAAGTCAGCAACATGCTTCAAAATGTTGAAATAGCTGAAACATGGATGATCCTTGTTAGCTTTTTGAAGTATATTTGATCATCAAGTGTGTTTGTCTGCATATGATTTCCTGTCATGCTTTACTTCAGCTATGGGATGGAATTGTACTTCCTGTGGGGAATTATCCCAGACGACAATGGTGATCACCTCAATCCACTGGACTCGGGCCATTTGAAGTATGATGGGGACTTTGAGTCTGCATCAGTGAGTGTTGTTTAACCTATTTCCTATAAATGTAGAAAATCACTAATTAACAATGGTTAAGTGTAGACGTTTAGCAAAGGTTTAAATACGTGACTAAACGGTTAGTAGTTATAACCTTGACATAATTTGAAAGGGAAACTTTGTCAGCATCATCATTTTCTGTTTTATGTATTTGCAGCAAGAATCTCAACTGTGGATGATAGATATCTGCGAAAGGCTAAAAAATGCCAGTTTTATTGACGCAGAATTCACCGACGTTGAATGTACGTACGGTGCTTATTTGAGCATAATGAACAAACCGTGTATAGCTATAAGAAACTATACTCAAGCTGAATGCTGTGAGAATGAGATACCAGTTGACAGGTCTATCTTTGAGTCATGTCTGTCATACACTGTGTGGGCAAACAGCATCACCAATGTGTTAGATCCGACTCTAGGCAAGCACATCTTTGACAAGAATAACCACGCAGCCGCCTACTTCATGAAGATGTCAGCCAACAGACCATTCAGTCCCATATACAGTGTCATGGACAAGTTCTATGCCGAACTAGATGACTGGTTCTCTGCGGAGAGCTCTTCTGCCCCGACCAGCTTACAGCAAGGCTTCTTCTATGGCTACTTCGAGTGGTACGACCTGCAGGCGCACCTGGCGAGTGGCACCTTCATCTCCATGGGCGTGTCCATGGCGATGGCGCTCTTCTTCCTGCTAGTCACCACGGGCAGCGTAAGCATGTCACTGTATGCCATCGGCACCATCTTCCTCGTCATATGCGTGACAGTTGCTTTGTTAGTGGCAGTCGGCTGGGAGCTGAACGTTGTTGAGAGCGCCATCGTCACACTGGCCGTCGGCCTGTCCATCGACTTTGTCATCCACTACGGCGTGGCATACCTCCACTCCATGTCGCCTTCGCGCTCTGGCCGCACGGCGGAGGCATTCAGTCGTGTGGGCATGTCCGTGTCCATGGCAGCACTGACCACATTCTGCGCTGGGCTGGCACTTGTGCCATCTCGTCTCATAGCTTACAGACAGATCGGCACCTTCCTCATGATTGTCATGGCTGTCAGCTGGCTCTTTGCAACCTTCTTCCTGCAGTCCATAAACACACTGCTGGGACCCACGGTTGGTGGTTCCCTCGATGAAGATGTGGTACAAGCAGGGGATATATGTCAACAGCAAGACCCGTACAAGACCCAGTCTGCTAGATTTGAGATGTCCGTTTATCAGCACGATCCACCGGCTAAATGTAATGAGCAGGACCAGTTGAGAGAATGTGGTATGAATAGAGGCGAGAAAGCAACAGAAGTTGAATCCACTTACTTGTAATCCATGTTTAGATGACTGTTACTTTACATGGCAACTCACCTATAGTCTGTTTCATTTTAGATTTAGTATTGGTTCAATTGTAATGCAATTAATACTTTGATGTACCTTCCTGATGTATAAAAAGTTCTGGGAGCTGCTCGTGCAAAATCATAATAAAACAGATTTTACTCTGTTCTGTTTTTTTACTGCTGTATTCTTCATTATATTATTGCATTTTATCAATTGCTGCCGTTGTGCACCTTGATTGTTGATGTCTCAGAGTTGAATATAAAATGCTACAGAATATAATCTAAATATCTTACATCAACACACAGGGTAATATTTGATTGATTCATGATTATTCAAAATGTGGTCAATAATATTTTAGTTTATAAGATAGATAAAATAATTAGCAATGTGTATCATCTGAAACTGGATACAACACGTAGGCTTGAGTATGTTTCATAAACCAAGTCGATGTGAATTAAGGATTATTTGGCGCACATCGTACATGTAGTTATGTTTGTATTCTCTTCACCATGTAAGTAATCATATATGTCAATACCGCAATGATTAGACCATGTCACATCGACTGGCTTAGTGGTAAGTCCATTGAAGGCCTCCATTGAATGTGGAATAAGAAATGTTGAGTCACACATAACACAATATGTTGATATTGGGGAAAGATAAAATAAATATTTTAAATATGGAGGACATATCGTAATGCAGTATAGGGGTATGCAATGGCGGGTCACATTTGCACATTCCAAGCGTTATTCAAGAGAACAGCACTTAATTAGCAGAATATTCAACAACATTATGAAGGGTGTTGTTGTGTTTCTACGACGTAACTGCTATTGAAAGGTTTGTCAAAAGAGGGATAAAGTTGAGTAAAATGTTCTAGAATTTATTGGTTAAGTACTTTCGAATGAATAAATTCCTCGTCAGAGCAAAATTTAGCTTATATTCTCAGGGTTATCAACTAGAAGTCTACCATCACCCAGTCAATTATTCAACAATAAATATTGCATGCATAGCTGGGGGCTCCACGCTGGTCTGACACTACCCACCCCAACACCTACCGATGTACCACTCTTTTAACAGCCACCTGCCCCCCCCCCCCCCCCCCACACACACTCACACCCCACCCCCACCACCACATCAGGTGTGGTGGGTGGGTGCATGTGGGGGGGGGGGGCACTTCCCCAGTCCAGTCAGGTTGGGTATATATTCTATGTATTGTTTTAAATACTAACATTCTAGACTCCCTACTCTGGCATAAACCATATTCAAGACACCCCCCCATTTAGAAGTCACCGTGGAACCTACCTACCCAAACAGATGATCATGCCCCCCCCCACTACCACCACTATAGTAAAAATGCCCACACTAACAGTCTGTCCTGATAGCATACCCCACGTCACTTAATCAATTATATCCCCCGACTGTCCTGAAACTGCTAACGCTTGTTCTGACATCACCTACCACAGCAATCCCACGTCCTGAACCCATCCTCCTGACAGCATCCACCACTGTCCTAGACTCACTGTCCCTTACCAACTCTGGCCCTATAACACCCCCACCCCCACCCCCAACTAACCGACTCCCATGCAAAGGGGTGGGGGTGGGGGGACAACAAAAGACAACGAGAAATTACACACTAATTTCAAATAAGCCTGCACTATTTGACGTACTTCTAAGTACACTACACAGCAGAAGCTTTCTATTTTTGACGACTCGGAGGCTAGTCATCTTAATAGAGATGTGTTCTCTTTGTGGAGGTTTGCTTTGGTCTTTTTATGAATGCTGTGGAATAGAAGGTTATACTAGAGGTTATTTCTTTATTCATATGGTCCTAATATAAGGTTCTAATATTGCATATATCGTAGTCCTTGCTGACGTGCGTTGGGAGATTGATATTTGAGCCCATGTGACGCCTTTGTCGTCTTTCGACGCCAAGATGGTGCGTGTCTTCTGCAATTTTTGTTATAACATCGCCAATAGACCGGTCACAGCAACAGTTAGATGGTGTGAGCCGTCTTACACGCTGAGGTTGCAGCCTAATCTTGAGGCAAAATCGTGTTGTAAAATCATCCTTTTGTAGGCTGCAATAACAATAATCATAAAACAATGTCACTTCAGCCTGTCACATATTGAATCGTGATTAATATAATATCTTATCTAGATAATCTAAAACTTTACTATTCAACAGACCAAAAAAAACTCTATTCATCAACAAGGAATGGACGAAATAAGTATAGTACAGTCTGATTGTATTTCTTCTAAGCTATTGCACATAGCCGTGATAGGCGTAGGAAAAACATCGGAGGAGGGGGAGGGACTCTGGACAGATCCGGTGTGTGTGTGTGTGTGTATGTGTCTGTGTGTCTGTGTGTGTGCGTGCGTGCGTGCTTGCGTGTGTGTGTATCTGTCTGGGCCATGCTCTCCTGGAAATGTGTTGATATTCTGTGCGCTCACATGCACATTCTGACCCATTTTCAGCATCAATCGTTCATGTCAACCTGCCTTGGATTTCAAGCCATCAACTGTTTTACTATCTTGTTGGGATGAAACAACGCACATGTCACTTGTTTATGCATTTACTGCTGAGTATAAAATGCTGCACCAGGTGGGGTTACTCAGTACTTCCCTTACGTGTATGCGCTGCTGGTGTCACATACACTGGACACATACAGTGGAAAGTTCGTACACTTTGTAGTAAGTTGTTACTTTTTTGTATTTCTAATTTATTATTGACTTATAGACTGTTCTTTATAGTCCATAATTTAGGCGGTATGTATTATATTTTGTAGTTTACCTTCACCAAGAGTAGGAAATAAAGTGTATGCAAAACTTAACATTAAATGTATACCACATTTTTTTCAAATGTGTAAAACTTTTCATAACAATGATATTTACATAGCATGTCCAACATTTGCAAAAGATTAGAATGTACAATTAACTTTAATTACCCTATAGGTAGAAAAGTATTTCTATATTCCCACTGTTAGAAAGCGAAGTACATCAGGTTTTAAACCCGCTTTACACTTGAGCTATCATATGCGAATCTGTGCAAACGCATCTGCACGTATTATGTCAACTTGGACGTATTGTGGCGGCATTGAACGTTGTAAAAATGCATGGTACGACAAGTTGCTGAGGCAAACGAAGTGTTACTTATATGTGCGAATGTTCTGCGATCCGTAGACGCAGCATAACTATTTGAAGCAAACTTCAACCAAACTGAATGTTCGTTCAAAATTTTTGAACATGTTCAAAATTTTCTCACGAATTTGCCAGTTTGCCAGTGCAAGTACACTGTGGTAAACCTGACGAGGTCTACTGCAGTAAACCTCGTCAATATGGCCGTGCAAACCCCTGTCGATTCGGGTATAAATTCGGACATTGTGGCTTTAAACCAACAGGGTATGTCTTTTTTAATGATCAAACATATAGTTTTTTTTCTATTTAACTATAGTCCAACCGCTGCTATCAAGCAAGTTTCGTAATATCTTAAAAGCATTCATCGCTATGTGCAAAGTTACACTTTGGCTTACAAATGTATTCTTAGATACCTAGATCACGATTCTATATCAACTAGAAAAGAGCTATTAACTCATATACTTTCATCCACCATATTGTGGCCGCCATATTGAAAGATGGCTGCCATAGAGGTCAGAGGTCATTGATTTAGTTATATTATAGGGCGTTCGTAACGAAGTCGTGAACTAGTACTTTCGAGTTGACAAGTGGTGAAAACCGTTCGATACATGTTTATCTCGTGTTTACGACTTGTGAACTGTGAGCTGAAGGGATCACTACGAGATGCTCGTGCGCATGCGCACTGACTAACAAAATGGCAGCGCCCATAACTTCTTCTAATATCGCAGACTGTTTAATAAAATATATTCATAACAACAGGCTATAAGTCCCCCAAATTAATAAGATTTATAGATATATGTTAAACCATTCGTTTAAGTCCGGGTTATGTACTCTGCATGCTATTTTTTAACAGACATATTTCCCAGTTGTCATGCAGTATCGAATAGCCACAACTCGTACCTACGACTTGTCAACTCGAAAATACGAACTCACGAGATGTTCCGAATACCCTTTTAGAACACTTAAACTTAAACCTGTAGGTTTGACCACTAAAGTCACACTTAAGAGTTGACTAGATGATGAGATATGGATATTCATATATTTTTTGTCGGCCATTTTGGAAAATGGCCGTAATTGGGGTCGGAGGTCAAATAAAGGATATATGTTTGAAAGTAGACATTGTCTACTATTGAAAATATATGTTTTAACACCAATATGATAAGTTTGAGTTGACTAGATGATGAGATATTGATGATCATATATTTTTTATATAAATGGCCGTAATTCGGGTCAGGGGTCAAATCTGCGATGGCCCTATAGCTTAAAATATTTCATATGGGATGTTCTTGCAACCTGTCAAATTTCATGCTTCTTTCATTCCGTGAACGATTTCGCGAAATATTGCGCGAGGCAGCCTGACTAACAGTGAAAATCTCTCAAGAACATTGTGTCCGTGTTAAATTGTGTCATGTGGACCACCTGGACGCCGTAGCTGTGTAGTTAAAAACTGTTTGTAGCTATCTTGTAAAGTAGATCAAAACGTGTACATGGGCCTGTGATTTAAGTTTGACAAATCAATTAGGCCAGTCAATTTCGACGTCATTTTTGGCTGAAATGGAAATTTTGACTAACAAACAAATTTCTGTGTTTTTATGATCTTTATGGTCTTGGGGATGAGGGAAAAAAATTCCCGAAAAATCCGAGTTGGGCAAAGTTCTTTTTTATGCACTTTTCAAAATGGCCGCCAAAATATAGCTAAACATGCCCATAACTCTGTTAATATTGGTTTTAGAACCATTATTAGTATTATTCATGTATAGGAAACCATGTATAAGGATTCAGAAAATGTTGTTACATTTGACCTTGAGATCATTTCAAGGTCGAATTGATCAAAATTACCCTTATTCCACTAGTTATTGCATCATAAAAGGCTAAGATTTACTAATTTTAAAACTTGTCCACAGGAATATTCATTTGCCAAACAACCAGATCAAAACTGATATTAAAATGTCTTATCTTCATTCGGTTTCTGTGCAAGATACATATATTCCCACGTAATGGATTTTCATTGCACTGGTTAATGCAAATGTGAACGATTTGATCCTTGGTATTTTCCAAAATACTGATGATGGCAGTTTTTGCCATTGAATTGCTGACAACTTTGATATAAATGAGGATCCAAAATCTGGACATGATTGGACTCATGTTATGGGAATTATTGCATGGCAGTCTGATGAGTCAACAAAGGTGCGCAAGACAATATCAAAGGTGAAAGTACATGCTTCTCAGTTCTTAATAGCAAATGGGAATTTGGGTGCAATTATTTTGCAATATAGACCAAGGGCTCAACCACCATCCTATGTAGACGTGGATATTAGATTGACACCAAAAATAAGGACCTCTGTTAATATAAACTTTAAACATCTTGATATGCTGCCTGTGGTCCATATCAAACCTCTTATGATGTGTCGCTATCCACCAAATTGGCAAGGCATTATGTCTAAAATTGTAAATAGTAAATCACAAATTCTCAAATGTACAACTGTGATAATACAAGTCAAATCAAAATTCATTTATTATACAACCCCATGATTCCCCTCAATCCATGAACTGATGATGCTGTGTATAGGTGTAGGTCTAGGTCTAGATCTAGTTATTCAATCTGCAGGGCACTACAGATGCGAGTGACTGGCTAGATACCCATTGATGTACTGATGCAAGCTAGCTCTTGAAATCTGCTATAGAGCCAACCTCTGTTACTGAGGTTACTGAGGCAGGTTAAAGGTTCCACTCTAGGATGGTGCAAGTGAAAAACCAGTTACATTACCGTTTGGTAGAGCTTCGTTGGTGTTGTTGCTTCATACTGTGAGCAGCCCATGTTTGTGTGTTACAGAAGGTAATATTGTTGTCTTCTCAGCAAATGCCCACATGACCCTGCAATGCCTTAAGGTCAGCCAGGCATTCCTTCTTCTGTTTTCAAGGCACTTAAGTTCAAGGTTGTTTAGCATGTTATTAATGGTAGCACAAGAGTCATAATTGCCGTCATCCATCGGCCAGCCCTTCTTTAAATTGCCTCCAATATACATGTAGTCTTCTCGTTTTGGAGGTATAGATCCCAAATAGAGGCACAATACTCTAGGGTAGATTGTATTAGGGAAATATAGGCTGTCTTTTTCAGTCTCCGTGGGCAACCTTGCAGGTTCCAGCTAAGGAAACCAAGACAACTGTTAGCCTTCTTGGTTATAGTATTGACATGATCACACCAATTCAATGTCGCTGAAATCTTTACTCCCAATATTGTTTGTATAGCATGTGCGCTGTACTTTGTTCTCAAATAAGTGAAGCTGGATTGTGCTGTGCAACTGTTAAATGAAAATGAAACATGATAGTGGAGTGGTTGTCAGGGTTGATGGATTCCACCAGTTATGGTCTTTCCTCGGTGC
Source organism: Streblospio benedicti (assembly GCA_019095985.1). Classification (NCBI taxonomy): domain Eukaryota; kingdom Metazoa; phylum Annelida; class Polychaeta; order Spionida; family Spionidae; genus Streblospio; species Streblospio benedicti. The sequence continues at coordinate 14,980,278 of CM032665.1, forward strand.
TGGATGTAAACGTTAAGAGGCATGGTGTCTTGAAGAACTTTGGGGAAAGGTATATCCAAGGGGATCACTTCGAAAGATGATAGATGAAAAGACCTTTGCAAGAACATTAGAGCATGGCTATCAACAGATCCTGCATTGGATTTGTGGTGGCTTACCAATGAGAAGGAAATTGATGAATTTATTGAAACCATTTATGACGCTGCAAATATTACTGATCAAGATAACTTGATTGACAGTATGATAGAAGAATCTAAGGGTGATTTATGAAGCAATGAAAACAGGATTGGTTACAATTAGAAGAAATGATAAAACTTCTGGACTGGGACGTGGACAGATATGACAATAGAGCAGGCCCTTTTGATGTCAGCCAAAACACGAGGAGGTCTGATCAATATTACACATCAAGAGTCTGCAAAGACCAAGTGATTGTTGTTTGCACACATAAATGTGATAGTCATGAAAACGTACACATGGTGTACACATGAAACCAATCCAAGAGTGCCTAGGAGGAGATTTGTGTAAATTAATTCTAACAGTGCATGCCATTTCTGGATGCGTTGCCACATAATCAATTTTCGGGATGGGAAAAGTTAAAGTTTTCAAACAACGTCTACTTGGTTTCTAGCTTTGATTTATTCTATGTACTACACCTATGTTCAAACTGTTACTCAATTTATTTTCAATATAAATATCATAGGGCAAGGGCATGGCATGTACAATAAATGCACTATTTTATGGACAAAAATATTAGAATTCAAGACAAAAAAGCAAGCACTTTCAACATAAAGTCATATTTAAATATTGAGGTCTTTTAGCCCTTTATATGTACACTTCATACAAAATGATACTAGAATTTCAAACATACTCAATATTTGCTCAATGAATATAATCAATTTCTACAGAAATGTCAGTTACTATATTTTTTTACATAATAATTTTCTTTTTCATTTCTATCTTATCAAAACTTATTTTGTTTAATGATAACTTTCCTGGTTTATCTAAATGTATCTTAATTATGGCATTACATATTTAGAATTTCAACATCACATAATGTCTATAGATTTTTTGCTGGTAATAATCACATTACTTCTGGAAACAATGTGTGCGCGAAGGGGTAGTAAATCTGCTGTGAATGTAACTAGACAAATGACTTCAGCCATCGTCATATCTCACGACTATATACGCAGTATGAACAAGTGATTGATCAAGCCGTGAAAACCGACGATTGACTTCAGCGTTGCATTGATATCAAAGGCCATTTATATAGTATAGCATGAAAAAAGAAGAGAAGTGATATAAGAAGATTTATTTAAAAAAAAAAATGAACGTCCTTTAAGAGATGATGTACATTTCGTCACGCTCCTCAAAAGTGGAAGAATCTTTTTTCTTGACCACCCGCCCCCAAAAGAGGAAATATCAGATGTGTGATAAAATCGAAAAATATCTACAGTGTTTTGCTTTTCGCGATATCATTTATTGAAAAATTACCTTTGCATACATACGTATATATTTAAAGTATACATAATATGACACTAACATAAAAATCACATAATAAAATGATGAGACATCTATCAATCACAATTCATGGATGCATGGATGATATTTCATATGTTGTCTTATATATTGAACTCAAATGTCAAATCACATAGCAAATAGATCAATCCTGATATGAAAATTTTCAGCCAAATTTTTAGTGTGTACGAAAATCTTGGACCCACAAAAATTGGAATATCAGAAACGTGACCGAAACCCTCCTCCCCTGCCCCTAAGTGGAACATTGTTCCACTTTTGCGGAGTGTGACAAAATGTACATGATCCCTTAGTGCCTCTTGCTTCACCAAACCAACAATTCTGCTGGCAACATGAATCCTGCCTGTGCGGAGAGGACCCACAGTCTTTTAAACATATCCTGCAGGAATGTGAGCTGAGCACACCCTGCTCAGACTCTGATCGGGGGGGACGCAAATGAGACCGCCCGACAATTGTATTGGTCATGGACGAGCCATAATGATGACTGTATTAAGTATATAAACTTTTGTTTATTTGAGCAGTTCCCATTTAGAAGACCTGCCCTTCAAAGATCACACACACACTTTAATAGTGTAATATGATTATATATTGTAAGTATATATATTGGCTCGCATGTACGATCTTTTTTGTATTATTACCTAATTTTGTCACAATAATGCGTTTTTATTGTTATATTGATTAATACGAATTCTTTAAAACGATAAAACTTTCCATTTGGATAGACTATATATTAAGTTTTTATAATTTGCTGAGTGCATTTTTTCTCTGCCGCCAGGCTTGCCGAATGCTGGCTAATTTAGGAGTTAATTGAAATGTATCCATAACGGTCCCAACAGCAATGTGCCTGTAATCACTGCTTTGATCTCTATTGACTTTGGTTTTTCTGCTTTTCTGTTAAGCATGCTTAGGCAGTCAAATTATAGACATTATAACATATTTAACATGATTAATCAGTTCTATATACTTGTGTCCCTTTAATAGTGATGAAATAGCTGTGGCAACACTTCTCAGTTTGATGTGCAGGTAAACATGCTTATGGAGATTGCTGTATGGTTAATGATGATTAATTATGGGGATTTGCTGTCAGTTTTTACTTCGGTCTAGTCATGGTTCAACCCATAGATATGAATGCTGCAGTGACAGATCCTGTATCTGTTTATTGTTTTCCCCTTGATAGTAAAGTTTCATCAAAGAACTTGACTGGTTACCACTAGAGGGTGACCATCATCGGTTGTGGCGTATATGTGGAATACACTTGACTTCATATTATATGGTAATTCAAAACTATTATGAAATATTTGCATTGTGAACTGTATCACAGCGATTTACGCAACGTATGAATAATACATTTATAATACACACAGAATCTATCTATATAATAGTAGTAATGTGTATGGTATAGCGTTTGTAAATCATAGTAGTATACGCACCACACACATCCTTCCATGAAGCTGAAGCCATGTCGGACATTTGAAATTAATTGTAACTTTTCGTAACATGGAATCAATTTCCCGAGTATTTTTTGCAGTGGACAACCTGCATTTTTGACGTACTTTAAACTTACGTTTGTCGTTTTATAGCTGGTTAATACTTGCAAAATCTGGTGTGTGCTAGTTCGCCAAAAATGGCTGCACACTTGAATTATCTATTAGTTCAGTCGCTTTTTTGCAATGAAACTTTGTATACTAAAACTTAACAATGGCTGAATACAAGACTATGATGTGTAAAAGTGTATAGATTTTATTCCATTATAGACAAGGGTTCTGTATTTCATGACAGCGACCTATAGTCTGTAGGCTTATGTATAAAAAGCAAAATTTTGGGTAGATTCTTGGCACCTATGTTTAAATTGATCCTTAGATATTACTGCTTGATAAAATGTAGGGTGCCAGTTTTTTTTTCAAAATTCATGGCATTCAGTTTGACATTCAAAATGGCTGCCGGAGACGTAAATATGCCTTGCCGATAGTTGGTTCTAAATAATCTACCAGCTCTTTAGAATTCAAAAATGCAATATTTTGTATGAATGGAGATATATTGGGTCAATGAAGACAAAAGATAATCACAAATACTAAATTTTTAATCTTAGAAAGTACAAGATGGCGTCCATACTACTTAAATAAGGGAAGTCTTATTTGAAATATACATTTGCATTAAAAATTAAACATAATGCAAGCTAACTGATCTACAGCTCTTTGCAAGTGAATGAAAATGGTACCACCTAAATATGAGAAAGTTATCAATAAGTTGGCTTTATACTGAAGCATCACTAAAAGAATCTGACCGATTATCAACTTCATGATCATTTTTGCACTTGCACATTATACAAGAGATATAAAGAAATTAAAGAGAGTCACATTTCACAGTTAATCATTTTCCAGATCTTCACCAATCACAGGAGGTTCAATGTTCATGCAGTTGTCAACGTCCCCTCCACATTTGCACAGTTCTGTACAAACAACATTGTTACTTCTACATGAACATCTTTTTGAACACTGTGATTTCTCACAAGTACACCTTACAAGTTGGAGCACAGCGTCTGGTGCTGGTGGAATCTGAGAAAGGATTGGTAGATACTTCTTGTCTTGGATATTCCAACCCATGGTCAAAGGGTCAAGGGAACTATGTGAAATGGCTGAATCTTCTCAGAGTTCTGTGGTGCGATATGTATTCTTATCTACTTTTGCAGGTAATAAATCGAACATTAATGTGAAATGGCATAGTCTGGAATGATATTCATCGATATTTACTAATTTATATTAGACGTTAACAGGATGGGTCATTGGTGGAAAAGTGTGAGATGTGATGCTTTCCCTGTGACGTTGTATATAGCCTAGGCACAGGCCAATTTATGGCCATATGGGGGGCGGGGGTAATAAGGAAGTGTGATGAGGGGAAAATGGCTGGAAAAGAGGGATAGAGGGAAAAGGCCAAAAACGAGGGATAAACGATCTCTAATAAATTTGAAAGTGGGGGAGGGAGGAGCAAAAACATAATGGTGTTTTTTAAAACATAGGTTTATTGGCATGACATGACTGCCAAAACGTTAACCCCTAACCTTTAACCCGCTTTCAGCTAGCAGCTAGACTCTCACGCATAAGACCATCCACAGTCTACATGTAATGGATATCTACCAACTGTTCCCAACTACGCATACGTTCACATCAGTTTAAGATTCTAAGTTGAAGGAAGAGGACATATTAACCTCTCTCAGAACAGTTTTAATTTTAGTTTCAGACATGCAATATTTGATCAATTATTAAGGTGTTCTTTCTTCATACTTAATCATGCACTATGGATATATATATTTTCTTTATCTGCTTATGCTCATAGATATCAAACGTTTCACCTGGGATGTTATACATTGTTTTAACTCAACCATTTAACTAGTGAAAGTTATTGGATTATATCTATACAATAGGATGCCATGATGAAGTAAATCATGTAAATGGTACTCGGTGATTTCATGGATTAATGTATCATAATCGGGACCTGCAAAATGCGAATAAATTGACAGTCGGATGGTTCATGCTAAATTCCAGCAGTTCGTCTGCTAGAGCATTTACTCAGTACAACGCTTGGTGACAATAATCCCCTGGAATTTTATCACGCGGTGGCAAGTATTCTCACAACAAAAGAAGTATACCTTGTAGCAAACATCAACTAACCCTATTAAATTGAGACTCGCAAAAATGCAAAATTATCAAATATGCAGACGATACTGTTGTTATTTTAGACGAGGATTTAAGCTCCACCAATTAAGGGGCTAATGTAGAACTAATTGCTTTAAAGCAGATGAAGTGATAATGATGAACATGAATGCAAGTATATATAGATTACATTGCCGAATGGTGTAATGCAAACCGTCTGGATCTTAATGTAACAAAACAAAGGAAATTGTGATGATTTAAGAAATTATGTGCGTGTCGTCATCGATGATGAAGATGTGAAATTTGTCAAAATCATTACAATATCTCAGAGTCACTCTCTAAAATGATCTCAAGTTTAACCTTCATGTAGACAATCAAGGAAAAAGACTAACAAAGGATGTACCATGTCAGATGTCTTGTGAAATTGAAAATCGACTGTAAATGATTACCACGTTTCATAATTCAATCGTATCTGGTGTATTGGTCTACCCAAATGCACGTTGGTTTAATTAATTGTTTCTTGCAAAAAGGAAAAGAAAACATGGACAATTTCAGTAAAAGAATGGTTCAAATAGTTGCGATGACTACATATAAAAAAAGTAATAAATACATAAAAATTAATAAAAAACAAACAAAAAACAGAGGATGTGTACACAGACATATTTGTAGACCTCTTCAAAAGTGTCATTTCAGAAGATACCCATCCTTTTCTAAATGTCACTCCACTTGCTGCTCGTTCAACTGTTGGTGGTGGCAGACGAGATTGTACTGGAAAACTCACACTATGGGAATCGTTACCTTGTAGACTAGCGGCAGCGGACAATATTGAATGCTTAGGAAACAGCTTCAAATTGAGCGTTCAGCAAGACTACTTCTAAGATAAGTATTTTCTATGTTCTTAATATGGGAATATATTCTTGATATAATTATCTACGATGTTCCATTTGCGTTTAAGCCATCGTATATTCGTTTACAACTATGTAGATGTCATGTTCCAAGTATTTGTAAGTAAGCGTATCTGTTTAGCTGTATAACCTATGAAGTCTAAAGTTCAATCTCGCAATAATTTTAGAATGCAATAATGCTGATCCTGAGCAGTCCGCAAGTTTGACGTTACCACTCCCACGGGAAATGATCAACAACAGTTGCCACGCCATACATGCACGACAAGTTTCTTGAATGCGCTTCTAAAAAGCCACAGCTTGGATGGAACGAGGTGTTAGCTACGTCACCTGCATGCCTACAACACTTAGACTATTGACTATACTCTTAAATATCTTATTTAAGGACAGAATGAGCTATTAAGAGATAAGAGGCTTATCGTTAGAATGGAAACAATGTAATTGTGTAAACCTTTTGTGGCATTGGCACTTAAGGCAAACTTTAATTTAGGTCATATTAACCATATATCATATATGATGAAGGATGTAGTAACACTTAACAATCCAGTTCATTACATGGCAGTGTTCTTGGGACAATTCTGGTACTTTCTCTTTACATAGTCAAAAACATCCCATAAAGGAATGTGATATTTTATTGGGACATAACAGACCGTGATGCAAATGGCATTTCAGTAATCTCCAGCCTTGGATTTTCATAATGCAAACTTACAAAACTTTAGTATGTGCTAGCTGTAAAGAGATGTTGTATGCATAAATTTGCTCTTGTTATATGATGTTTGGTACAATACATAATTGACGCGTTGTGGCAAGTTAAAATATTTGGGGGGAAAATCATAAAATGTATATTATAGTCCCCAAAATAGTTTATTTAGACGTAACTTTATTGTAACACGTTTTACAGCGTTTTGTGTCAGAATGCAGGGTTATGGTTTTATCTAATGCAGTTTTAGAGATGATGTTCCACCTATGCAATTACTAGCTGGTTTGCCATTGTCAAGGTAATGGTTCAGTCAATTTTAATATTGTGGACAAGTTTACTTTTTCCAAGTTTCTTTTTTACAATTTTGTTAGGGTAAATAAATCAATGTTGAGGGCCTATGTAAGTTGTGGTTGGTTCAATAATTATTTCACTCAACAGACCTTACAATAATTCTAATGGCTTGATGGGAGTCAATGTTTTTAATTTTAGTCATGGAAGTTCAGTATCTCTGATGAACCCATTTTACCTCGCTATTGTATGGTTTGTACACTTGTATCATTTTAAATACTAAATCATGATAGCTTGGGAATTTGGAATGTTCCCTCTAATCAGGTAGATACCCTTTTGTCTACACTATGATGCCTAGACATCTGTTGGATCATTTGTCTGGACCAGATATCCGATAACATCGTTTTCTATTCACTTATTAGTTAGTTTGTGGTACTAAATCGAACTGGCATTCGCCAATTGTAGAGATGGTGTCAATGTGAATATTTTGACAATTCAATTATTTGGGTATCTTTTGGCTGTATTGATTTTTGTTTTAATAAGTGTATTATTATCAATTGCCTAAGTCATCTGTTGGATTGTTTGCCTAGATTGGATATCCAATAATAACGTTTGTATTCAATTTGGTTTTATGGTACTAAATCGAATTAGCATTTGTCAATTGTAGAGATGATGTTAATGTGAATATTTTACAATTCAATTCTTTGTGTGTCATTTGCCTGTATTGATTTCTTCTTTATTAGTATATTATGTCTAGACATCTGTTAAATTATTTGCCTAGATCGGATAACCAATTACATCCTTTTTATTCACAAATTGGTTTGTTTATGGCACTAAATCGAACGGGCAAATGTCAATTGTAGGGATGGTGTTAATGTGATTTTTTTTTTTACAATTCAATTCTTTGTGTATCATTTGGCCGTATTGATTTCTTCTCGATTGGTATAGTATTTACTATTTTATGAAGTTTTACATTTGATGTTTTCTAGGTTTTTCTCAATCTGATTTTTTTTCCTGTATGGTTTTTCAATCGGATGAGTTTTTTCTACCTTTAAAACTTCAAGCGTATTTTAAGTTTGATTTAAATCTCTATCAAGGTTTAATAGGTTATGCATAATGCCGACTTATAAATTGCTAGGTCTTTCTCTATTCTTCTTATTCTTAATCTCTTTTTCCTATTTATAATCTGTACTAATCTACATGTCACCCATGACCTATGTTCACTATTAATATCCAGGTCACCATCACGCCGCCGTCTGAGTAGATTAATCCAGCAATGTTCCTTTGCTACTATAACCTATAATCTAGCATGGCATTATGTGGGAATTCTGTCGGGTCGGACGGGTCGGCAAAAAAAAAATGTTTTCCTGCATAGCTTTGGTGGCATAAATTTGAACGGGGGATCAGGCGGGTTACTGAAAAAAAAAAAAAAAAAAAAAAAAAAAAAAAAAACAGTGCCTTAGCTTGAAAATCCAGACGTCATTTATAGCTGCTACCCTGCATTGCTTTCGTGGCATAAATTTGAACGGGGGATCAATAGAAATCCAGTCGTCGTTTATAGCTACGGTCCGTGGACCTCACTGTTGGTCCGTCCCGCAGTGTTGGCTTGAGTCCATAAAGGATATAGAAAAAATAAGTGCGAATCTGGTCTCCAAGGGTGTCTGGCCGGTTCATAGTTTAGTCAGCATGTATGTGTTTACTAACAAATTCTGTCGATTCGCTGCAGAGTTAATTACAATACAGGATATATATATATATGTATGTATAACAACAAAAATAAATAAAAACAAACAAGGATAAACCTTCAAAAGGGAAGGCACCCAACACGAGGCAATTTCTGGCTTAGGGTGTCGGATTGTCTCATAGTTAGTTATGTGTAATTAACTTCTAATCTTTGTGTTAAAGTTTCAGATCCAGTTTGCGGCTATACGTGATACGTTAAGTGAGCCACTTTCGTATTTCATGTATCAACAAAAAACAAACAAAAACAAAACAAACAAAAAACAACAGATACCCAACCTTTGAAGTTGGGGACGGCACCCGATCTTGGGCTTGTTGTTGGGGGTAACTGTGGAAAATCCACAGTTCGGGGGTAACAGCAAAGCTGTTATTCCCCCAACAAAATTAAAAATCATTACATCGCTTCTATTTTTTATATGGGGGTAGCAGCAAGGCTGTTACTCTCAAAATAAATTTAAATAATTTTTATATTACTTCTAATTTTCTACCCCGAAACAGCCCAATCCGGCATGCTGCATGCCATAGTTAGTTCTTTTCTCTATCTTCTTTTTCTCATTTTATACTTATAAGTTACATAATGTATAGTAGAATAAGTATTGTTTTTGGTAATTAGGTCAATCAGATATTACATTTATAATGTACATATGTATAGTAAAACAAATATTCTATTTGTGGTAATTAGGTCAGTCGGTTTATTATTTTATGTCTCTCAATTCAGTTATACAATAAATAAGTATATCGTCTACTTGGTTTCTAGCTTTGATTTATTCTATGTACTACACCTATGTTCAAACTGTTACTCAATTTATTATCTTTCCTGGATTTGTCTAAATGTATCTTAATTATGGCATTTTTATTTAAATTTCAACATCACATAATGTCTATAGATTTTTTGCTGGTAATAATCACATTACTTCTGGAAACAATGTGTGCAATGAAGGTAGTAAATCTGCTGTGAATGTAACTAGACAAATGACTTCAGCCATCGTCATATCTCACGACTATATACGCAGTATGAACAAGGACTTTAAGGCAGTGTGATTGATCAAGCCGTGAAAACCGACGATTGACTTCAGCGTTGCATTGATATCAAAGGCCATTTATATAGTATAGCATGAAAAAGGAAGAGAAGTGATATAAGAAGATTTATTAAAAAAAAATGAACGTCCTTTAAGAGATGATGTACATTTCGTCACGCTCCTCAAAAGTGGAACAATCTTTTTTCTTGACCACCCGCCCCCAAAAGAGGAAATATCAGATGTGTGATAAAATCGAAAAATATCTACAGTGTTTTGCTTTTCGCGATATCATTTATTGCAAAATTACCTTTGCATACATACGTATATATTTAAAGTATACATAATATGACACTAACATAAAAATCACATAATAAAATGATGAGACATCTATCAATCACAATTCATGGATGCATGGATGATATTTCATATGTTGTCTTATATATTGAACTCAAATGTCAAATCACATAGCAAATAGATCAATCCTGATATGAAAATTTTCAGCCAAATTTTTAGTGTGTACGAAAAAATCTTGGACCCACAAAAATTGGAATATCAGAAACGTGACCGAAACCCTCCTCCCCTGCCCCTAAGTGGAACATTGTTCCACTTTTGCGGAGTGTGACAAAATGTACATGATCCCTTAGTGCCTCTTGCTTCACCAAACCAACAATTCTGCTGGCAATATAATTGATTTCATTTTCACATTCATTGTTATGAGTAATCCATCAATATTAGTTCATTCAATTAATCACTTTTTCAGGATGTATAACTTTCATTTTTGCGGGGCGAAAGGACATAGATCTGCCAGATTTTAATGCTGGTGAATTGAGCTGCCCTTCCTTAAAAGACAAATGGATTACACAAATTCTGGTATCTACAGACACAATTGTTTTTGTGTTTTAAAACCTAGGCTTACATTAAATCCTCCTCTCATATAAACTTCATTTTAGTGCCCCACGCAAAGTACTAAGGAAGTTGTGTTCAACGCAGTCTTTTGTGACTTATAATCAATTAAGTTCTACTGCGTAGTTGTGCTGCAAACAAACAGACATAAGACCTACCATCACAAATTTTTCAAAGTAAAGTACCACAAAAATCTGGAGGCAAAAATATGTGTATTTATGGAACACCAGTTTTGCATTACTGCCTCATTCACATATGCCTCATTAAAAGCCTAGATCTAGCTAGGCTTTTTTTAAACAATTAGCTCTTGGGGCTAAAACATGTAATTGAATGATAATTTAGTTCCCACTCATAATTGTAATTGAAATTTTGCTTTAATTGTAATAATAATTGAATTAAAAAATCAGGCCGCAATTGCAGTTATAATTTTAATTGACGCTAAAAAGTAGTGTGTAATTGTAATTGAATTTCAAAATTGTAATTAACCCCAAGTCTGAAGACCACCCCGGGGACTGGTCTCAAGTTGTCTCAAGAGAGAGTGGGTTCTGGAGGTTTGCAGTGGTCTCTTTATATACAATCTTATTTACAATATATATCTTATTTACAATAACTAATTCTTCATATGTGTGCCTGCGTGCGTGCGTGCGTAATACAACCCATACATCTATTATATTTGACTCGTATTTGCAGATACCGTGGGGCCTACCATTTCGAGCATATTTAACTATACCACCGGAATTAAATCTTCAAACCTCTAAAATTGTTGTTGCTGGGCTTGGAATCTTCTCCAATTCTTTTATATCAAAATACACTTGGCTGGCAGAGTATGAGGGTGAGGTGATCAGCGAAGATGATGATTTCTCAGAGTATGCATTTGAGGTGTGAAATTATTCGTGAGATAATTCCTCCATTTTCAATAATCTTAGGTTCACAGAAATGACGATTATTATTGTTTTCAAAAATAATGTCAAAAATCAGCAATCAGCTGCATGAATATTTGCATTCATTCTGATCTTTGATTGTATGGGTGCCATTAGAATCCAGAAAGTCTTCAGAGTAAATATTGAGTCGTAGAATAAGAAGTGGGTCTCATATGTTTAAGCCGTATAAAATGGATTGGGGAAACTATTATTCGAATTCATTTTTTGTATATATTTGTCTACTGCTTGAAAAATCCAAAAGTTAAAAAGTACATGAATATATTAATTTTTATTTTTATTTCGACGCTATAGCTTCCTGATCACAAGTAATAAATATAATTATATATTTATTTATATTCATTACTTGTGATCAGGAAGCTATTGCTTCAAAATTTAAATTAAAATTAATATATTTATGTACTTTTTAACTTTTGGATTTTTTAAGCAGTAGACAAATATATACAAATAATGATTCCATATACTGCATACCTAATTAACAGAACATTAATTATTCAAATTCATTTGTCATTTTTTTCAGTCAATACATGTATAATAATTAGATATATTTGAAATAATCATATTATTTCTTGTGTTAATAGCAAACAAGAAATGATGAGAAGTCACATGCCGTGGATGCCTATAACATAAGTACTAGCAACTGGACCCGCTGGATGAATTGTGCAACATCATGTGCAAACGAGAATGTTTTCACAGTTATATGTATGGGTAAAACATTCTTTATGTCTCAAAAAGACATCGCTCCAGGCGAAGAACTCTTGTATTACTATGGATCAGAATATGCAGAAATTATTGACATCAAGCATTATGATTGTGAGTAATTAATTATAAATGTGTTCATGTTTATATATCAATATAAGTTCAGCTTAAAATTACATTGACTCTTGGTTTAGAATTACATTGACTTGATTACCATTGCTAATATAGTACTTTTGCGTGTTACTTTTTACTTTAACTTGTGTCACTGAATAGATTACTGGATAATCTATTATATAAATGGGGAGTGTGTGTTCGTTATATGCGCAACATCTGCAAAAGCAGATTTCCAAATACCACGAAACTTTGGCAAATCATTCTTCATAACCCAGTGGGTGCACAGAATAAGATTATGTTACCTGTACACGTCCCTGCTACGAACAATTTACGAATTATTTTCAAAATAAATAGATGCCATGCTCATTACAGGGCCATGTTTGTGTAAATAAAACGTTAAACGTGCGGGTTTCCTCTGCATATACGTCATACGTAGTACGTTACACGTAAGTAGATAAGCGGAACGTCTTTCTTTGCTACAGCTAACGTTACCCTGTAACAGAAGAAATTAGAAAAGTATATTTAGAAAAGCTATTTTTATTACTATTAAACAATCACATTCACTTGCCAGTTGGAAATGAAGAGACAATCAAACTTATTCTAGATCCCACAAACCACTATGGTACTTCTTGCATTCTAGATAAAATCATGCACATAAGTCGAGATATGTGCTATCATTTACATCAACGTCGCAGTCATCTCATATCAAGGGACATTAAAATTCAATAATTGTCAATAATAATTATCATGTACTATCATTACTAATTATATGTTATATGGTCATTTTTATTCAACTTGTATATAATGTGTTATTGTATTACATACTATATTTTATGTTTTAAATATTTTGTAATGGTTTACCATGTTGGCTAAACAAATGGCCGAATTTATAATAAACTAACTAACTAACTAACCCGTGCGTTATGCGTACTTTAAACGTACCTCATTCTATGAAAAACGTTGCCTACGTAAATTTAAGTAAAGTAAATAAAAATAAATAAAAGTAAATGAATTACATACAATCCTTGACCCAAACTACACTAAAAACCGCTTGAGTAACAGGTAGTAAAATTAATTGTACATTATACATTGATACTCATCCACATAATTAATTAATTTATTTAATTAATTAATAGATTATTTCAGTAATTATTTGAATCTGTAAGCATAAGTTATCAAAAAAAGCGATCACTACGAACGGAGCATAAAGCAAGAAAAAATGATAATAAAAATTTTTTTTTTTCTGGTGAGATGCCCATCATAGTTTGGGCCAAAAAGGGGGATTCCAAAATTCTGCCCGGGATTCACCCCCCCAAAATATTGTTTCCAAAATTTAATATTTTAAAATTGTCCCCCCAAAAACATTGTCAATGATTTTTTGAAAACAAATTTGGGGCCCAAAGCACTTTTAAAAAAAAAGTTAAAAGGAAATTTTTTTTATGCATCCCACCCGTGTGTCCCCTTTCAAACAAGAAATTGTAAAAAAATAAAAATTCAATTTTGTACAAAAAACCCACTTGTTTTGGGGGGAAAAACAAAAAGTGTTTAAAAATTGTTATTTTTTTCCCCATTTGTACCAGATTTAAAATTTTAAAAATTTTTATCCTTAAAGTTTGGGGTTTTAATTTTGTCTGTTTTCATATCAATTTTTTTTTTGTTCCAACTTATTTTT
>CM032665.1:14994532-15137861 GCA_019095985.1 Streblospio benedicti
ACTAATTATATGTTATATGGTCATTTTTATTCAACTTGTATATAATGTGTTATTGTATTACATACTATATTTTATGTTTTAAATATTTTGTAATGGTTTACCATGTTGGCTAAACAAATGGCCGAATTTATAATAAACTAACTAACTAACTAACCCGTGCGTTATGCGTACTTTAAACGTACCTCATTCTATGAAAAACGTTGCCTACGTAAATTTAAGTAAAGTAAATAAAAATAAATAAAAGTAAATGAATTACATACAATCCTTGACCCAAACTACACTAAGCACCGCTTGAGTAACAGGTATTAAAATTAATTGTACATTATACATTGATACTCATCCACTTAATTAATTAATTTATTTAATTAATTAATAGATTATTTCAGGAATTATTTGAATCTGTAAGCATAAGCATAAGCCGGTGTAGTTCAAGTGCCCGTCACATAGGCTCCACTTATCAAAAACGCACGATCCACTCACGCATTACGGCAGCATACACGCAAGAAAACAATGCATGACGCCATATAAAACTTTTTTTTTGGCTGGTAGTAGATAACGCCATCATACGTTGAGCTAAAAAGGGCATTCCAAACTTCTGCTCCGCGTATTACAGCCCTCCACACATTTAGCTGCATCTATCACTTTAATATTTTACACACATGATTGCCGTATAAAACATATGTTCCACATGTATTTAAAAATCCAGAATTGCGTGGAGTCTGTGTGTGTAAAATATAAAAAGTCTAGCAAACGCATAAATTATTATATGTACATATGTACACATGATTATTTTCTCATGGCCAGTGATGGCTACCCACTTACAGGAGGCGGAATGCCAAGGATGAACAAAAAAATGTACTACAACACTGAAACTCATTCAATTTTGTAAATTCTTTGAAACAACCTTACTTCCGGTTCATGAAGCTAAGGTGAAAACAAACACATGTGTGTGACAAAAATGTGTTCATTGTTATTATGTAAACACGATCTTCCACACAGTTGGTGTACGCTAGCATAACTTAAAAATTAAATTATTGTTGAACGTTTATTATTCCATTTGTGTTACAAGCTATCTACAGTTGTTGCTCTGTTATATTCATATCTATATTTATTGTATTGTGTTACCAATCTATATTTGCTGTCATTTTTTTTATGAAAACCCATACATATGTACTAGATTTGCTGTTATGTTATGTACATTTCTGTATCTTAATGTGTTGGGAGTTCTAATTTCTGTATCTGTCGTTTTACATATCAATTATTTGTTGTTCTATGCGTATCAATATTTGTTGCTTCATCTTATTTTCTAAGCATGTATTGAATAATAACACAAATTAAACGATGTCTTGCAATTTTTCAAACTGTTTTGCTTCCTTTCCAAACTATGTAATGATTTTTAAGAAAAAAAGTTATATTACCAGCATTTACACGGTTTAGGATTTCATGTTTCAACCCGAGCAACGCAGGGTAACCAGCTAGTAACTCACACAAGTAAGCACTCACTCTTTTTAAACCCAATTGCTTGTCTCAAACATGTCTGGCTCAAATGAATAGTAAAATGAGCACAAGTTAAAAATATATATCTTAATTTATTATCACAGGTATATTAAATATATAATACAATTTTAAATATGCACTAACATAAATGATAAAATAATATAAACTGGTTAATCATTAAATTACACCCGAATTTAATCGCTGAAGTATTACACCTGTATATTTATCTATTCATGATTTAGCACCACTTAACCAGCATATTTATTACTAATAATATAATGTGTGTACATATAATGTACATTAATACTGTGCAAGATTTTGTTTAATTATTTTCTATCCAAAACCATAAATTTGGTGACAAATGGTCCACAAATATTGGGCCATAATCTGTCCAATTGGCTCAATAATAGACAAACGCCACAGTGAATCTCAGTCCATACATTTGAAGTTCTTTTGCTATGCATGTAGTTTATATGCTAGGTGAGACACTCATACCGGTACTTTTTCAAAGACATTGCTCTTTGCACTTTCTAAATAAAGTTTTTCTTTAGACTTGGAGCTAACAGATACTTGTCTTTCCTTCCATATCAAGTTACCATAGTTATCCTTCTCAGATGTTATAGCCAGTGCTAAACTATCTTAGTGTCATTTTGATATTTAAAATGTCTCTAACCGCATAGTGTAGCAAATATAAAGTAAAATTTACACCAGCCACTATTACTATCTTCAGAATCGGTAACAAAATCTAGGTTCATTCAGAGAATGTAATGCTCTTTGGTTCATTCCTGATTCTCAGGGATATTATCCACCTCGTCTTGCTCTTCTGCATTCATCACTGTTGTCCCAAGAATACCTTCAATGTCCTCAATTACAGGCTAAAATATAAACAATTTTTTAAAATTATCAATTTGTTAAAAAATTGTATTCTTTGTAAAGGCACATTTTCTCAAATTGCTACATGAAAATAGTTCTGTTCTGTAGACTAGGCAACAGAATCTGATCATGAACTTTTTGCTTTTTAGAATGTGGTTTCAAACATAAGATATTTAACCATCCAACATTCATGTCATTGGAATATTTACACTGATATTTAAGACAAATACATTTTTAATATGTAAAATATACATTCTATACAAAAATACTAGAATGGTTGGTTAAAGATGTTTTAAAAACACATTCACTAAAATTACATTCATTCACGAATTTCTGTTCATAACTCAAGTTAGAGTTGTGCTAAAAAAAATTATTTCAGTCACTTACAAGTTTTTATAAGTACAATATTACCATGAAATGCTTTTAAATTTACTTAACTTTGAATAAGTGTCCATATACTCACTTAATTAAAGCATATTTGATGTTTTAAGAAACTAAATAAACTGCTGAAATAAATTCAAAACATTCCATAATGATACTGGTACCTTGAAATTACTCTGTCCTTGCATATTTGGTGCAGAAATTTCTTGATGAATTACGGAGAGGTTTCTTGCAAAGGTAGCTAATGCACCCTGCAGGTTATCACCAACCGTACTGTAAACATGCAATAGTGCCATTTAAATGATGAAATAGATCAAGTTCAAATTATCAGGCAAATATTCTAGTAGCTTAGAACAAATGACTGAAAGTCTCAATGATTTTTGAACTTACATCATTCCAAGATTTTCCCTGTTTGTGCTGTCAACAAGTGTGAATATTGTCCCTTGCTTTTCCTGGAAAAAATATTAATAATCATATTTTTTGTTCAAACACAAACAGTAAAATGACCATGATGAATCTTCAAAATGTTTACAAGTCCTTAACAAACCTTGATATCATATCCAATGCCATGTGCACGGCACATTTGAAAGAAGACAGAGTAATGGACTACTGAGAGATTTGTGTGACGCAGATGTGTACTCATCACCGCATACCTATTGGTGTTAACAACCTAGAAAAAAATAATAAATTTTAGCATCCATTCTGACATGTTATGACAAAAAACAAATTTTCTAATTTTGGATTGCAAGCATAATCATTTTGTCATCCTGTTACTGCCTGTTTGCAACAGGTAATGATGCAAACGTAACTAACCCATCTATTTTTATACAAGATTTGTGACATATGGTATGCAGCATGTGGTCGCATTTTTTGTTATATTTATTTTTTTTTCTGTGCCCTTCTCAACTTTACAAAACTAAATTCAAACAACAATGCCAATCCTATTTTATACCATCACTATACTAAAATATCATATTATACTAAATTATACTAGTAGACGTCCACCACTCCTTGCTCTGAGAGATACATCTTCATCATACATACACTCATTTCTTACTCCAATCAATCATCCCTGCTTCCATTCCATACTCTATCCTTCACCTATCATCTGTTACCTCATTATATATTCTTTACACAATGTACTCACATTTACACTATTAATAAAAACTTCTATTATCTAATTGACACAATGTACTCAAATTTACCCTACTAATAAAAAAAAACATTTAAAATTTAAAAATAAAAAACATTTCAAAAACATTTTAAAAAATATTTCAAAAACATTTCAAAAACATTTCAAAAAACATTTCTATTATACCATTGAGTGTATGTACTGCAGTTCATTATTATCAATTGTCTCATTCAATTTCATCATACAAGTCCGAGAATGTAATTCTTCTGATCCCTGGTTGGATGTAGTCCATCTTGCTGTTCATCACAGTGTCCGCTTGCATCCTTAGGATTTCTACGCCTTCTCTGACTTGTCTTTCAAGGGGTTTCTTGTAGGATTTGATAATGTCGATCTTGTACTCAGTTTCCGTGCTATTGTAGTGTTCTATTGAGTGTTTGGCAAATGCATTATTCTTACGATTATTGGGATTCTTTAATGAGAAGGACACAATACGAGACCTGGGTCTTGAGAAAGTAACGGCTAGATGGAAGAAAGAAGGATCAAGAGGGCCTCGACCCAAGATAACTACGATGGAAGTGTTAGGAGGGGACAAAGCAAGGAAGAAGTCATTGTTCAATAAGCCAGAAGATAAACCAACAGAAAGACAGAAGCGAATGATGATTGCATTAGCATTGAAAACTGGAGTAGAAATGGTAATGAAGAATCACCTGTACAGATTCGGAAATAAAGTGTTTTTACAGAAAGATGGGGGTCCCATAGGACTAGAGCTTACTGGAGCAGTATCAAGAGTAGTAATGTTACACTGGGATAGATTATTGATAAAGAAACTTAGAGACGCAGGGTCAAATATACAATGGAAACCACTGCTGTACCTTCGGTACGTGGATGATAGCAATTATGTTGGACAGGAATTACCCGCCGGGGCAAGAACAGATGAAAATGGTAAGATCATAGTTAAAGAAGAGAATGTGGAAGAAGATAGGCTGGTCCCAGGAGACCTGAGGACAGCAAAGATTGTACAAGAGATAGCCAAAAAAATATATGGCTTCATTCAGGTGGAGGTAGATTGCCCATCATTACATGACAACGGGTACATGCGTATACTGGACATAGCGAGTATTACATAAAGGAGATGGTAAACGTTCATGTACTGATGGCCAACTCAGCCATGCCTTACAGAATGAGAAAGGCCAGTCTAGTTCAAGAAGTGGTAAGAATTTTAAGAAATACCTCAAGAAGGGTAGACGAGAAGAGAAGAACATTCCACCTGAATGAGTTTAGTGGAAGAATGAAAGTGAGTGGGTATGGGGAAAAAATCAGAAAAAGCGTGATAGAAGAAGGAGTAAGAGCGTATGAGAAGCAATTGGAAAGAGATGAGAGGGGAGAAAGACCATTGTATAGGCCTAAAGGGTATGAGGAAGAGGAAAGAATATAAAAAAATGAGGAGCAAGAGTTCTTGGTATAAACCGTTTGACACTGTGGTATTTATACCACCGACACCAAATGGGGAGTTGGCAAAAAGGATAAGGAAGGTTGCAAAAGAGTTAGGGAAAGATGAGATAAAAGTAAAAGTGGTTGAAGAAGCAGGGAAGAAACTTAGAACAATCTTACCTGGAATGACAAAGGAAACAAACTGTGACAGAGTAGACTGTTTGATGCACAGCATGGGAAGCAGAGGAGATTGTAATGTGAAAGGTGTAGTGTATAGAGGGACATGCAAATTGTGTGCAACAAATGGGAGGTCGGCAATTTACATTGGAGAATCTGGTAGAAGTATGTTTACAAGGGGCAAAGAACATCTAGAAGCTATAAAAAATCCCAATAATCGTAAGAATAATGCATTTGCCAAACACTCAATAGAACACCACAATGGCACGGAAACTGAGTACAAGATCGACATTATCAAATCCTACAAGAAACCCCTTGAAAGACAAGTCAGAGAAGGCGTAGAAATCCTAAGGATGCAAGCAGACACTGTGATGAACAGCAAGATGGACCACATCCAACCAGGGATCAGAAGAATTACATTCTCGGACTTGTATGATGAAATTGAATGAGACAATTGATAATAATGAACTGCAGTACATACACTCAATGGTATAATAGAAATGTTTTTGAAATGTTTTTGAAATGTTTTTAAAATGTTTTTTAAAATGTTTTTGAAATGGGTGTTTTTTTTAAATTTTAAAAGTTTAAAATGTTTTTTGTTTTAATTAGTAGGGTAAATGTGAGTACATTGTGTCAATTAGATAATAGAAATTTTTATTAATAGTGTAAATGTGAGTACATTGTGTAAAGAATATATAATGAGGTAACAGATGATAGGTGAAGGATAGTGTATGGAATGGAAGCAGGGATGATTGACTGGAGTAGGAAATGAGTGTATGTATGATGAAGATGCATCTCTCAGAGCAAGGAGTGGTGGACGTCTACTAGTATAATTTAGTATAATATGATATTTTAGTATAGAGATGGTATAAAATAGGATTGGCATTGTTGTTTGAATTTAGTTTTGTAAAGTTGAGAAGGGCACTAGAGATGTCGAGACATGTCTAAATAAATTTAAATTTAATTTTCACAGAAAATAGGACTTTGTTTTTTGGTTGTAAGGCAGCAGAAACAGAAAAAAAAAAAAAAAAAAAAACCCTAACAAAAAATCCATCTATCTTTATCTTTTAAAGCATGGACTACCTTATACCTGTGGCATACTTCACGCAGCATTGTAACATAGCGTTTGGCAAATAGCAATGCATGTAAACATAGGTTTATTTATTGCGTCGCTTCAGTAGCTGAAGCGAAAGCCTTGTGATCACTTCGTTTCTATGTATGTATGTATGTATGTATGTATGTATGTCTCCGGACAAGCTAGAGCTTTTACCGTTACACCGATTTCGTTCAAACTTTACACAGCTATGAGGTATGAGGCGACACCGAAGTGATTCGATTTTGGGCGCTCTTCCAATTAAATTTTGTTTTCTAGAAGTGCTTTTATGACATTTTTAATGATATTAGAAAGGCTGCTTACAGGGCCATGTTTGTTAAAGGTACGTAATACGTGAAACGTTTGCATATGTCAAACGTACTTTGCACGTCACACGTATATTCATACAAGGAGGGAGCTGGGATGGGTGGCGATGAGGATCCAGTACTATTGTATGGCAACACAAATAGCTTTATGCTGGATATATTGATTCTGATTCATTCTGATGTTTTCTCCTCAAATTCATAGATTTCTTGATTGTAAAGTATACATTTTTTCAGTATATTATCTTAATTGCCCAAAAGTCAAGGTCGTTCTAGCGACGCAGTGTTCTTTGAACACTTTTGATCTAGTTGTTTTAGTGGTCATGTGGTACCAGAGCATTTTTTAATATGGCAGCCAAGTGAAAACTGTGCATGAACACATCCTAACCTCTTCTTCAACTTTGGTTCGTCTGCGCCTTGATTTCTTTTCTTCCTTTTTCACCGGAATAATGTCAAAGTAATGTGTCTTGGGATCAAGAACACCTCCAGTAACAAACTCCATCAGGCCGAACATCACTTGTGTGTCTGTATAATTAAGGTCCAAGTCAATCGCCCAGATCTCCTGATTCATCTAAAAATGTAATTTATAACAATTATCATCAAGTAATTTAGTAGGCCTATATAAAAATTGCAAAGCATTATTTCATATTTTCTCCAGAATGATTGACCTTGTTATAGTTTACATACTTATCATAATTGGAATATTGGCTAAGTTGTTAAGATGGATAAAAAAATGACTGTCCACAAACACTATTAGAAAATAAATGTAATACCTATGCGTAAATAAAAAATATTGGTATTACTATCATAATAACTGATTGAACATAAGTTTACTTAGCTTTTGAAGATTGCATTTTTGCTAGAGAAGGTAAAAATGTCAATAATTAAAATACGCATAATGACATTGACAACAAAGAATTTCTCTCAAAATACTTCATTTACGACGGGTGTTTAATCACAAACCTACAATTTAATCTCATCATTTTGGTTCCTATAAACTGTCGTGCATAACTTTTCAAGGCTATAATATTCCATAACCCAGTACATGTACTATACTCACCGTTTTGGGGTGTATGAATGTGACAAAGTCAATGGTGAAATAACCGACCACTCCCCTCGTCTTGCATGCCTCTGCCACTTTAAAGCAAATGCTGTTCAGTTCCTCGGGTTCAACTGATGATTGAGGCACTGACAATCCCCAACAAGTGAAAGGTGTTGCTTCATGAATTTGATCACCATTTGATACTAGTACAACATTGCCTGTTGGCTCGATGAGCATATCCACAGTGAGGGCTGTGACGCTGTCGGAGGGGGGGCACGCTTCTATTACTCCTCCTAAATCAACATGAAAAAAAAATGTTAGTCCAGTCAAAATAACAATATGCTTTCTTTGAACCATTTATATGTGAGAACCCAAATTGTTGAAATGAAGTACAAACAAAGTGGTTCTATGTTCGTAGTTTGCATATGCATGTTGTTGGCTGTAAATTTTAACAGTTTTTTTAATACTTTATAGGTATTCTTAATTATTATTATCATATGTAAGGTGTGTTGATTTCTAACAAGTGTTGGTAACAACAAAAAGAAATATCAAAATATTATTTCAATATTCAATAGACACAAGAAACAAACCTTCGCTGAGGAAAGCATTCAGGAATATTTCCCAGGTTTTGTAAGCTTTGGTGTTCACTGGGGTTCCATGTTTTTCTAGGACTGAAGGAATTTCTGCATTTATCTTAATGTATGCAGCTTCCTGAGCCCATTTCTTGTTCCATTTTTCTCCATACCTTTGACATTCCTGACATGGATTTTTTTTTAATTATAACATTTGCAAGTACAGAAAAGTAATTCTCATGTTCAGATATTGTGCACACATATTGTTTATAAGGAAACATGATGAAGGAGGAAAGGGTGAAAAAGACGAGAGAATTATGTGGATCTCCAGTTAATGTAATCTGTGGTTAATGGTTTAATAAAATGATTTGGGATCTCTTGACCCCTTTTAAATTACCCTCCATTTAACACCACTATGTGAAAGGCTACCTTTAATGCCCATGCATAACAAGGCATGTGTTCTGCAACATCCAAGTATGCAATCCCCCGGCCGTTGAACTCATCATCTAACTTAAATAACCATCTTGTGACCTCCAAATTTTCTGTTACCAGCTGAGCTAAGCATTCGTGTATCTAAAGAGATTAGATCAATTCAGATGATTTGTAGGCAGCTACTAGGGATTTTATAGCAGTTATGAAAATGCGAGTAAATATTTTCAAATCATATACAGATAATTGAATAACGGTATCAAGAACCAACCTGACTTAGACTATAAACATCAAACTCCCCAGGTGGAACTGGCACATTTGCACTGGCAAATATTCTCTTATTTCCTGATTTGGTACTATAAAGGTGGGCAATCTATAAAGTGAAGATACAAAATGAATAATTTATCAACATTGTCTTTTTACAATGAACAATATATATTATTTATCATGATGTGGACAATGGCATGTAGAACTGGTTTTTGCCTTCACTTCTTAAATATTGAAATTAGAAGAGAGGTCAACAACCGATGATTGCTAGAGTCTGTTCCTTCATTATCAGTTAAAAGCAGACACAAACCAGTAACATACTCATTGGAGTACAAAATTAGTCCCAGCACCTTTGAACATTTGATAGTTTATGTTTTTTTATTGTATTACATTATAAGCATGATGGACAGGAACACTACATAGGAAGCGTATGATATAAACACAAATAAAGTTTAAATGCTTTATTATATGAACATTCTAAAGAACAGCTAAAGCTAGGGCTGGAACTAAAATATTGAAAAACCCTATTTAGATATCAAATGATAGAATCACAGAAACTACTATTATACATTTTTATTCAACAATAATAAAATATTACATACTTCTGGTTCACTACATAATATAGGCACATCCAATACGTCTGCTACATGGATATCATCTTTGTGTGGGACCCCAGTCACTATATACGCATCTCTTCCTTTGATGAGATTCTTTATTCGTTTCAATGTTTTAGGGCTGTATTTCAAATGTGTTGAGAGGCACATGTGGTGTGACTAAAAAGCAACATTTTTATTAATAATTCTAAACTGATTGTTTTTGATGGTATCAGTAACACATTAAAAATTTTCTATAAGTACATTGTTTAACAAATTAGTATTGAGCATCTAACAATTTCAGCGTATAAATGCATTAGGAAATCCATCAAATATACCATGGTTATTTGCAAACAAATGAAATGTGAAGTTCAAAACTTACGGGAAAACTTTTTATTGCTTCTGGCGTGATTATTTTATATCTATCAGACAAGTCCGACTGATTATCAACATCACCTGAATCAATAGCACTTTTGAGCCCCAATAATTTTGTATAATATTGCACCATTTCTTCGTTAATAGGAACCGGTGCTACATATATAACATCAACATTAGGATCTGCAACAAATAAAACAATTTTAATTTATTTTCTATCAACTCTCTCACATATTTCTACTAAGCAATTATAATTTACTTATCATTATTTTGAGGTGTGAAAAAGACAACAAATCAGAATTAAAGATTTAATAAAAGATTCACACTACATGTACTTACCTCTTATATCAGCAAGTCTGGCCATTTGTAAGTTCTGCTGTAGTCCCATCTCATCAACAGTTTGTCGCAGCTTTTGTGTGTGGCCCATTGACGGAATATGAATAATAACTCGCTTGGATTTTTTCATGGTGTCCCATTTTTTTGACAAGATCTATCACGTAAAATGTACAACTACAGCAAGGCCTTTGGTTGCATGAGAAACAAACAATTCTTACGTGCTGTACAATGTACATGTACCATAAACACAAAACGATAAACACAATGAAAAGTAAATTCACAGTTTTGCTTATGACCTGTTCATTAAATTAATGTTTAAGTAGTTCTTTAGAATGACTTAAAAAGTTTATCAATTCTAGATGATGATGGAATAATATATATCCAAGTTACCAGTGCTCGCCGTCTAAATGCTTCTAGTTGATCCATTCGATGGGCTTTCAGCTGCCTCTGGACTCTGGTCAACTTAACGTGCATGATCCAAGTGATAGCTATCACACCTGCCGCCCATTTCTTCCTTCTGAACTCCAAATATTGAGTGCGCTCTCGATACATACGAAACATGGCTTGAATTTTAGTTGCTGCTATGTCTTTTCCTTTCGGTCCCATATAGCGCCGGCCCTTGAATTATTCACAGAAAACTAATAAAGTAAGGATATAATATATTTGTTCAATTTACATATTCAATTAGTTGTCCACAATTCCGACTGTATATGTTGTACATTTCAAACTACATTTCTGTTCAATTAAAATAATGATAGATGACAACTGTACACTAAATTTCATAGTGCTCAGAATCATAGGTTGAAGTGACCATCGATTATTGCTAATTTAGACTCAATGATCATCAATAACTACCGACATTTACTGTCCTTTTTACAGCACTATGAAAAAAAGTTAGCGCACAGGCCTGGACTTTAAAAAATCCTGAATCTTCAAAATCATGTACCATTTTTCTAAGTTGAATATTTAAATGTATCGACCAATATTCTTGACATCTCTAGTTGAAAGGTACACCACAACTATCGACAACAGTGAGAAAAAAACTTACTGGTCTATTTATTATATTTTCCACATCTTCTTTATTGACAATCACAGACAACAAATCATTTGTGGTTGGAAACTGTTCAAGCTCAAACTCTAAAGAAAGATCAGCTAATTTGTCTCCATTTATAAATGCTATAGGTACAGCATAATTTGTTAACATTTTTTCCAGATGCTTCAGCATGGTGACAATGCTAAAAAGAAAAGGAAATATTCTAAGCAACATGTTCAAGTATCATAATTTCAGCTTTATATAAAAAGAAATTTCAGAAAATAGAATTCTAAAGAGTACCTTCCCCAAGACAAGCAATAATGTTGTTTGAAATTCAAAAATTCTGGCGTCTGTTCTCGCACCTTTCCATGTTGTATAGCAAATCGGTAAGTTTTATCTTTGAAGTCAGCAGCACTAGCAGGTGTGGTTGGAGGCGGCTGCAAGTATATAAAATATTTGATTTTGAGCAAGGTGCTATCATTGTTTAGTTTTACGCTGAATATGTCTGAAAAGTGGCAATGCACTCTCAAAAACTTGTATATCAAATTTAATTGTTTCATTCCGAACATCATTTATTTTATATATTAGAATTTTTTTAGATACCAATAGAAACCATTGGGGCTCACATTTTGGCGAGACTTTCGCTCTTTTCACAAGAGCTTCTTCAGGCCGAATGACGGTCCTTAGTTGGTCATGTGACCGCCATGGCTGTGGCAGTCACATGACAGCAGTGGCAGGAAAACGGGGGGCAGGTCGTAGCCGGTGTCTCGGTTCATCTCAGGGCGCCGTACCCGGATTTCCACGGCTTCCCTGATCTTTCTACGGATTTCTAAGTCCTCACGCGCCACAATTTTGAAGTCTCTGGGGCTGATGGTATGGCCCGTGTCTCTAATATGGTCAGCTACAGCGGTGGGCACTCTCTTGGGGTTCAGGTGCTCTTTTATACGTATACTCAACGTTCTTCCGGTCTCACCAACATAAGTGTACCGGCACTGTGGACACCGTACTTCGTATATAATCCCACATTTAGAGTCATCCGGAGACTTGTCCTTTGGAGTGGGCAACATGGATTTGACGGTGTTGAAAGGTTTGTGGTATGTGTTTACACCATGTTCACGGAACACACGGGTCAGTTTTTCTGACAGTCCTCTCACATAGGGGATGCAGACTGGGTTTTTTGTACTCACTCCACTGTTTGCGTCATTAGACGACTCTTTGACTTTTGGCCTTGGTAATTTAAACACCCATGGTTTGTATCCATTGTCTTTCAACACAGCTTTGACGTGCTTACACTCCTTGGCCTGATCTTCAGGTGTGGTGACCAAATTGTGGGCGCGATTTAACAGAGTCCGGACCACTGATCTTTTATGTTCCAAATGGTGGTTTGATTGGAAATTCAGGTATTGATCAGTGTGCGTCGATTTTCGATAGATTTCAACTGAGGTGGTGGCATCATCATTAATCTTAACACATGTGTCCAGAAAGGGAATCTTGAAAATCACCTCGGGTTCATTGGTGAACTTAATGTTAGGATCAATGCTGTTGATGTGGTTGGTGAAACCTTCTATGAAGTACTCATGGATGAGCACAAAGGTGTCATCTACGTAACGGAACCACATATGCAGGGGGTTGGGTGCTGTCGCCAGTGCTCACGTTTCGAAGTCCTCCATATACAAATTGGCGACTATGGGAGAAACTGGAGAACCCATGGCTGCCCCATGTGTCTGTTTGTAAAATTCACCCTTGTATACAAAATATGTAGTGTTTTCCTGCCACTGCTGTCATGTGACTGCCACAGCCATGGCGGTCACATGACCAACTAAGGACCGTCATTCGGCCTGAAGAAGCTCTTGTGAAAAGAGCGAAAGTCTCGCCAAAATGTGAGCCCCAATGGTTTCTATTGGTATCTAAAAAAATTCTAATATATATTATGAATGAAGAAACCCAAGATGAGAGAAGTGTTCATTCTTTGATCATTTATTTTGTTTGTTGTGGTGACATAGATAATATTCCATCTGTTTTAACCCCATAGTAATCATTTACAAGTGAAAAGAGTTACGTTTTTGCTAAAAGTAAATTTAAAAAGGAAATCTTGGATAATGTGTTTCATTTATGACTGAGTAGTGTACATGAATTACAAATGATTGCTGTGAAAAAAATGGATGCTGTGAAAAATATGTAAATCAAATGTAAATTTCTTCAACTTACTATTGAATTGTATACTTTTTTATCAAATGTAATGATATGGCAACCACTAGAAGCATAGTTTTGTGTTAGTAGGCTTATATATAGTGGTAGATAAATTATTTTAAAGTGAAATACATATTGAGTTTCTGATTACAAATTCAACTTGAACTGGACAATAGCTACTATAGGTGTATAATCAGATCAGTGCTTTGGTGCTTTATTAGACAATTATGTGAAAGGCTAATAATTATTTTGATCTAGACCTCTAAATAATGAGCAAATGATAGTTGCAGAGCTAAGAGAAATAATGAAGATGCAATAAGGAACGGCATGTGTGTTTGTAATCCCAAACCTGTATGAACTAAAGCAATGGGTACAATCTACCAGGAAAGAAAGTAAGAAAAAGAAAATATGAAATAGAAGTTATATGCTTCCATAATTTAATGACAAACAGTCATTATATAGATTGTCATGGAAGATTATGGAAATAGAATGTCAATCATAATTATATAATCATTGTGAATGTGCTTTCAGAAATAACACCAAATACCATTATCCAGGGATGTGTCAGCTTCTGAAAATAACCATCAAACCAAAAGTAAAATATGGACAAATAAACAAATTGCAGAAAATAAATTTCAATGAAATTCTTTCCAATACACCAACTATGTATGTTTGATTGATGTATGAGAAATAAAAGTATATAAATTCATATTAAAGATAATGCTCAGCCAAACAAATAGTTGTCCAGTAAAAATTAGTATCAATAAAGGATGTCATTTCTGTTACAAGTGTAGAGAAATTTACATTTTTATTTTCCATATACCTCATATATATAAAGCAATGAGAAAATATCATTCTGTCTTGTTTAAAACAGATCATGTGAAGCTACATAATCGAATGACTTTTGCCAGATGTACTGTGAATTTCCAATGACAAATGTCACATTTAACCTTGAGGAGACAGCGGGCTTCTTACGTGCACCTTGAAGTTACCTGCACGTATTTTAGCAGTTTCATATTTGAGCTTTTACGGCAGGGTTTTTTAATGTCTCTTTTTATCCTCTAAGCGAGGTTTGAATAGTTAAATTTTTCAGAATGCATAAAACACATAATAATGCTTCTATCAAAGCATATTTGTTTGGCCACAGAGCATAACCTTTAATACTTTTGTTCCGAATTCTTTTAAAGGAGCTCATTCTTTTCAAGGCTAACCTTTCATCAAAAATAAATGTGCTAGCTCCTACATTGTATAATGAAGTAATACATAAAACAACAAAAACATCACTGTACTTATTATTTGGAGGGATTTAGCTTCAGAGAAAATACCACTTAGATAAAATAATACTTGTATAAATACAATTTAAAAATAATACTTTTTGTAACAGAAATAAATTGAAGATATATTTCTTGTACTTTTCTACGTAACCCATGGTAAATTTCAAACTGCACACAGTAGCACACTGTATTTAATATGGACGTAAATGGGTATGTTCATAAATAAAATACACCCTCTTACATACATGTATCAGTGGCCGTAAGAATTGTATCATTTAACAGATGTAAAACTGCAAGCCAGAGGATGCAGGTAAAAATAGATAAGTACAAGAAATACTTAAATGATTTTTGTGGAGTGGTCTATAATCGCCACAATCCTGAGAAATACACACACGCACGGACCAATGCGTGCACACATAGGCAATCATGATGATACTTTTAACCTCATCATTAAAGTAAGTGCTTCATTTAGAATATAAATTTAAATACATAGATTGTATCTTAGCCATTTAACAAAGATCAGGATGTTAATTAAATCGCTTGACAAACTATTGATTTCATAACATGATTATCAAGTAAATCATTAAAATCAATCAAGTTATTATATTAGGTTGACAAAAGAATAATCTGATTATTTTCAGAGGGACAAGAGGAAGAAGAATTGTAATGTGAAGGTAGAAAATTACATTTGTCACCCATTTATTCTACAAGCAAGGAATGCCTTCAATCATGAAATGTTCTCTTAATCTTATATCAATCAAGTAATCATTCACTGTACAAACAAATGCCATATATCTTTTTTTTTTCTCTTTATGAATTTTCAAGAGTTCTGGTTAAATAGCTATACATTGTATTATACCATACAGCACTGCATGCTATTCCAATTCCAATTTATTTACCGTTGGCAATAAACCCCAATTCAGTATATCTATATCAGAAGTACAAGTTGGAGTATTAATACATGTGGAATTTCATAATGCTAATAAAATTATCTGTGAACATTACGCAGCCATGAAAAATCTTAATTTTCAAGAATAACTCTGCAAACTTTGAAATCACTTGACTGTTGTCGCAAGATTGAATGGATGGATCATATTGTAAATTACAAGTCTCCAATAGTAAAGTCTGTGATACAGACAGATTTTACAAATGTTTACGATGCAAAAACATCAAGAGCAGCTCCCATTGTTTATTGTGCTCATTTATTGCTCATAAACTAATACCAATCGCCATGCAATAATAAAACGCACCATCAATTACTGTGCGCGTGTTTCATCAAAGTAAACATAGCTGCAAAAAGTACAAATCTATAACTGCTCTGTTGTAAACATCACAAATGGATCAATGTATGGAAGGCATACTCGTATGATGATCAGAGAATTTCGCGGAAAACCATGTTTTGAGTGAAACTGTCTAAATCTTGTAAAAAAAAACATCTCCCCAATGTAATGATTTTACTGACATCAAATGAGCAATTTTTATGAAAAAAGCGCGAAATATCTGATCTCCGAAAACATCAATTTTCAAGCTTCATTTTTTTAATCCTGAATGTTTACAGACTGTACATTTGATTAAATTGCATTCATAACTATCTGAATGTTTATTGATGATTAACAAATTATTAATTTGAACAAAAATAACACAAAAAAAAAACACCATTTGTCCGGAAATGTAATTGTATGTCTAGATCAATAAGAAGCTAAAGCCAAATTCCCCAAATAAAATCACAAACATGTACTATGATCATACCAAAACATATTCAAAATATATTGAACCCTTACATGGAGCAGATTCTTCTGTCTTGAATGCAATGTCTATAATAATAGTAACATGCATCAAAATATCTTCAATAACAAAATCACAACATAACTTTACCTTCTGAGGAAAAACAATTAAAATTAAAAAGCTAAAACTTTATGTAGAATTGCCACTATACAATCTTAATTTTCAATTATAATAGTTATTGAAATAAAACAAACATTAATCTGCACATGTACATTGTAAGTCAAGTCAGGTAATTCTGTTTGATTTATTGTGGTAAGTTATGATGTCAATGTATTAGCACAGTAAGATTATTAATTTTGTGAAAAACTGCATTGATCTCAGTAAACTGCCAATAAATTGGTAAGTTGAATTTACTAGACACTAAATAGGGATGAATGCAGATAGATTAGGCCACACAGTGATGATGTTGTTAAACATTTCAAACATAGTTAGCAAATTACGAGTGTTCGAAATTCATGGCGAGAAGTTGTTTGACATTAGGACAAGTAACTATAGTAAATTACTACTAATTACTAGCCCTGAAAATAAAAGTTACTTGCCCTGAGATTATATTTGCAAAAAAGGGTGATCGGGGATCATCACAAACGTGTTTTTTTTATAATTGCCATGGTCTTTGGTGCATAATGTGCCAATCTAGATTAAAATTAAATGTGAAATAGTTCACCTACTTAATTTTGATGATTAAACACAACATACGAAAATTAAAATGACACAAGTTTGAATGGAAACAAGTATTGTTGGTTTTAAACCCAATACTAATTTCAATGTTGACAATTCAAAGCAAAAAGTTGTCTGACATCAGGGCAAGTAAACTCTAAATGAACGAATGTCACTTGCCATAGGCGGATGGGCTGACAGCTATTTCCAACACTGATATTACTTTAATATACTGTGATACACATCAGTCAGTGTACTATCAATATTATTATCTTACCAAAGGCTGCCCAGACATTTCGACACCTTTCGAATTGTTGTTTTTCTTGCCCGGTGGTCGGCGGACTGACCCTGACTCGGCACTTGTGCATCTGCTGGCTGCAGACTTCGCAAGAATTGTGCACGATGACTTGGCAGAAGATGCACGCTCTTCTTGCACAGGAATAATGTTTGGATCGAGTCTTACCGCATTAAGATGTATGTCTCCTCCTGGAACGGAAGACATATGTAAAACATATCACATAGCACCACTGAGTGCAACATAATAGTTAGTACATCTTAGTAAGATTTAACTGCAGTCTCCCTCTACTAAAACTGGAAAAATGGAATGAACTTGCACTATTGCTGGTTAAAATTACCACTATAAGCACCTTAAATTCTTACAGAGAGAATGAAGAAATTGTTTATTATGAAATTTCTGCACGTTTCATACAGTTCAATATTTCAGTCATTACTTCAAATACCTACTTTCTGGTGGGACTTTTGCATATTCTTTTTTTGCTGGATCATGAAGTGGAACAGTGCGATGGACAACTGGAGATGGTTCCAGATGAAGCTCAGCTGCTGGTGGAATGAGACCACGTTGTAGAAGTGACAGAATGCCACGCTTTGCATCATCTTCTGTTATAGGTGGGGGTAGCAACTGTGAATCAGATATATAAGTTTTTAAATGTGTAATTATTACTTCTATAATTAGAATATATGAAGCAATAAACAAATACATGTAGTCTTAAATGTGAAGCAGAAAACCAAAGAAATACATTTAATTGAACCCGACCGCTTTTTACACTGGCAGCACAAACTACTATTCTAACAGCATAACCACCCCCTACCCCCACCCCCAAACACATCCCCTATCTTCACAGCACCCACCACTGTGCTAACAACTCCCACCCACATTCTGACACTACCAGCACCATGTCCAGATAGCACCCCCATACCTACAACTTAGCACCCACATCTATCCCCACATTAGCTATCTCTCGTCCTGACTGCAGTTATCTCCTATGTATATTATTGCCCTTCATACAATCACTACTCCTGCTAATTTATAAAGAGTCCCTAGGGTTGAGCTACATCAGACATAAGATACTGGTTTATACTAAGAAGAAACACCTGTGACACCATTGATGCCAAGATGGCAGCCATGGTGTGAAATGTTTGTCAAAAAATCAACAATAGACAGCAACAGTATATTTTTCACCTAACGGTAGAAAGATAAATGTACACTGGCACTGCTACCAAATATCACCCATGGTCAGACAGATCTGGCTGGTCAAGTTAAGGGGCATCCTGAAGAGTTTGCCAAAATACATTGTAACCCACCTGAGGATCATGTCTATTTGCGGCTGGAAGAACAGCTAAAGGCTCAATTGTTGATCCCAAAATTGTTTTTCTTCCCATACCCTACAAAACGTGCAAAATTTTATATTTAATAAATATTACAAGAATGAAATCTGTAGCACTGTTGTAAAAATTCAAATTAAAGCTATAAGCTTAACTAATTGCAACCAAACATAGACCATCTAATCTTGAACAAAACTTCACTACATTTCTACAGTTGTGAACTTGTGATGTGATATACGGTAGATATATCATACAACTCTTGGCCCCCACTCTTATCTAGAATGAGGTACAGTTTGACATAACTTGTGTTGTAACTTGTAAGTAAGGTTGTGATATTGAATGGTACTTACAGGGGGATGTGGTCTCTTTTCACTGATTAATGGTAACTGTATACCATAGTTTTCATTCATTACTTCGCGGTTTTTACTGTTGTACGGGTTGGCCATAGCTTTTAATTGCTGAAGAAACTTGACCTAAATAAAAAAAGATGATAAAATCATAACAAAAGTCATCTATGTAAAGAAAACATATTTCGTATGCTTAAAAACCATGTTGACTGTCTAAACCTTATACAGTATTAACTTTGGTGAAGGCCCTGCCCTTATTGTCCATTCAGTGGAGAAGAGAAATATTTTGTATGAATTTCTCCAATTATGAAATCCACCTGCCAAGGGTATACATATTGGAAAAAGGACAGATTACAGACTTAGATTTGGATCTTAGACATCCTGTAGATAGTTGACTATTCTGTATTATATTTGTTGTATGTTTTTCGTTATATAATGTCGTAGTACATTTTTCATGGTTAACATGAACTCTTGTATATTAATAAATATTGTCTATTCAAATATATCGTAGATGCTGTTGATTTAAGTGTAGTGAGAGTGTAACTAGACCATGATTTACTGAATAATTTGATTTCGTATGAAACATAACAAAGTGTTCTTTAAGCACATCGGTTTACTATATACATATTTGATGTTTGCTGATGTATGCAAGGAAACAACATTATCTCAACCATAAACATTAATGGACCTTCATAAAATCACATGAATATGTATGTGCACCAAATTGTTTGCCTTTGCATTGACAGAAATTAAATGGACTTCAACCAATACCATGACTTACACTTTGCCCTGGTGTAGGTCCAGTTGTTTGCAGGATTTCACTTCCCAACTTGGTTTCAGGTATGCGTTTTGCAGTCCCTCCAGTCTTCCCTTGTCCTCCTTTCAAGTCATATGTTGCTTCAAATGAGACTTGTGCATCTCTTGCTTTACCTCGTTGACCAGGTCCAAAGGGAATCATTTGAACTTGATTATTGATTTGGTTGAGCACAAGTTCAGACTGTGACTGAATTCAAATATTGAATATGAAAAGACATACTATACATGCAGTTTGAAAAATCACTTAATATATATACAATAGATATATTTCTGTTCTGACTGAGAGTAAAATGTTTAAGTTAATAATATGTATGGCAATTGTTGACACTCATTTATAAAAGACAGGCCGAATTTATTAGAAATTACCTGAAGGCCATCTTCCGTTTTAGCAATAGCTTGCTCAAGAGCAGAAATATCAATGTCTTGCCCAGCATTTTCTGATAGAATCTTTTCTTTCAACTGTAATAGGTCTTCTTGAACCTGTTAAATTATGCAAACAATTATCAAATAAGAATAATAAATCCATTTACTATATACCATTGGAAACAGTAGAATTATGTTAACAGAGAGAACACAGACAAAAAAAACTAAATTAAGTATATATATAAAAAAGTAACATTAAATGCGGTAAAATTTAATACAAGATTAAAAAAATCTGGGCCTATATGCCTGTGATAAAGACCCTATGGACTAAAATATTGGTTCAATCTGTAAAAAAAAAATTTTTTTAAAAATAAATATGGAATGAATTATTCAGCATCTAATCTTACTTTTTTATACTTAATTTATCAATTAAAGGATGCGACACAGAGATTGTCTAATCTATACCAAAACTGGTACCCCTTGGTCCATTGATTTTCTGGCACCAATACAATGACATTGACCACAACGTGAACGTTGTTCTCTATTTCCCTGACGCCGCCCCCCCCCTCCCCCCTGAAGTAGAAATATATGACATAATCGAAGAATATCTAGTGTTTCGTGATATTTATTCGAATATTACTTATATATGCCATAAAATAATATACATTATATATGAGGAATATAAATCATGATATTAAAGTGTACGTCAACTCTGCTGTGTAACTTTTTAATGCCTCATTTAAATAGTAAATAGAAAAACAATCGCACAATTCGGCTATACACACAATTCAGCTGTTGTTTCAAATATTACGACAGTTACGTCATGGACGTGTTTGCTTTAAAATCTCGAAGACAAAATATTTTCATTATTTGAACAGGGTGAAAGGCTTGTATTCACATTAATGTTGTTGTGGATAGTTAATATATAGTGTGGTGAAATGAAATTGTATAATACACAGCCGAAATGTGTGTATGGCAAAACTGTGCGGTTGGTACTTTAGTGGAATTGCGATATGAAAAGTTTTAACGCGCACAGTGCATACAATCCTAGCTAGATCCACAAAAAATTGGAATATCCAAACTTGACCGAACCCCCCCCCCCCCCATCCCCTAAGTGGAACAATGTTTCACTAGTGCTTTTATCAAGCGTGACAAAATGTACATAGAGCACCAATCGCCAAAACCGACAATACACCCGATCCGTGAATTTTACGTATGATGTGAAATTTAGTGACCTTTACAACCGGGTGCTCACGTCATCCATAAAATTCACGGATTGTGTGTATGGCCGAACTGTGGGATATTGCTGATCTATCATCGCTTAGGGAAAAGTTATTTGTGGTCCTCAGTAGCTCAGTGGTTAGAGCGTACGACTTGAAAACAGGAGTTGCTTGCGTCGTAAGTTCGCAGCCCGGTCATGGCAGACACAGTGTCGCCAAAAACCGATACGTCGACGTCTGCCACTGAGTTGCTGATTTCCACCGAAGCACGTCGCCACCGTACAGTGTTACTAGACAGTAGCGACGCCAAGCGGAGGTTCGGAACCCTCGTTTAAAGGTGTGTCCCTTGTAGAGGAGAGCCACACCTCTGCACGTAAAAGAACTCACCTAGTTTGAAAACTATAGCTAGTGTGATCCCCCCCCACCCCTGAGGCTCAGTTGGCTACCTAGCCCAGGGTCTGGATTAGGTGGAAAAGTGTTACTCGTCAGCAGGACTAGTAACCCTCAAATATCTACTCGTCCTGCAAAAAATGTACTCGTCCTCCTTGTAGAATATCTGGATGTTCTATGACAAATTATTCAGAATTGTTCCTCGTCAAAAGGACGAGTTTCTAAAAATTAGCACTCGTCCTCCACTAGTTTTTACTAGTCAATACGAGCGGACGAGTGGCTAATCCTGACCCTGCAGTAGCCTGCCTCTGGAGAGGTACATGTACAAACACCACGTGGCCTCCCATTCACGCGTTGCCTCATAAGAGGAGGCCAGTCTCTCATCTGAGACTAGCTTACTTGTGAATTACATATCCAGATCCAGATCCAGACATATGATTGCAAGAAAGAGAAAACAATATGGTGTATTTGAGAGGAAAAGATATGGTACCATGTGATCACACGGATAACTGATCATAAGAAATACTTTAGAAAATGACAGTTACTGACGGCAGTGCACAACACAAAATTACGATAGTAATCAATATGTGATTATGACAGTTGACACTGTCTGCAACTATTAACAAGCGCCTACTTTCACAAGGATTTCACCGACATCCTCTGGTTTTCTTTCGTAATATCCATATCCAGACATGTCTACTATTAATACATAGACATTGATTTAAAAATTGTTTATATTAATTTTGTTACAACCAAATAATTAATAAAAACAATTAAAAAATGAAGTAATAAAATCAAGCATATGTGAAGTTGCTATAGAAACATGTGTACGCATAGTACGGTGACGTATTCCTCTAATACACGTCAAAACGATACTCTTTCACAGCGACTCACCATCTTTCAGGG
Source organism: Streblospio benedicti (assembly GCA_019095985.1). Classification (NCBI taxonomy): domain Eukaryota; kingdom Metazoa; phylum Annelida; class Polychaeta; order Spionida; family Spionidae; genus Streblospio; species Streblospio benedicti. The sequence continues at coordinate 15,017,658 of CM032665.1, forward strand.
CTTAGATAACCAAATAATTCACTTACACTAACAATTACAATCATTCTCTTTGACTTTATATTGCATGTGCATGTAGTTGGTTAACACTGAACAATGTAGGCAATACCTGGTTGGTGGAGAACTTTTCATCTTTCATGTGACATTCTAAGCGGCTTTTGAAAGAGTTAATGTAGTAGCTTCTGCGATGAGAAGGAAGTTCCTACCAATCATATCTCACACAGAGCAAAACATAATGTTTCTTTGTTGCTGCAGGGGGTATCATTTTGCTTAAGATCCAGGACAGATGAGCAAAGTTCCAATTTATAAAGTACCATTCATACATTTAGAGAAAACAAATTTGAGACCAGCTATATTTGACTACATTGAGCATGCACCGTGAACGGGTGTAATTATATCCACTACTGTATGGATCGGGGTATGGATAGGCTAAAATTACATGGGTTAAGGGACCTATCAGTATTTATGACAGGGTGGGGTAGGAGGATTTTCCAAAAATGCTGTGAAAAAAATAATAACCCCCGTCAAATCACTGTGAAAAAATTGGTGTCCCCCCTCAGTTTCATGTAATAAAAATTGATGACCCTCCTAACTATTAACACAATCATTGTCAGTTAATCCATATCCTATTTGATGGATATTCATAATGTAAAAACAGTAAATTTTAATTTAGTACAGAATTTCTGAAAAATTGAGGTAAACTTTCTGTGAAAAAATTGATAATCCCCGCTCAAAAGTGTGTGAAAAAATTGACAGCCTCTAAACATTGTGATAAAAGTTCATAGCCCGCCCCAAAATCCTCCTACATCACCCTGTCATAAATACTGAATGGTCCCTAATGTGCATGCACAATACATATACATGTATATAGACCCAATTAACCATTATAACCTACAAATTTTTAAAGTTCATGTCCTCACATGTAATATTTTGCAATGAAAATATTTAATGTCATCCTTATCTATTCGGGCTTATCACTTGTTAAAAATAAGTCCTTATTCAAAAGCAGCAATAATGCTGACAGATTTTGGAAGCTCTCGACCAATCAAATCAACAGAGGTGAAATAAGTTCAGCCATCAATCAAACAAAACAGTACTTAATCCGCCAGAGGATGATCATAGAAATGAAGTGCCCATTATTATTTGGTGGGTTGACATTACAGCAGGACCACAAATTTCTAGGCTGCAGGGTTAACATTGGAGATCTGAACCAAAAATCTGGCGTTGATAAGTTCAAGAAGAAAATGCGTTTCTGATTTTTCTAATACTCATTTTTATGCACCGCGATGATGTATAAAGTTGTTGTCAAGAATTACACAGATATCACGGGCTATGCATTTTTACAGCACCCCGGGGTGTAGGCTAATGTGATAATGTGTGCAATGCGATAAAAACCTTATGGTCAGACGTTGGGATATGTTTTTGACACATGCTCATCTTGTCCCAATTAGAGGACCATGACATGCTATCATACAAAAACACGATCCATACTAAGCTAGTGATATTGTGACATTCTACACCTCATCAGGTACAGATAATTCAATTGAAGAAAGGATCTCTTTGATTTACTGGAACCTTTTAATATTAGGAGATTTGTGATAGAATGTGTTGGTAATCTCCCCACTCATGTCAAATTGAAAAAAATTGCATTCATTCTTTGTATCAATATGACATGACCAATTTGACCAATGAGCTTCAAATGTCCGCAATTTACGATTATCCACTATTTGCTCCACATTCATATCCAAACTAACCAACAAATAATATGATGAATCAACTTTCTCCTGAATTATTCCCCGAATATCATGCGCCACAAAGGTCAGTGTTGACATTAATCTGATAACGGAGACCAGGCAAGTGCCATATGTGTGCATCTGGTAATCTGTCCAGACTTTTTTTACCTTAACCACTGGTTTCGTCTCATTTAATGTCGACAATAGTTAGCTATTAACCAGGTTAAAGGCCCACATTCTTGCAGTGAATGATCCACATGGTGCAGAAAAGAGCAATAGCTGGAGCAAAACAAAGACACGCCACCCTCAGTCTCACATCCCATGTGCCCTACGTGCGGTAGACATTTCCATGCCCAAATAGGACTGATCAGCCATCTACGTGCTCATCGTGTAAGGCGTTATAAACTGAAGTGATATGAAACCCCAACCTCCAAATCCACAGTGCGAAAGCGACCAACGTAACTCCCAAAACAACTACCGTAACTCAGCAAAAATGGCGACGCCAACAGCGCCCGCTTCACGTTAGAAACTCCACTATTGTGCTTATATTCTGTGCACTTATATCATGATATCACATGCTGCAGGTTTAGATTTTAGCGTATTGATTCTAGAGAGCATGTAGTTTTAATGGATAACAAATGTATCATGACATATTTTGGTTGAAACCAACCACCTAAGTGACTACCGTAACTCACACAAATGATTATCGTAACTCACTCACGTAACTACCGTAACTCTGAAGATACGTTGACATCCAAAACGTAATTAATGCTGATATATATGCTTCAAATCAACATTACAGTGTGACTTATATCTGCGTGTTTTGATTTATGCTAGGAGTCCACTAGAGCCGCGACTTTAGGTGACAATGTGCGCAAATTATATCCCTGTTATGTGGACATCTCTTCTATTTTTAATTTCATTATTTTTACATTAATAGCACATATAATTTCCTTCCATGGTTAATATCTGCAATAAAAATTCCGAATGTGACCTCTAATTCAACAGAATAGAAGCTAAGCAGCAGTATTCAATGATTTTTTCTATGCAGAGTTACGGTAGTCGGGCCCGGGAGCTACGGTAGTCACCACACAATTTTAAAATCCGCTTTATACTATCATCAAGTAAACTTTCAACGAAATTATGCAGGATGCAGATAACACGTGCAAAATACTGTCTTTCTAACGAAAAATATAAAGCTATTAAGAACTTAACCTCATATAAAAATGAAAAATCCGCTCCGCTATATGCATTGACTACAGTAACTCTGGAGTTACGTACATCGCTTTCGCACAGTGAAATCGAGGCTCCTAGGAAGCATTCGTCCGTCCCGCTGAAAGAGGACGTTATGATTCCCTGTTGGAGGTCGATGAAACCCACACCCAGGCTCTCCGTTGGACCGAGACCTACATTCTGTTGTGAAGCAAGAATAGGCTGTAAAGGAGACTATCAAAATGGCAGCCCCCTATGCTTTGGTTGCTTCTTGTTCAGAGGTAGATCCTAAGTCACTTGTACAACGTAAGATTTTTTTTTCATATATGACTATTAAAAAATATAACGCGAATGTTTTGATAAGACCTTTATTCTGTTTATGTTTATAGCGCTCGTATTTTAATGTAAATTGCATAAATACCGTAATATCGCCCATATAAACAACACTTACACATACATGTCATATACATTACATAGTTGGTTTCTCATTATCTTGATCACGCACCCTCATTACAGTTGTATGTTATCAGTATTTTCAACTCAAAATATATCATGACATTAGTCTGCCCTTATTATTCAGTGTCATGGATTAAGCTAACCATCCTAGTCAAATCCTCCTAGAGTCAAAAGTTGGCTAAGTCCGTCCGTTTACACTGGACTATAGAATAGAATTATAAAGACATATTGATATGGTTAGAATCAACCCCAAATTGGTACTTGCCCCTCGCAAATAACGCTAGAGCACCAATCGCTAAAACCGGCCATACACATAATTCGTGAATTTTTGTTTGTCATGCATCGCTAAAACCGGCCATTCACATAAACCGTGAATTTTACATCTGACGTGAAATTTGATGACCTCTATCACGGGGGAGCTCACATCATAAGTAACCTCACGGATTGTGTGCATGGCTGAACAGTACTTGCGATTGATGCTCTATGACGTAAACGTTAGTGACATCTACAATGGGAATTCACATAAAATGCACAGATTGTGTGTATGGCCGAACAGTGCGATTGATGCTCTAAGTACTCCAGAGGCTAAGTAACTCTGAAAAATCTTACTTGCCCCATTTTACTCGATGAAATTTGGTGGGGAAAAAAAATAATCTGGGTTTGTTTAACAAGATAAAAACAACAACAAATAACATTGTTTGTTGAATTCATTTTAATTAAAAATACCTTACAATATTCCATTATCATGTCAACCATGGAGTAATCATCACTATATTCATCATCCAAATTCCGACCTTGGGCTGTCCCATATTTCATGTGTTTGGGTGTCAAAAGCTTTGTCTTACAAGTCATTCGTTTGGGGTATAACAGCAGTGTCATCGTGATTAAAACTAGAAAACTTTATGTAAAACTGTATAAGAAATCATTTTAGATAATTTATTTTAATGTTACTTTAATATTATAAGAGAACAAAAAAGAGGTTTCATTTGACAGCATTAATTTGCAGCTAATTTTCAAGCGGATTGCATCAAATAGAAAAAAAACAATGTTTGACAGACTTTTTGACATACCGGTAGCAGTAGTTATAGCTGTCTGATTTTAAAATAAAATACATAGTTGTATAGCCAAGAAAATCAGCTTTATCATAGTATATAAATCTTTTGAAACGAAAGTCAGTGTTGCTTGTAAAGGTGATCTGGAAGATCGTGGAATCGAACTCATGACCTCCCGGCTATGATTCAGACCGGTCTTATATGTCATAGTCGGGTGCGCTACCATTACGCTAATCTCCCATGACAGTGATAAAATTTGGCACTGGCCCGTAGGCCCGAGGCTAGTACAACCTTAGAAGGGCGGTAATGTTTTTCAGATGATGGCCCGGCTGGCAAACATAAAATTTGGTAGAATTTTGCTTTCTATTTTTGCAGAACCCCCACTACCATATCGAAGAGCTTGATCTAGTCTACCACCACTATTCCAATAGGTTATGGTGACAGTTGACAGTTGTATAAATCTTTTAGATAAATTCAATAAGTTTTTGGAGTGGGAGGGGGATGCGCCCAGATGCCCCCTAGCGATGTTTTGCATCTTCGGCGCTTGCAGGGCCAGTAATGTATCAGAAGGGCCAGTGAAGATTTCAAAATACTTGGCCTTCTGGCCAATTCGGGCTACTTCCAAATCTTTGTCACTGCCATGACGAAGGACACACACTTCGACTTCGCCTATATACTGCGTTGCGCAATCACACTGTCTGACACCTGACGCTATATTTAGCTTCTCCAATCGTGCCAGCCTTGATCAGACATGCACCCACTGACTTCGTTTGTTGGGCACGCTGTTAATCTATCAGGATGCATTGTGTCCGAGCCACTTTTGTGACACTTTTAACATAAACGTACCTTTTATATTTTGAGTAATTTTCTTATTGAAATGAAATACTACGAAACATATCACAGTAAATTACTGAAGGGTAGGTTCATTTAAATACCGTATTTAGACAGAATTATAAGGCAATTTTAGGTTATATTTTCATATTCGTCTGTGGAAAATCTAAACTGATTTTAATCAGATTTTAATGCTTGTATGACGATAGTTTTAGTCATCTCGGACGACCAGACGAGCGCTAATCCATGACACTGTTATTGCTTTGTCGCACATAGTGGCCATGTTGTTCTGTAGTGATATATAGACATTGCATAATATCAGGGAAATATTTCCTCCTCACATGACCCCATTCAGTTGTGAACTTCTCAATACATTTCTTATTAAAGTGGTAAGCTAATACAGTGTTATCTTTATGAAGACTGTTTATAGTAGTAGGAATATCCATTTAGTTAAGATTTAATGACACTACCACTTACATTTTAACATTTACTTAACGTTGCTGTCACCATCACGGGACCTTCAACAGAAGTGACTTCTTCTGGTCTTTTTTTGATGACGTCACACGGCGCTTCGTCTGACGGGTGGAATTCCCGTCAGACAGCAATCCAAGAAGGTACTCAAGATCAATGGTTATAAACCATGGGCCTTTAAGATCCCGCCCAAGAAGAACAAGGAACCGACTGAACCGAGTGAGTCGACACGCAAGAAGTTCCCGGTCAAACTACCGTACATTAAAGGTGCTTCTGAAGCTGTCCAACGAGTGCTTAAAAACCATGGCATTCCCTCGTTCCACAAGCCCTTCAATACCATACGTAACCTATTAGTACGCCCCAAAGACAAGAACGATCCCAAGAAGACGTGTGGGATCATATACAACATCTCTTGTCCCAGCTGCAAGGAGACGTACATAGGGGAAACAGGCAGAAACCTGGAAACCCGCCTGAAAGAGCACTTGGACCCGAAATCCTCTCAGTCAGCTGTACAAATCCACACCAGCAGTACAGGACACTTGTTCAATCAAGACTCTGCGAAGATCATCGGCAGAGAGGACAATATACACCGAAGGAAGATCCTAGAAGCAGTAGAGATCTACAAGCACCAACCGAAGCTAAACCTTAACCAAGGCAAGAGCATCCCCCCGACCCTCCTCCATCTGCTGTCTGACGGGAATTCCACCCGTCAGACGAAGCGCCGTGTGACGTCATCAAAAAAAGACCAGAAGAAGTCACTTCTGTTGAAGGTCCCGTGATGGTGACCGCAACGTTAAGTAAATGTTAAAATGTAAGTGGTAGTGTCATTAAATCTTAACTAAAATAATACAGTGTTGTCAGTGAATGGGCAAATATAAGTAAAGGTGTTCCTCAAGGATCCATACTAGGACCTCTCTTATTTAATGTGTTTATCAATGACATTTTTTATTTTATCAAAAAAGGAACTTTATATAATTATGCAGATGACAATACTCTATCTTTTGCTCATCCAGACTATGATGTTTTAATTAGTACCTTAGAAGAAGAAAGTCTTGTTTTAATTGATTGGTTTAAGATAAATTGTATGAAAGCTAATCCTGACAAGTTTTAGGCCCTGGCAGTTGGTAACAATACACTAAAAAATAATCCTGTATTCAATATAGATTCTGCTATAATATCTTGTGATGATGTTGTAAACCTTCTTGGAATCAGCATTGACTACCAGCTAAACTTTGACAGCCATATTAGAAGTTTGTGTCGTAAAAAGCATCACAACAGCTAAATGTCCTAAAACGCATTGGATCATTTCTCTCTCGGCTAAACAAACTTACTATTTTTCATACATTTATATTATCAAATTTTAATTTCTGCCCTTTGGCCTGGCATTTTTGTTCTAAAACCAATACAAAAAAGCTCGAAAAAAATTCAAGAGCGGGCACTACGTTTCATCTATAATGATTACGATAGCTCTTACGAACAACTTCTAAGTATTGCTTGTGTTCCCTCCCTTCATGTCAGACGAATGAGAACAATGGCAGCAGAAACATTTAAAATTTTGTACAAATTAGCTCCTCTGTGTCTTCATGACTTGGTTCATTTAAAAATAGTAATTATAGTTTTAGATACTCAAATATTGTTGACCTACCTAGGGTACGAACCACTAAATTTGGGAAAAAAATCGTTCAGGTACAGTGCTGCTGAACTATGGAATGACCTGCCTGAATATATAAGATCTGTGGGGAATTTTAATCAATTCACTAATCTCTTACAATCTTGGAATGGGAAAATATGTAAATGTACTGCATGCTCTAATTAATTATGTTACTTCGTCAGGTGCTTTATGCTCTAATTATTTGTAATTAATGTATTGTGTATGTGTATTATGCGCATGTGTGACTGTGTATGAATGAGTCGATCAAAAGCTCCTTAGAGCTTGTGTTTATTGTTGTAATCTATATCGACTTTAAATAAACTTTATCTTATCGTATCTTACCCTTAGTACTATTATGAATATTTTCAATGGCTCCACACTGAGGGTAGGCTGGGGAGTCGAAAAATGTCGGCTCCCTAGCCTACCCACAGTTGGTTGTCTACTGAGTCGAAGTGGGCTCCCTAGAACAGTGCACACTCATCCTGTATATTTTAATGTTTAAATAATCGATTTAGGTGATGACTAAAACTACAAGTCAATTTTTAAGTATTTTTTTCTACTTCAGAAATTCTAGAAGTAGACACTTTGCCTGAATGTGTAAATGTTTTGGAAGACATTCAAGCTTACCCCTGGGATGTTGAAACAAAATATTACACAGCTAATGTAAATGTATGTCTAACATACTCACGTACTATTGGTAATGAGGAATTTGCAAATGGAGTTTGTGCTTTTATACTTCATTTTGATAGTGAAAATGTAAGTATCATGATCTAGTTCCAAATCATTTGGATTTCAATGAACAAATGAAACCTATTGAATTACATGTATATGAAATATTGTGCATCTTCCAGATAGAGAGTTTTGACAAGGTTAAAATGTGGATTCCCTTTTTAAAAGAAATTCAGCCAGAAGTGCAAATTCTAGTGTGCAATAGATGTTCAGAAAAAGGTATGCATAACATAACGTTAAAAAAAATGCCATTTAGTATAAGTATTTTGTGATTTAACAACAACAGATATAGCAAGGGATGAAATTTTTTTGTAGGCATCAATAAGCAAGTTGCTTGGGCTTGGTGTTTAGATAATCAATTCGAACTTGTAGAATTGAATCCAGTCATTGAAGAGCAAGATGAAGAAGGTATGCGATTACGTATACTTAATAAGATTATATGAAAACATGCTTGATCTACCTATATGTGAATCTAATTAGAATATTTCTAATGCAACATTCATAAACATCTCTTATTTTTTGTGGTTGTATTTGTTTATTATTTGTAGATGACTTTCAAGAAACAGTTGGAATACAGAGAATCATTCAGGCTCTACACGCTCATACATGGCCTAATCTTGTAATGAAAAGTATGTATTTAGGATTGTCATGCGACTAAAGTGTGAAAGTTAATTTCTGGTAAAAAATTATGAAGCAAATTCATTGAGTTAGATTGATATACAGTATCACATCTCATGCATTGTAGGAAAAAATAATAACATGATGATTCCCCATCGGTATCAAAGTATTTCTTTTAATCAGACAGTGTACTATAAAATGTAATATAAAGATCAAGCCATGAAAACCCACAATATCATTATGTTAAAGTACACAATTTTTTAAAAAGGTTTCCCTTTCTTACCAAAAAAAAAAATCGTTTTTGGTCCACTATGTGCTCTAGTCATAATATTCATAGAGCACAATGGAACTGGAAATTCTGAATCTCAATAAAGCCTAGCAAAGAATATAACATACCGGTACTGTACTTTTACTTTATTTTAGGTGAGTCAACTTTTAGAAGTCCTTATATGAATAAAATGATGCAAGAACAGGCATTAGAGAATAAAGAAGTACAGCAGACAGACGAATTACCAACAGGAGTTTCATTTGAAGAAAATGAAGTGTCAAATTTATCAGAAGCTAACAGTAATCAATCTAATAATCCAGAAGATACCACATTAGAAGTTGGTGTCTTAAATGGACTTCCAGGTATGTTTACCATATGTGAATTCAAAAGATGAATGAAGTATTATGTTGTACATGTATTTTGGAAAACGTAATACATGTACATAATATGAATATGTAAGCATTTGCTTAAGAGCTAACCCAGCAATCATGCTGTGTTTGTATGCTTTTTCTGAACTGAAAAAATGAGCTTCCCATATGGTATATTCACTGGAATGGGCACTCCCAATTGTACGCACATACCAGTCGTGAACTCATAACTTTTAAGTATCTGTATCTGTAAGTTAATCTGCAGGACTTTATCAGCATATGGGCAGATGGATGGGAGGACGCAACGCTACTCAGTCGCTCCTGTGCAAGGCTTGTAGCCTGGCACGGAATGTGTCTACAGAACTGCAGTTGGCAGTGTCTGAGTCAATGCTGTTCCATTCTGGAATTGTCCGTGGAGTGAAGGAATTCCTGAATGTGTCTGTATTTGCTGTTAAATGTCTAAATTTGTGATGATGTGATGAACCGTTTCTTGTTCACTATTTGATGCATAAGTGCTAGACGGTGATTTTCCAGCGGGCGGATAGTGTCTCCCATTGTAGCTGTCTAAACATGGCGGTAACACTGCTGTAGGTAGAGTAGTCGCTCATGGCAAATCGTGCTGCTCTATGTTGGACTTGCTCTAGTTTTGCAATGTTCTTCTTGGTGTGAGGGTCCCATACTTGGCAAGCGTACTCTAGCACATAACGGGCCAGTGAAAAGTATGCTAGTTCTTTCAGATCTCTTGAGCATTGAGACAGATTGCGTCAGAGAAAGCCGATGGTTTGGTTACATCTCACAGCTAACTTGTCAATGTGTGAGTCCCACTTCATTTGGTTGTTGATGAGCACACCAAGATATTTTGAAGCTGGTACCTGTTCTAAGATCTGATCACCAATCGTGTAAAAACTTTCCAGCGGTGACTTAGACCTGCTGATGCGAAGAAGCTGACATTTGGATGCGTTAAAGCGCATGCCCCAGTCTTCAGCCCAGCGTTGCAGATGATTGAGATCATTCTGAAGGACCAATTGGTCCTGGAATGATCTGATTGGGCGGTAAACAAGGCAGTCATCAGCAAAAAGTCTGCACTGAGACTGAATGGCAGAAGGAAGGTCATTGATGTGTGCAAGGAAGAGAAGTGGGCCGAGCACCGTGCTTTGACAAACTCCAGAGTCGCCATGGATCCAGTCCGAGTGAGCTCCATCCACCACAACTCTTTGCTCTCGAGTCATCAAGAAAGAGGCTATCCATCTGGTCAGCTGTTCACTATTTCCGTAGTGGCGTAGCTTATGGAGGAGTCTATTGTGTGGTACAGTGTCAAAAGCTTTGGAGAAGTCGAGAATTATTACATCAATTTGAGTATTACTGTCTCTGTATGTCATCAGATCATGAATTGTGGTGATTAGCTGGGTGACACAGGAGTGAGCTGCGCGGAAGCCATGCTGTAGACATGTCAGGATGTTATTGGTTTCAAAATGGGTTAGCATATGTTTGAGCACAACATGCTCAAGGATTTTGCAACACACACAGGTTAATGATACAGGCCTGTAATTCTCAGCTTTGTTGGTGTTCCCTTTTTTAAAGATGGGTGCAACATTAGCCTTCACCCAGTCTGTTGGTAGTGTACCAGTTCTGAGGGATTGATTGAAAATGAAGGTAAGGATTGGAGCAATATCTTCAGCAAGCTCTCGTAATACATAGCATGGCAGGTTATCTGGTCCTGTGGCCTTGTTTATTTTCAGGGATGATAGGAGTTTCTTTACTCCGTCCACATTGACTACCAGAGCACCACAAGTGGGGTAGGGGGCACCGACTAGGTTTGGCATTGGTGCTTCATTTTCTTTAGTAAAAACACGTTAAAATTGTCTATTGAGAATGTATGCCTTTTCTCTGTTATCTGTGTACAGAATACCATCTTCTTTGAGTGGTGCTACACCAATACTGTCTTGGCGTCTGGCTTTTACATATTGCCAGAATGGCTTGTTATTGTTGTTTTCTAAGCCTTCTTGAAGGGCTTTGTTCACGTAATTCCATCTCGCCTCACTGAGAGCTCTATGTGTGTCCTTTTGTGCTTGCCTGAACTTTGACCAGGATGATGATGAGCCAGCTTTTTTGGCCTTGTTGAAGAGATACTGCTTGCGGCGTATGAGGCGTTTTAACTTTTGGTTCCACAAAGGAAGCTTCTGACAACCCTTAACAGTTCTGGAAGGGATATGTGTATTCATTGCACTCAAGAGAGCTTTCCTGAACTCATTCCAATTATCTTCCACTGAGCGAGCATCACACTGGGCAAGAAACAACTCTTTGAAGGTCTTAAGATTAGCTTTAATATCTTCCCATTTTGCCTTTCTGAAGTTGAACACTTGACGTGGAGATTTCCGATTTGGAACTACCCTGATTGCACAGTCGGCGACTGGGATGACATGGTCAGAAATTCCTGGCATTGTTCTCATGTTCTTTACTAGACCTGGGGCATTGGTGATGATTAGGTCAAGGATCTTGTCTAGCCTGGTTGGTTCTCGCTGATGTTGAGAGAGACTGAATTCTTCTAAAATCTCCAAGAGTCTGGTGCGAGCTGCTGTTTGATCACGGCCGGAAATCACTATACAGCTATCCCAATCAATATCTTTACAGTTAAAATCTCCTCCCAGTAAAATTGTTTGGGTTGTTTTTTGTATGTTCTGAGATAATTTCAAGAGACTTAGCTAGGGATTCCAGCTGATCAGTGTTGGAATTAGGTTGACGGTAAAAGACTCCAGCAAAGATGTTTTTTCTCTTGTTTAAGTTGATTTTGACCCATAGTATACCGAGCTTCCGACTGGTAAATACCAAAGGCAACTGCATCAATTAGCTTTGAAAAGAGTCTAAATTTGATTTTCTCATTTCTCAAATTCCATTGACGAAATTGCCTTTGGTAAATACCATAATTTATGACTGGGAAAGTGCGTTTGAGTGAATTTTCCACATGTGAAGGTCGTATCTTAATGAGTTTGGAAGAAGCATGCAAATGCAGCATAAGGTACTGTCACAGTGTTATAGACTGCAATCTCTCGGTTGACACCTTTCCATTGTTATAATGCCATAAGCAGCAGTACATATCCACATGATTTGAATAGCCCTATGATGCTCAGATTATTATCTAGTGTGTTTCACACAGTAGTCGCATTCACAAGGAGTGATATTAGAACCAAATTGAAAGATATTAAAATATATTCAAAATAACTTGTTTGTGTACAATATTCTATATAATATGGACTACATATTATATGTTGTGACTGTAAGTATTGCGCATCATGACCTTGCATAAATTAAGTTAATTAACAAGAAAATCGAAGATTTGAAGTGACCTAAATCTTAGCTCATAGCCTACAGATTAGCATGTGTGTTGCAGTAGCAACCCCATAGGGTGTTGGTTAATATGTTTTTAATGTCATTATTTTTCAAATTTGTGTTTTACATGTTATTCAGGTTTGAGTACTGATAACATTGACATGTTGTCAGCAATGCCATCTGAAGAAACTGATGAAGAAGAATTTGAAGAGCTTTTTAGTAAACTGCGTTTAATGAAAGGTATTAATCAAAGCATTACATATATAATTTTACTCTCACTGTTCTTGCAAGCAAGCTCCAACATACCAGATACCATCATCCCAAACACCGGGCAGCCAGCTGCTTGGGATTATCATTCTGGTCTCACAACCTTAGGGTTGTGAGTTCGAGTCCCGTCAGGGCCACTTGATATAGTCAAATGGAAGCTGTGTCTTCAGCTATATCAATACAATGGGAGGAGCTTGCTTGCAAGAACAGTGAGAGTAAAATTGAATTCACAAGCAAACTTGGGAAAAATATATATACAGTTGTTCATATAACATATATAATGATATTCAAAGTACATTGAATGATCTTACATAGAATCAAGTACTTATAACACAGGAAAGTAGCTTTCAAAGAAATGGCTGTGTTCTAGATGCACCTTGCAAACAAATGGAATTAGTACTACTTGTATTCTTTTGTTACAGAACGAGCGGATGAACTTCCACTGGAGCAAAGAAAAGCATATGCAGAGCAGGTGGGTTTTGACACATTTCTTGATTGTTAAAAAAATAAATCTGTCACTCCCAATCTGAAACTTTAATCTGCATAACTGACCTGCTAAGTCTATAACTCATTAACTATCAAAAGTTTCATCCTTCATTCAATCATTCATTTAATCTATGTAAGGTGTATCATATTGGGTATATGCAGATAACGCTATGTAAAAATTGTATGAGAAATCAACGCACATCATTTATTTTAGTGTTGCTTTAATTATATTTTAAGAGAAGGAATTTGAATTCTAATAAGCAGCATTAAAATGCAACACCTACCAACGTCATTTTGTCACCAGAGGAGAATGTGGAAAAAAAAACAGTTTTGTTACTGTTACTAGGTAGAATATGTTACCTGTTGGGATTGCCAAACAAACTCAAATGACCAGAAGTCATGGAAAGGATGGTTGCAAGATATACAAGATATACTGAGCAGCCAGACACCTAACTCAAAATCAGGGTCAGGATTAGGCACTTGTCCGCTTGTATTGATGAGTAAAGCCTTGTGGAGGACATGTAAAGGTTGTTAAGCAATTCGTAACCTTTGACTAGTAGCAAATTTTTTCCATTTAGCATACAGGTATAGAGTTTGTGCAAGAAGGACAAGTAAATTTTTGTGAGGACAGGTATATTTTTGAGTGATAATCATCCTGCTGACCAGTAACACTTTTCAACCTAATCCTGACCCTGGAAATGAGGAATAGTTAGGCCTTTCCATATAAATTAGGATACTTTTTTATAGTCTGCAATGCATCACAAGCAACGCGAACACGTTACATTCTATATATAAAAATTAGGCTTTTTATTAAACTTTCTGACAATTTTATTTTATTTTACAGGTTGCATTACAGTTTTGGAAAGCTATTGGTGGAGATGAAGAAGAAATTGCTGGCTTAGATGACAAGATTGAATAATCATTTTTAGGACTTAACAATTTTAAGGATCTTTTTCATAGAATGCTAGTCATATGGTGTGTGTGTTGGCAATACACTTGTTAACCTCATATGTAAATACTATAGTTACTTAGGGTGGGATTGAGAGTTGCTTCCAGATGTAAAAAACCCACTTCCTTTAAGAAGACTATGAATATCAATCATTACCATTTCAATATTTAAATCCAGAATATTAGACTTTCATAAATGGAGGTCATATATACATACATGTATTTGTATGTAAGCACAAAATAAACAACAAGAACAAAAAATCCCATCATTGCATTGTTACTTAAAAGGGTAATGCATCATAATCTTATCAACAAAAAATATTTTTGTTAACACTAAGAAACATGCTATTTTTTCCCTTTTTATATTTAAAGTGATTGCTGTGTGAAATTTTATTTTATATATATTTTCTCAATATGAGAGTGGTTAGAAATGAATGAAAAATAAATCATGTCGACAATATACCTTTGTTTTGTTTTTCAGTGTAGGCTTCTGTACAAGGACTAGTTACCTGTAAAATGTTTATTTACAGTGGTTTAATTTGTTCACAAATCAGACTTCAATGCAGTGAACAAGTGCGATGCAGATGTATACACAATAGAGTGGTGCTATCTGGAAAGGTTTTAAACTTCAATGTTATGGCTGTTTCTAAAGAGCATATGTTTAAAATACTTTATTGTTCATGTCAAATGATAAAGAGTAATTTAGTTTAATGGTATCTTGCCTGATACTAGTATACCAGAAACACTGAATTTGTATTTAAAACAGATGTTTGTAGAAAAATTACATTCCATATAATGATATAATTTGTCAATTTTTATGTACATGTAAATAAAATGAAAATAATAAAATATATAAACTTTGTACAGATATAGATTTTCTCATGTACTTGTCCACTACAAGCTATTGAAAATACCTTTCATGAACATCAAATTTTAAAATAGTCTTTGTACATTGGTATTTACATCTTTATACATGGCATGGCATGTACGGTGCCTTGTGCGTAGCTGTCTAATGTCTAATGTAATTCTAGTGGTGTCGTCCTAGCATAAAATATACCACAGGCATCGCAGTGAGTGGTCTGGGCCTGCATACACATTACTGTATCACTTGCGAGACTAGCCATGGTTATGCAAATTAAAAGTTTGCTGTTCTAATCATGGGACCTAATCCCCACTTTAGGCCTGTTTAAATTCTGACTGTTTCTCACAGAATCTGAATAAAATATCAGTTTCATGTAAGTATTTAAATACTATGTAATCAGAATAATAAAAATTACAATATAGATGCTGTAAAATAATAATGTATAATTCCTATAAATTTTATTTTGATATTGAGTACCACTTTTTAATCATGACAAAATGTTACATGTACTCAAAGAGCTTACCATCAAGTCATTACCACCATATACATGCAATGTTGTAACAGCATGTAAAAATAATTTACATAGTACCAACTATGTATGTCATGCCACGTTATAATAAACATCTGTATCACAGCACTAAGCAATTGATAGTTTTCAAAATTGAAAATGTTGCATACAGTATTTCAAGGAATAAATGACATGAACGAGCATCGTGCATTAACATGATGGAGGGGTTTATTGATTTAAAATTGATTCTAAGTAACACAGCGTTTATTTGAGCGGAGGATTCAATTTGGGAAATAGCTATATATGTGGCAATACGGTACACAATTAAGTCATAATGAAAAATTACAATCATGTGTAAAACTTTGACTATGTAAAATCATATACATGTATGAATATATTCGCATGCATAAATTATTCCATTTGTGTAAAAATAACTAACTAGATTAGCAAACGTTCAAGGAACGTATGAATTTCCCACACGGGTGTGAATGACTTGCCATGAACAGACAGCGTGAGCATAATACGTCTAATAAATGTCAACCAATCTAAAATGATTCCCATGATACATTTTTTTCCAATTAAAAAAAATATATATGTCTTTTTAATTTTATCAAAGTGTAGCTATTGGTGGTTCACATATATTTCGGCATACAAGAAAAATGGAGTTAACTGATTTCTGAATCCTACCACAGTAATAATGTGTAGTTATCCAGAATCTATGTTTTTCAACCTGTATATAGGTGTGCAACATGAATCTTCGACCATTATGATACCTTTGTTATTTTTATGTTTATTTTTACTACAGGAATTTTCCTTATAAAGAATACTGCATACCGTGTTGCCGTGACGTACATAGAAGACATGCAAGCTGGTCTCGTGTACTGAATGTTGGATATGTAAAGCAAAAACGCAATATAATATACCAAAATATATGTGAGCAACCACACCCCCGGGGCACGTATCGGCACAGCATATTCGACTTCGCCAAGTACATTGACACATCATTCTATACCATTTCACGTTTTGGCTGTCAAAAGCTTCATCGTACAAGTCATTCGTTTGGGGTATAACAGCGGTACCATCATGTTTAAAACTAGATAACTATATGTAAAACTGCATAAGAAATCATCATGCACAATTTAATTTAGTGTTACGTTTTTATTTTAAGAGAATATAAAGAAGCTTCATTTTGAGAGCATATCAATCTGCACTCACTGCGGCCATTTTTATGCGCATAGGAGTAAAGGAACAAGAGGACCATAAGTGTCCTAATATCGCTCACCTGCATGTGTAAATTTGGCTTTAAAATTAAGTGAGAGGTGCCCTGGTGAATGATGAAATAGGTTCAGGAAGCACATTCAGTGTTAAAAATATAAGAAGACCACCTCTCTATAGTTGATAACAGTATCATAGGCAGGAGGACATTATGACCAATTTTTTAATTATTTCTCAATGTTATTATGGGGAGGGTACCCTCCGAACCCCCATTTTTTATTTTATAAGGCCGAGAGCCTACCCCCCAGACGCTCCCCGGACACTCTCAACTAAACCCAACTCCTGGGGAGCAAAGCCTCACACACACCCCAAAATATAAGACCACCTCTCTATAGTTGATGGCAGTATTATAGGCAGGAGGACGTTATGACAATTTTTTTAAAATTATTTCTCAATGTTATTTAATTTTGGGGAGGGTACCCCCCGAACCCCCCGTTTTTTTTATTTTATACGGACGAGGGCCTACCCCCCAGACGATCCCCGGGCACCCTCAACTAAACCCAACTCCTGGGGGGCAAAGCCACCCACACACCCCACCTGGTGTTGGGTTTGGTCGCCCAGGTTAGGAGGAATTTTACACCAAATCATGAATGAAAGTTTTACTATGCTGCACTGATTGGCTATGCAACGTGATTGACAGCTCAGGTCACCTCGAAATTGTTATGCAAGAAGTCCGTCTCGGCCACTTAGAGTGGAGGATTGGTGGGTGTGACATGATTTAACCAATAGACTGCTTCATTAGTTCTCTCGATCATGTAACTTTGACCGTTTACAGAGTACTTTCAAGCCGAGGGCGGTGCTTAACAAAAAATCATGAAAAAAGACTAGGTTTTTGACCTTGTCTCAAGGACGGGCTGAGCCAATAAGAATTGGACATTTAGAGGTGTGTGAGAAAGAGCACCTCACACAGTGCATATCAGTCAAAAACAATCATTTCCCCCAGGTATCACCTGTGGGAAATAATTATTGACATTTTATATTTCACTAAATACCAATGCAAGTTTTTGTCAAAGAATTATATTAAAAACATTAAGAGAAGAACAAAAATTAACGAAAAGGAATATTTTTGATTTTTTTTTTTTTTTTTATTTGTTTAAAATACAACCCCCCAAAACATTAGCTAGTAGATACCGGAATCATCTTTGCAGCCCCTGGCCCAGAAGAATCTAAAACGTAGACAGTGTCTCCAACTTCAATATAAACATCCTGACTACCATATTCAGACACATCTACTATATGTTCTGTTATGTCTGTAGATTCAACCACTTCCTGACATTGGCTGGCTACAGTCACATTTTTTGAAGGTTCTTCAACAGTCATTTCTGCCTCATCCTCGTAAACAATATCTGAAGTTTCGTGTGCATAAACAACTTGCTCTTCAATTATGTTATTACCCTCAGAACTATTCACTTCTACACTATTGTTTCCATTGACATATGATTCCGCTGTTGACTGAACAAGAGTTTGAGACCTGTTTGATTCTGTTTGATGCCTATTTAATTCTTGATTAAGAGCTTCTTGCTTTATGGCTACTTCCTGCAAAATGGTCATCATATCCATATCTTTGCTGTGCGGAATGATCAATTGGTGGCCATCCGATGTCATTACTACCACTTCTTCCTGACTGCCTAAAGGCTGTGATGTAAAATCAACTTCATCACAGTTAACCTAGAAGTAAGAGGGTACATTATTTTTTTTTTCATTTTAATGCCTTCATATATCATTTCCTTATTTTAATGTCTTCATTGACTTTAATTATGTGCTCACAAGTTTAATCTCCATAAAAGCAAGCCATTTGACCACATAGAATAAAACTAAGATTTAAAAAAATCATCCTCAGAGACTTGTCTAAAAAGCTAATAGACTGAATTGTACTTTACATAATAAACATCCATCCAAATGCCCATGTTCATGTGTAAAGGTCCAGCACAAGTGAGAATTAGATTAAAAACAAGAACCCAAACGAGCGTCATGGAAACCAAATGTAAATACACATGACATTCATGCAAAAGTTCAAAGCCCATGATAATTTTTTTTTTTTTCGTAAACAGAACATTAAAGTTGTAAACCAAAAAGAAAAACGTCTAACCTCAACCACATCACTGTCCACAGCATCAGCTGTCTCTTGACCAGAAGTGTCAAGAACCACATACTCCTGAGGTTCTGTGCCTGGGGCAGGCTCCCGTGTGTATTTCTTGAGATCAAGTTTTAGTTTGAGACCAAGATTTACAAGTCTCGCAAATCTGTTCTGCTCAGGATGTCTAGATGACAGATGTCGCAGAACTTTGGCCCTGGTATTGCTGTTGTAGCCACAACAGCCGCACTGCCAGGTCTTCATACCTACAAGAATTGAGCTCACTATTATGGTCCATTTCTAACAAGTTTTACTACAATTGTAGCAGTATTCACGAGCATGTCCAATGGTTATTAGCAAAATAAAATATCTTTTTTTCAAATATCTATAATTGTACTGACAATATATATCACATATACATATTTACAACATTTACTTCACAAATTCATTAATTGCAATTTTTTAGTACTTCTTTAAATTTTTTTTATGTTCAACATGAATAATCTTGTCTAGTAAATTAATGTCTGAATTTGATAAGTTAATTAATGATACCCTGGGAAGCTATAGCAGCCGAATATAATAGGATATCTACCTAAGTGTGTCATCATGTGATGTTTAAAGGAGGAAGCATATGATGAAGAATAGCTACATTGGTCACAGAAGTACACCTTCTCTTTAGTGTGTGATCTGAAAAAAAAAAAAAAAGGGTTATCAACTAAATTGGACTATAAACAAATCTTTTTTCCTTACACAAGGCCTGTTATGTGATATTGACATCTTTAATCAATACAAATCAGTATCAGTACCAGTACTACCATTGTATTTCGTGTATTATGTAAATTCTATTAATTAATTAAACAAGCCAAAATAGTAAATCTAGAACACTTTAAATATTAGAATTATATAATTTTAATTAATCAATATAAGATTTATAATTGTCACATATTATGATATACTTATAAATCTATGTATAAGTATATCATTATATAAATCTATGTATAAGTATATCATAATATGTGACAATTATAAATCTTCATTTTCTGATAATTAAATTGAAAATACATTGTTCAATCATTGGTATTAGTGTTCAGAGAATAAATATTTTTATAACTCAGCATAATCTTTAAGTTGGTTTGACTGTACAGGATAAAGTCGATACCTCATGTGGTTGAGAACAGTGAACTTCGAAACAGCTTTATATTCACATATAGAGCACTGATAATTCTTCTCTCCCAGATGAATACTAATATGTTTCTGAGATGCAGCCTTGTTGTTTGTTACATAAGTACAGCCCTCAACGATACATCTAAAAAAAACCATACAAAAATCAATATTTCATACACATGCCCCTGGGAACTGCTCTACGCCGATGATCTAGTCATTATTGCAAACACAAAACAAGAGTTATTGGATAAGGTGCAGCTCTGGAAGGAGGGTATGGAGGAGAAGGGACTCCGTGTGAACATGGGAAAATCCAAGTGTATGATCTCTGGGTTACAGCTCGACAGACTGCAGAAGACTGGGAAACATCCCTGTGCTGTCTCTCGCGGGTACAGGTAGTAACTCCATCTACTGTGGAAAATGTGCCTGTTGGGTCCACAAGAAATGCAGTGGCATCAAAGGCCCTCTGAGAAATGACCCAAGTTACATATACACAGTGCGAAAGCGACCAACGTAACTCCCAAAACAACTACCGTAACTCAACAAAAAATGGCGACGCCAACAGCGCCCGCTTCACGTTAGAAACTCTACTATTGTGCTTATTCTGTGCACTTATATCATGATATTATATGCTGCAGGTTAGATTTTAGCGTATTGATTCTAGAGAGCGTGTAGTTTTCATGTATAACAAATGTATTATGACATATTTTGGTTGAAAACAACTACCTAAGTGACTAGCGTAACTCACACAAATGATTACCGTAACTCACTCACGTGACTACCATAACTCTGAAGATACGTAGAGATCCAAAACGTAATTAATGCTGATTTATATGCTTCAAATCAACATTACAGTGTGACTTATATCTGTGTGTATTGATTTATGCTAGTGTAAAGAAAGTGCTTCAGAGACACAATGCATCCTGCATTGATCACAGCATATCAACAAACGAGGTCGGTAGGATGCTTGTCTGATTGAGGCTGGCACGATGGTGAAGCTAAATATAGCGACAGGTGTCAGACAGTGTGGTTGCGCAACGCAGCATATAGGCGAAGTTGAAGTGTGTGTCCTTCGTCAGGGAAGATTAGCTCAGTCGGTAGAGCAACCGCCTATGACATATGACCGGTCTGAATCATGGACGGGAGACCGTGAGTTCGAATCCACAATCTTCCAAATTGCCTTTACAAGCAACACTGACTTTTGTCTCAATTGGTGGAAGACAAGGACCCGGGTGCTTCGGTAGAAGCCACCGGGTAGTCGCCCTGTGAAATTGTGGAATTGTCCATTAGTCCAAGTGGGACTGGCCCCGTGTGTAAGACACTGGGGGAGGGGGCTACCGCCCGGGAATTTCGAACTCAGATAGTTGGGTATCTGTGATCTGGATGGTGGGAAAGTTAGATCTGCGAATTCTTACGGGTCCATCGGTCACCGAAAGCTAACTATGGGACTACACTGCGCCGGGAGAATTCCTGATCTGATAACCCTGTGTCCCTGAAGCACTGACGTAGTATAGAAGCTCCCTAGCTCACTCTCCAAAGCAGCCAGTAGCACGAGGTGATGGCGACTCTGGGTAGTGCCCGGATCCCTAGTGGGATAGGTTGAATACGGTACCCTATCGGGGCTGTTGTGAAAGTGAGATCGTCACGTAAGTGGGCTGGTTGTAGAGGAGAAGGGAGTTGGGGGAGTCTGTAAAGAAAGTGCTTCAGAGACACAATGCATCCTGCATTGATCACAGCATATCAACAAACGAGGTCGGTAGGATGCTTGTCTGATTGAGGCTGGCACGATGGTGAAGCTAAATATAGCGACAGGTGTCTGAGTTGGAGGCTGGCAGCATATGGTGAAGTGTGTGTCCTTCGTCAGGGAAATTATAGAGCAACAGCCTATGACATATGACGGTCTGAATCATGGTCGGGAGACCGTGAGTTCGAATCCACGATCTTCCAAATTGCCTTTACAAGCAACACTGACTTTCGTTTCACTAGGGTTCCACTAGAGCCGCGACTTTAGGTGACAATGTGCGCAAATTATATCCCTGTTATGTGGATGTCTCTTCTATTGTAATTTCATTATTTTTACATTAGTAGCACATATAATTTCCTTCCATGGTTAATATCTGCAATAAGAATTCCGAATGTGACCTCTAATTCAACAGAATAGGGAGACCGCTGCAGTATTCAATTATTTTTTCTATGCAAAGTTACGGTAGTCGGGCCAAATTGTCCCACACAATTTTAAAATCCACTTTATACTATCAAGTAAACTTTCAACGAAATTATGCAGCATGCAGATAACACGTGCAAAGTACTGTCTTTCTAACAAAAAATATAAAGCTATTAAGAACTTAAACTCATATAAATATGAAAAATCCGCTTCGCTATATGCATATCATTGACTACCGTAACTCTGGAGTTACGTAGATCGCTTTCGCACAGTGATATATGTCTGAGATGTCTAGGTGCTGCCAGACCGGTTGATGGCAGGCCAGTCAAGGAGCTCACAGTAGGTGAGCATAAGCTGGAAGTTGTGTCCAAGTTCTGCTACTTGGGTGACATGCTATCCAGTGGTGGTGACTGTGAGCTAGCTTCTACCGTGAGATGCAGAACCGCATGGGGGAAGTTCCGTGAGCTCCTCCGGATACTCACAAACAAGCATCTCCCGCTGGTATCCAGAGGCAGAGTTTACTCAACTTGTGTACGTAGTGTGATGCTACATGGTTCTGAAACCTGGGCTGCCTGCTCAAAGACCCTGAACCGTTTGAAAAGAAATGATCGAGCCATGATTCTATGGATCTGTCGTATAAGGCCCCAGGATGACGTGAGCTCTGACTGCCTCCAAGAAAAGCTTGGTATAAAGGACATCGAAGCTGTGCTTCACGCAAACAGGATGAGATGGCTAGGCCATGTAGAGCGAAGCACCGGCTGGATAGCCAGAGTGAGGGAGTATAAGATCATGAGACAGAAAGCTCCAGGCAGACCAAAGCTGACCTGGGATGATCTGATGAAACGCGACCGAGTATCACTTGGCATGGAAGGAATGGACCCCGAGGACCATCAAGCATGGAGGGGACGTCTACGGTCACAACTAGGCAGCCAGGCCGCACCTTCTGCAGAGGATTAATTCAGGCCTGCCCAAATAAACGAGGATGATGATGATGATGATGACATGAAACAAAATATCTAAAACATTTCAAGATGATCATTGCATTCATTAATTAACACATAAATTAGACACTTCACATCATCAAACGTGCTAAATTATAACTTGCATTAACGTTGCATTAAAGTGACTTAATTATCAAATTAGATATACAGTATTTCTGTATTTTCTAGCCTCTGCCCAAATAGCAGCCTCCCCTTAATGCATAAACACTGGGTTAGAGACAATTTTAAATCAACAAATGCCTCCCTCGTATTATCACCTTTACAACGCCATAGCAGAAAGTCTGAGTAATGGATCTTACTATCTTAACATTATCAACCACGATGTGGTATTTTGCTTGTAACTTTCTTATTCCTCATCTGATTTTGACTGTTGACATCATTTTAAAGCTAAGAACATTGTGGATATGAATATCTACAGCACACCATTATATGAATATTTATATCCTTACCAAAAAGAAATAATGTTTGTGTTTCTCTGACCTGTTGATGTTGTCACTTTGATGGAAACATTACAGTCATATGATATATATATCAATTTGTTCAATTTATCATAATGGCATACCTATATTTAGTCTTTTCTTTGTGCTTGAACATAATATGAGATGTAAGGGATCCACGATACGGTGTTTGAAAGTCACAATCTGGACATTTCTCCATCTTGCCTAAATCAAAATAGAAAAATAAAGCTCACAACAAGTCAGGATGACTGTACTATGTTTTCACTATGAATCTCATTTCACTCACATGATTGTTTATATTTGAAATTCTCATACATACTTACCACGTGACACTGATTCTAAACATGTAACATACGAATATTAAAAAGTAGCTTTTGGGATTATACAAATCAATGTAAAACGCTGGATTTATACATGTGTTGAACACAAATTAATTAAGTAAACAGTGCATTATTCACATGTATGCTACGTAGAATGTAAACTTATAGGATCCTGGATTCCTTTATTCAAGATTATATATGGAATATTTTTAGATACCTATGGGATCTTGTACCTGTAATGTTGGCGAGATTTTCATTGATGTCTCAACAATTTCATAGGGCCTTATGAAACGGCCTAAAGAGAAGTGGTAGAGATCCACATAAGACGCCCAGAGATTAACCGCGTGGAACGAAGAGAAATGCAGGCAAGGAGATGTAAGTTTATTGGTGGGGAGAGTGTTTACGTTCGCTTCTGTTTGAGTTGTTATGTAAAAACTGAGTCAATCCAAAGGTCTCGGGTTCAATCCCCAACATCTCCATCATTATGGAACGAAGAGAAATGCAGGCAAGGAGATGTAAGTTTATTGGTGGGGAGAGTGTTTACGTTCGCTTCTGTTTGAGTTGTTATGTGAAAGCTGAGTCAATCCAAGTAATGGGTGAGCAATCCAAATCGAGTCTTTATTGACAATAACCACATAAGTTATAATACAAACACTTTCAAATAAAGAGTCTCTAACAATGAACAGAGATACAGTTGTTATTCATTAGCATTGATTAGCGAGTACACGTTGACACTCCTCGCAATTCACCTCCCGTCGTCTAACTAACTTCCACAGATCTCCCCAACGCGCGTGAGGCCTAGCTATTATATAATCTTACCAGGCTCAGCGCGTCCGTCTGTTGAGTCTGCTTACTCATTGGCTGTATTCAAAATATTAATATGGTCACCCTAATTATTGGAACATTGATTGGGTGAACTTTGTTTATTCTTAAGATCAGCCGTTTGAGTTAGCAGACACACAGGTATTCATGTGACTTTGTAAGCTAGAACGGTTGCTATTTGAATCTTAACACTGGCGTGTTTTTCCCTTTGTTTCCTTCCCATTTAATTTTTCATTGTTTTAAGCTGAATGCAAACGTCATCCTTCCACGCGATACTGGCTACGGTCTACTTGTCACTGCTGTCACATGATTGCCACCACCATGGTGCTCATGTGACAATCTAAGGATTTCATAAGGGCCAATGAAGTTGTTGAAACAACAATGAAAGTCTCGCCAACATGACAGGTACACGTATCTTAAAAACTTCAATATCTAAGCATGCTGCATAATACATACCTATTAAAAATAATTTATGAACAAAATAAATCACATCTGAAAGGGATACCTGTATGTTTCCTGTAGTGTTCTTTCATCAAACGTGAATTTCTGCATTTATAGTCACACAAGTTACACTCATGAGGCAATTCACCTAAATAAAAAAACAAAACAATGTAAATTAGTTGGTAATCTTTGGAATGAAAAAAAAAATGAATGAAAAGTTTTTATGAAAAACTGCAATCACTTTACCTGTATGGGTCATTCTATGTTCTTTCATATTTCTTTTATCTGAAAATCGTCGTGAACAGAATTCACACATGTAAGGTAGATTGTGGTAGCGTTTATGTTCTGATAAGCGCTTGCTATCTTTTGCCTAAAACAGAGCAAAAGAACTAATGTAAAACATAAAAAACAATGAATTAGCCCTTTTTTCAAAATCTTTTGCTACCTATCTTTCTATATAGGCCTACAGTAAGACACACTTAACTTACAATGTATAAACCACGGACATTAGTTTGATATTAAGTGCTGGACTGACTGGCTAATTGCACCATGCCACTGTTAAGATCCTCTTATATATATGAATGCATAAAATTGGGAATTCTATATACATGTAGATCAAAAAATGCATACCACATAGTCACATCCTGGCTCTTTGCATTTTAATTCTGGGTCACCTGGTGGTCGGCAAGCATTTAGATGTCTATGAAACATCCCTATCTTATTGATAAAAAATGTTCTTTCTGTGCATTTTGGACACCTGTACTGAATATTATCTTTACCATTATGATCCTTTACAATTTCTTTGTAAATTGCATAATCTACTTCTAGTTGCTCTTTCCACTTTTTATATTCAGTCCCTGTCATTTTTGCTTCTGCTTTAACAACAATCCTTTTTTTCACTACATATCCACCATCAGAGAAAGAGTTTTCTAATTGTTCATTTTCTTGTATAATAATACTTTCATCTTTAGGTATTTCAGGGAATTCAAAATTTTTTTCTTTGTTCAATACGACTGGATCATTTAATTTGTCATTTGTGCTCATGTCATCTTTACCAAAAGTCACTGTGCATCTATCACTTTTCATTTCATTTTCATTAGATATATCAAAATGCTCCATATTTTCAGAGTTACTTTCTTCTACCACAATATCTTGTGTATTTTCCTTGGAAACTAAATTTTCTAACATATGCTCCACAACTTCGTTGACAGGTTCCGCAATAGAAATGTCATCCGTCTCTCTTTTAACATTTTCAATTTCATTTTTCTCTGGCAATAATACATCATCCCATATTTCCGAAGACCCTCTACGCTTTGGTTTAGGTTTTCTTCCTGATCGTCTTACTAAGTCACCATCTACTAAAACAATTTTAGATGGTGTCATAAAATCACCAATGTTATCTTTTACTGAGATCCTCTTCCTTTTATCAACATTGTTTCGCGTACTACAGCTTTTTTTATTTTGAGTAGCAATTGACTCTTTTTTGACAGAACTTTTGAGAAATGTTTTCTTAATTACATCTTTGTTATCAGTACTAGTACAGCTTATTTCATTACCTAAAAGCTGTAATAACATTGCCTTTTCTATACTGAAATGAGAACATTCGGACTCTTGAATGTTTCCGCAACATTTTGAAGCATGAGAGGTAGAATCGTCTTTGCCGCATATAAGAATAAGTCCTGTGCATTTTTCGCAGATGGCATACGTCTTCATTGTCCATCAACTGCAAAGCCATGGTTAAATCATTATTTTTTTTTATAATATATCATAAGGCATAAAAAGTACATTAGAGTCGGACATTTTAATTTGGTTGATTATAAAAGTGGCACATGTCTGTTTTTTTTTATATGATAGTTAAAATGATAAAATGTAATGATTTTATCTGAGATATTTTTAAAATATTAAAAGACATGTTACATTAAAGAGAATGAATTTGAGAAAAAAAATCGTTCATACCCCAGGTAGCACAATTTTGAATCATTGAAAAGATGGGGGTCACAAAATAATCTGCCTGCGATGAGGTGTGGGGAGTTATTAAAAATATCGAAAATGTTCCATATATTTGAGCCCCACCTTCTATGATATCATGCCAGCTCGATTTTCTATGATTTGGGTGATGCTCTAAAAATAGCCTCTATGACGTCATCACCAGACCACTTTGGGGAAGTCCGTACAGGATCATGTACAAACCCAAGAAATCCTTGCAATAAGTTCAGCCTCTATTCTCAGCCCACGCCCCTGATAAAAATATTTTATTACTACCTATATCATCTACAGAAGTATGCGTTTCCAACCATGTTAATTATAAAAATTTAGTAGCATGTTTTATTACTAAACTTTGAGGGTAAAAAATGGGCATTCTATCGTTGGTGGATTTGACATGTGTAACAAGATGCTTAGGCTGGGCCTATCTTGCGAGTTTCTATCAAGACAGACTTTAGACAGTATTATTTATATTATGAAACCAAGAAACTGCACGCTGGCTTGTATTAGAATGTTAGTTCAATCATAATTAAATGCATTACATGATGCGGGATTGATGCCCTGTAATAAGATTTTTTGGTCATCTTCAACAGCTGCACACGACATGCAAGACCACATCTATCGTAGTGTAGACTATATGCAGTCTAGCGCTGTCGGAGCATTAGTAAAAGTGTCCTTAGAATCTGCTTCATAAATCAGCCCAATAACTCTGTTAGAAATATCTTATTAATATATATGTAATCTAAAGATGTAAGGGTTTTATTATCAAATTTTGATATCAAAATGTGGATATTCTTGAAGGTCAATTTGACAGACACCACCTCCGCTCGCATTCAGTGACAAAAACACCACACATAAATTGGATGATACATCAGTTATGAGTTGTATTAAAATATACTTTGGATGGCATTAATCTGTAGTAATATGTGATTCTACCCATATGTATAAGTCTATATAATTGTCTACTAAACTAAATAGTTTATTATTTTTGAGAATTTACCTTGTGCATCGTGAAATTTTACAGGTGAAATGAGACCATGGGAGTTGTCAAGTGCGATGCATGTGATTGATGCTCAAAATAACCTATTCAGTTAAAACAATTACCTAGACTTATGGAATCGCATATTACTGTAGATTATTTCCATCAAAGTTATATATTAATACGACAACTTATATCAGAGACATGGTCCAATATCTGCATGGTGTTTTTTTTGTCAACTGCTACTCCGAACGTGCTGTCAAATTCCTCATTGTTACATCGTGTAGACAAATCGCACCTTCAATAGACTTTCCTTGTGCAATCTATATCACATCCGCCTAACACTGGTGGATTTTTATAAATGCTTTCATTTGAACATAATCCATAAAATATGACATTTCCCTAACAAATTTCTTCACATACGTCCTTTCCACTGTATACTAACACAGAGCTGGTCCGGTCATGACGTCACTAACAGGGGTATACTTTATATGCATCAACAGCAACTTTTAATGCGACACGATCAATTACGAGTTTCATTAGTTGGCCCTTTAATGGTGGCTCCCTCTTACACCTATACTAAAGGAACAATCATATAAATAACGATATTGGGGGGGGGGGGGGGGTTCATCTATTTTTTGAGGCTTGAAATAAAAAGGTAACCGACCCCCCCCATCAACATTTTAAAAGTTGAGTGACCACCCCCCTCGTTAAAGCAAAAGTCCCCCCCCCCCCGGTATTATTATTTATGATCGTTACCTAACAGACTGACTGTCTGAAGTAGATCTACTGTACCTAAGGAAACATAAACAATGCATATGGTTGGTACCATAGTTTATATTACACGTAGGGCAAACATGTTCAAATCCCTGTGACATGTACTGTCACTTTGAGTCACAGTCACAGTGTGACGTGAGACTGTAGTCTCGATCAACCAGACTCTGTAATGGCGGCGCTCATTTTATAGTCTGGTTCGGTTTGTAGGGTTTGTTGACATAAAACGTGCACAGTTTTACCCGAAAACGGGTAAAGTTTCTGACTGGTTGTCAATAACACGTGATCGTGTGATTGACAGCTTGATGTTGACAACTTATAATGTTCAGACTGCCGATTCGATTCTTTCCGTCTTGATAACGTCTATTGGGTTCCGTACCTAGGTGTTATGAATGATCCCATGACATTTTGATTACAATCTACTTTATTAGACACATTGTATATCCACTTACAATACATGTACATACTAAACTGCCCAAAATTCAGACCACTGGATTGTTTACAAAAAATGTTAATGGCTGCATGCTTACGATAATATTGAGGACTAGAGTAAAACGTGCAACGTTCAACGTAGGACACAGTGCGTTCAACGTGTTCATTAAAGCGTCAACCCTCCAAACAGTAACGTGCACCGAATGTCTTACATGAACTGCCACCATCTTGGTTTACAAACCAAACCTATCAACTGAACCAGGCTCTATTTATTTATTAAGTTAATCTTTACACAACACAATAAATTCTAACTGATTGACAGTTTCAACAACTTCTGTTGCCATTTTCAAAATCTCTCTGCGCATGACAAGTCAATCCTGGTCACGGCACCAAATCTGTAAACAAAGTAGCTGGAACATCTGGAACATCCGGAACCAATCTGCCAACAGATTAATTGGAACATGTGCCAACCCGCCCGTGGGCAGTGACACTCACCCAGGGCTCACGCCTATGACCTCGGGGGCCGCATGACCCTGGCTGCGCTGCAGACGTTCCTCAGCTAGACTACTCCTCGTTGTGTTCCCTTAACCTACACGTGCTCCACGCGGTGAGGACTTAGCACCGGTGCTGACACGCTGTGCTACGGGCGTCCCCTACGCACAAACACGGTAGACCAAGTCCACGACGGTGAGGGAGGAAGGCCATAGGCCAGCCTCGACAAGTAACAAGTTAAGAGGGCCTATTCCCATCGGGAATAGGTTGCCAGCCCTACATGCTGCTGTACCAGCGTCTATGAGTGAACTGAGGCCGGCACCAAATCTGTAAACAAAGTAACTGGAACAAGTGTGACAACCCACCATAGCAGTGATACTCACCTGGGGTGCACGCGTGGCCTGCGCACCCCCAGCTGCGCTGCAGACGTTCCTCTTCCTGACTACTCCTCGTTGTGTTTCCTAAACCTACATGTGCACCACGTACCTGGACCACCAGTCGGTCCCTGGGTCGTGGGGTGTATTGCCCGGGTTTCACGAGAGGCCTCCACACGGGGAGGACTTCGCACTGGTGCTGACACGCTGTGCTATGGGCGTCCCCTACGTGCAACCACGGTAGACCAAGTCCACAACGGTGAGGGAGGAGGGCCACCGGCCAACCTCGGTAAGAACAAGTAAAGAGCAGGCCCGTAGGAAGCAAAATGAGATTGGTAAGGCCATTTAAAAATTGTAGACTATAATTAATAATTATAGTCTACAATTTTTATAGTATTTATAGTCTAATATTTATAGTCTACAATCCATAATTTATGGATTTTTATTTTTTCACAAATGATTGGTCAGGCCATTATTGATTTATAGCATTAATTTTTATCCCCCACAAAAATTATTGGTCAGGCCATGGCCTTACCCCTTCCTACGGGCCTGAAGAGGGCCTATTCCCTTCGGGAATAGCTATTCCCTTCGGGAATAGGTTGCCAGCCCTACGTGCTGCTGTACCAGCATCTAAGAGAGAACTGCCGCTAATCGGCTCAATCCAGTACAAGAGAGTACTGGTACCTAATCCTACAGTGGCCATAGTAAAGGAGAACAAAGCCTATCAAGGTGTGTGTAACTGGGATATTAACCTAGTCCAGTGCAACTTGTACTATAGGGGAATTAATATTCTGTGGTCATGCTGCAATGAACCCGCGCACTGGAGACCCTAACAACTTTTGTTACACACTCCCCCAGATTCCATGAGGATGGAACACTCTGCTTTTTAGAGAGTGAGACACTCGCATGGAAACTCCCCCAACCCATATCCTCAAGTATCCTAAGCACAGGTGGCTTCCAGTCGTCAGCGGGTTCCTTCTTCACGGAGTGCGCGCGTTGCACGCCCGGACGTCAGCGGCAGGCCGGCGCGACTGCTATGCAGGTAAGTCTGTCAGCAGACGCTCCACCATTCCTGCCCTGAGAGGTCCGCCGAAGAAACTCATCTCCATGGAAATCGCGCCTCGCCAGGTAAGCCTGAAACATACAAACTAAACATGCACACGCCTCCCACTCCCTCCCCCACAGTCCAACTACATTCATACCAGTGATATGCGACGGCTCACTTCTGCTACTGTTGCTCCGCGCAACGGCCGCTCGCTTTCCACACATTATCACAGACACACGGCGCGAACACATCGCGCAGTGCACCCTCGCGCTAAGGACTTATACTACAATGAGGAGGGGGGGGGGGGGGGCACACATTCACGCACAACATTCATCCTGTGCCGTCTCACTCACACACACAAAAAGGGCCAACAAAGGAAATCTGGGGAACTCATCGCAATCTACGAGTACAGAGTGGCCGTGTAGAGCCAATTTAGAATGCGATAGAAATGGCCACTGTCTTGGTATTACTCTTGGACTGACAAATCCGGGGCTACTACGAGAACCTTGCACTGGCAACAACGCGTGGTTTCGTGAGAGCAATATGACCTGCTGCGACGCCACGGGGGCGCGATCGACTGCATACCGGGCTTCATACTTATGCATGGTGTTCATACCATGCCTTCTTTCTTGTTTGCAAACACGCCTCGGGTCGAAAGTTCATGTCGCACTGTTGTCATGTGATGAATCTTTGACAACCCCGACTTAAGGGTGACACTGTCAGCCTTGTACTTTGTCGCGCGTGCCGGCTCCTCGTCGCGGTCTGCAATCAACAAAGTTCGTCTACTTTCGTTGGCGGTCCTGCCGCACACATCAGCTTTCCGGGGGGTTCATCACTAAGCCCACCGGTACTTGTCTTCTGGCTCTTATCACCTCGGCCACGCCCCGGACTACGAGAGTCGGAACGGTCGCGCTTCCTGCCGGATGGAGGGGGCCCGCCCTTGCTGCTAGGAGGCAACTGCCTCATCTTCTGCTTCTGGCCACCAGGTGACCCTTCGCGCGTCGCTGGAGCGGTCCTGGCTATGGCAATGGTGCTGCTCAACTCCTTCATGGCAGCGAAACTGGTCGCGGCACTCGTGCTACCAGAAGGCGTTGCCGAGGCCAGCTGACTGTCTCTGGAACATATCCTGTGCGACTGAGCGAAGGTCTTTCACATCAAACTGGAGCTGTGTTCGCTCCCACTTCTGTCGCCTCCGCTGACCTCCACTCGCGCTGTCTGCGTCTCGTTGAAGGTCGCTCTGCACCTGTCGCACCTTTACATCATGATCATCGATCAAGTGCTTCATCGCATCTAAACTGCAAAACATTGTCCTGTGACACCGTGGTCCTGAGGTCTCCAATGGCACCTTGCTGCAACATGGGGCCGGAAAACACCTGCCTGCTTTCAGAGGAAAATGGCACCAGTGCTTCCCTACCCGCTCGAAACTCTTCCAGCCATGCTCTTACAGCGTGCCTGAATGAGGGGAACAAAGAAGAATGAGATTCAACGTGCTGCAATCTGTGACCTCGCGATGCAGCAATCTGCTATCCTTGCTGTGTAACGCCTGTGGCTATAGCAGGACGTTCTCCGGTTGGTCTAGAGCTTCCCACGACTCACAACCGGAACGGGGCAGCGCATCCCAGCTCCCATCCAGGCGGCGTACACGAGACTATATCCCCTCCTGGGTGACATGGTCGCTGGGCAGCTGTGAAACTGGAATCCTGACGTCCGGCTACAGCATTGGGAACCCGGTGTGTCCAGCCTTGGTTACCACCGCTGCTACCCCTCTCCATCAAACCCCGTGAATGCGGTCTGGGGTGCGAGTATCTCGTGAACCCTGTCCCGTCCACTCTGGTTGCTCCAACAAAATCTCAAGTACAACATGTCCTGTGTGTACGGATCACCGAAGAACCGCTGCACCCCGCCCACCGTGGGATATCGCTTTCACAAAGGTGCGCGGCGGCGTCGCTCCTGCGGTCTGCCCGACTGCCTTCGCGGTCGTCTGTCGTGTGTATCCTCTTCCTCACATGAGTCTTCCGACTCGCCAGTCGCGGAGCCGTCGCCCCCGACTGATCCCGTCAGGGACTCAGCCGACGACGAGGCCGCATCATCATCTTCCTCGAGGCCGGGTGCCTGAGAGCTAGCTTCTCCAGCGGAGCCCCCAGCAACCTCGCCCTCTGCTGCATCCATGGTGCCCTCGTTCTCCACGCCGGGCCCCGACACTGCCAAGTCTGTTTGTAATCTGGCTTATTAAACTTCTGCAGGTTCTTGATCCTGTCCTTGAACTGCACTGAGGTCGAAATCGTAGGCCCATCGCTACTGCCGGAATCGCTATCCGAGTCACTTCACCGCCGGGCATCCCGTCGCGACTTGCGTTTTACGTGGCTGTTCGTGCTCTTGACCTTGCGTTCCCGCAGATGTTGCTCTGCTGCGTCTACGAATGGGGATTGGTAGTAGGGCCTGACAAAGGGGTTAGTCATCGCGTCTACCTCGCGAAGGAGACTCCTCTCCTCGTGCTTCTCTGCTCGATCGTTGTTGCCCTTGGCGGGCGGCTCCCGCCATTCCATATTCGCGTGCTTTTAGCTGAACTGCTGGGTGAGGGACAGGACTCCTGCCTCTGGACGTTAAATCGCGCACCGTGCCCTCAACTGCTTCTCTTTGGTGTCCCTAGCCTGCGCCTTCGCTACAGCCGCCCTTAGAGTGGCCAAAGGGTCGGGACTGGGATCTTGCCGTTCGCTCTTTAGTTGCTTCTTCGGTTTACTTGATGGGTCGGGTTTTACGGGACCGACTGCCCGCTTGCTAGGACAACGCGACGACGACCCATTATTGCGTCGCTTCCCCTTCTTTGGCTTGGCCACCACGCGCTTCTTAAGACAACGCTTGTGTTGCCCATGCTCCGACTCGCTTTCCGACACTAGATCGTCCAGCGAGGTCTCTCGCGACTCGTACCCTGGAATCTTCGCGCCTTGCCAGTCATCCAGAACCCTGCTCGTTCAGCTCCACAGTTCAGCTCTCTGTCCAGTCCGTGTCTCCACCAGGAGGGCCTTCAGTATCGAAGTCCACTCTCGTCGCACCTTCATGGCATGGGGTATAGCCTTCTCTTCCAATCCGCGCTCGATATCTGCCTGGTTTTTCTTAAGGAGATCCAACAGGACCCTCTCCGCTGTATCCAGCCGCAACAGGTATCCTGGCCTTTCCGCTGGCTGACACCATTACACCCTCAGTTCCGTCCCTTCCCCTGGTTCCACATCCCAGATGGGCCCCAAGAAGAAGACCCTCTCTGTTGGCCCGCCAAGGATATCATCCTGGGCGTCCCAGTGGCAGAGCGAAAGCCACTTGTCTACTTCGCTCGCTGTCGCTAGGCCTCGAAGGAAGTTCTTCTTTCCCGAGTCATGACCGCTTTTCCTCACACCGTGGTGAACCTGGCTCGTTCTGTTTCGAGTCTCCGACTTTACCTGGGGGTTGCGACTTGTCGGGTTGTGTCCCCCCACAGCTCCCAAACTCTCCTGCGGCCTAAGCCTTTCAGCATCCTCTGGTGGGTCTAATGCGTCCCCGTTCTCCAGCTCATCGCTCGCCCGCGGGTTTGCCGGAAAAGGTTGGCGAACTTTGTCGCCCCTCTCTGTCGCATCCTCCCGTTGTTCACTTTCCTCTTCACTCGTCTTGGCTCACCTCTCGCGACTCTGGCTGATTCTGATTGTCGGCATCAGACAGCTCGTCACACCGCGACTGTTCTTTGTCGTCCTCGGTGGTCCTCACTACGAACACGTCGTTGAGCGGCTGCACGCTCGCACCATGCGGTACAGCGCCACCCGCGGCAGTGTTGGTCTCCTCTGCGGCCCCTGCTGGTGGTGGTGGTGGCAAGGATGGCAATACTCATCCCCATCAGCTCTAGGGTCACGAGGGAGCTGCTCTGTGTTGTCATTCGGACCCGATGGTCGGTCCGCTCTTCTTCTACATCCTCCCCGCTTCGTAGTTCGCGCAAACCGATCACTTTCGACACACTCACGCCATGGGGATCGCTCACACTGTAGCGCTCCTTCTCCCGCACGTCGTCGCGGTAAGGGGACGTCGCTCGCGCGATCTTCCACCCGATGAGACGAGAACTCTCTGCCAACGACTGCATCGATCTCGCGGTGCTGGACACCACTCTGCTCACTATCCGCTGGGCTGCCGACAGGACTGCTCCCCCATCTGCCTGTGCCTCGGAGGGCTTCTGCTGCTCTGGAGTCTCGGCCATCATAGGATCTCCGGGTGTTGCATCCGAACAAGGGGGTTATCCACCGCCACGTCCAAGCGCGTACTCACGTGAGATCCTGGTCATGGCAACAGATTGACCTGTCATGCGCAGAGATTTTGAAAATGGCAACAGAATCTGTGGAACTGCTTCATCGATTGTGGAAACGAAAGTGTGAAAAAGCATGTTCCGTCTAAAACAGTGAAATCCAAATATTCACTGCCCTGGGTAACTGGTAAAATCAGGAAAATGCTCTATCGGAAAAAGCGCATGTTTCGCAAACCAAAAAAGACTGGAAAGTGGAAGACATATAATGCCTTCCAAAAAGACTGTAAGCGTACCATCAGGAAAGCTGAATGTGTCCATGTAAACAACAAAAT
The DNA here is from genome assembly GCA_019095985.1 of Streblospio benedicti. NCBI lineage: Eukaryota > Metazoa > Annelida > Polychaeta > Spionida > Spionidae > Streblospio > Streblospio benedicti. The sequence continues at coordinate 15,053,830 of CM032665.1, forward strand.
ACAGTCTGGTTTTGAGGAAGGCACTTTCAAAAGCGAAAACCCTCCCGACGGGAAAGACTTGAAGGAGTATCCATCCGCTGGTACCCTCCAAATAGTTGAATCTGGAGAACTTTCTCAAACTGTTAAAGCTTATCAATGCTTCGAAGTCAAACGGCCCAGATAACATACCCAACAGGGTGTTGAAAGAGTGTGCGGAAAGCATAGCGCCGATCCTTACCAAGATCTTCCAGCGTTCAGTTGATACCGCGTGGTCCCGGAAACCTGGCGAAACGCCAACATCTCATGTGCGTTTAAAAAAGGGGACCGCCATCTCGCAGAGAACTACCGCCCTATTTCTCTGACATTGGTATGCTGCAAGCTCCTAGAGCACATCATATGTAAACACACGCTGAACCATTTTGATATCTATAGAATTCTCAGACTTGAATCACGGTTTCCGTGCTGGCTACTCATGTGAAACACAGCTGATTACGACCGTAAACGATTTCTATAATCAGTATGACTCTGGGAAGCAAGTAGACCCAGCAGTGCTCGATTTTAGCAAAGCATTCGACACTGTGCCACACCGAGCGCTGCTAGTGAAACTAGAGATATCGCATACGAGGCCACCTTCTCGATTGGATAGCAGAATTCTTGTGTAATCGAAAAATGCGCGTTGTAGTAGATGGTGAAACATCTGAGGAAACTGATGTGAAATCTTGGGTACCCCAAGACACCGTATTAGGCCCGTTACTTTTTCTTGTTCATATAAATGACTTACCGGATTCAGTAAAATCTCAGCTCAGACTCTTCGCAGATGATTGGCTGCTGTACAGGACAATAAACTGCTTTAATTATCATCTCGCACTTCAGAAAGATCTCGATGAGCTTTGTATATGGGCCGAGCATTGGGGCATGAAATTCAATCCCAAAAAATGTTACATTTTGAGCATCCGTAACTCTTCCCAACATATGTACCAAGTTGATGGGGAATTTCTCGAAGTCGTTAAAAACACCCCATATCTTGGGGTCACGATATCGGACACCCTCAGCTGGGAAGAACACATAACTAAATCCTTCAAAAAGGCATCTTCTGTGCTAGGATTTTTGCGCAGAAATCTCAGAATGTGTCCCGAAGACACCAAGCGTATTGCATACCTCTCACTTGTACGTCCCATCTTAGAATACGCGGCGACAGTTTGGGAACCACACAAAGCTCGAGATATCGACCGTCTTGAACGAGTCCAGAGACAGGCTGTTCGTTTTGTTACTGGCGACTACCGTTTGCGAGACCCCGGTTGTGTTACGCGTATGATGCTACGACTACACATTCCGCTACTCCAGGAGCAAAGAAAAGCGTGCAGGCTCACCCTGATGTACAAAATCGTGGAGGGACACCTGCCTGCCATGCGCCCGGACGTTTTCTTTGTACCACTGAGGAGAAACAAACGTCCGATTCGAGACAGACATTTGCGGAGCGATTTCGTCAACACGAGTATTGTGAGCCACTCAATTACTAACAACTCTAAGTGTTTTGCTGCTCCACGCTGTAGAACCCAGCCATCTGAGAACTCGTATTTTCCATGGACTATTCGCGAGTGGAATCAACTACAGGAGTATCAAGTCACTGCAGAGTCCATCGACCAATTCAAGGCATCCCTGGTCGGTGGCGCAGTGACAGACTAAACTAAACACTGCGCTCTCTCTATCCGTTGCCAGTTAATGTCACATTTGATTGAGGCAACGTAACCTTACCGATTACAGATTAGAAGTTGTTGAGACTGTCAATCAGTTAGAATTTATATTGTGTTGTGTAATGATGAATTAATAAATATATATGGATTCCAACACGATGAACACATTCAATGAACCAGGCTCTGTATGCAATTCAGAGTCTGGTTGAAAGAGGCTATTGAGACAGTCGTTATTGTTTCACAAAAAATGAATTTGGTGTTGAAAATTGATATAATCTTTACCTTAATTTCTACAAATGAAGCAGTTTCATTTGATAAACATATAAAATGTTGCTTCAGCCTCACAGTATGGTAAATCTCACTATTCTAAATTCAATCAACAAGTCAAATAACAGGTTTTATTTAACAAAAATGCAGACGTTCATTAAAATGGCACTCTGTTTTGTTAACGTCCTCAATAATGCTTATCAAGTTTCGAATAAAACCTTTTAAAATACCTTACTGCAAACAGTGTTATATATTTACTTTTTATTAATTTATATATATATAAAGAAAATTGTACAATATTTATATAAATCTAGCGCAAAGTTTTGCCTCTGTAAAAAGAGTATTTATTTTCGAAAATAACATTCAAAGCACCTGTCTGCGTAGCCTCGTTTCCAGGCGGAAACCAATGTAAACATATTTCAACATTTAATATTTTGCATTTCATGATTTTGTGAAATAAAATCGTTAAAATATGGCTGATAATGATCCTAGACACTACCAAGGACATGAGCAGTATAATTTGCGATTTCATGGCCACAATGCGGCTCATATTGATGCATATTGGGAATATACAAGGTAGTACTTGTATGCAGATTTTTGTTTTGTTTTATCCATGAATCTATTAATTACTCAGTCTCAGAGCACAGGGGCAATTTATAGACTAAAATATAAGTTAAACACTAGGGAACTCACCTACGAGTATGAAATACGAGTAGGTGAGTTCCCTAGTGTTTAGCTTATATTTTAGTCTATAAATTGCCCCTGTGTCTCAGAGTGGGCGTGTCCACTTGCCTTTCGGATTCGGGTTTGAACTTATATGCCTCTCGACGGTCACTGTTTGCTCCATGTGATTTGAACCCAGAGCAAGTGCTCAAGTAATTTATGTCCACCCTCCAAACGTAGCAGTACTAGTACGTCTATTCCCCAAGGTAACGCATGCGTTTTAACACAACAATCGCTGACAATAAATAAACTGAATACTTATATATTCTATATATTTGAAATTGCCTGTAACGTGAGCACTGCCCATAACTTGCATGAGCACTTGCATAGATCTACCTGTTGTCACACACCAGTACCGAATCAGCCTAGGGCATCATACAGTCCGTAATTGTGTTTGTACTTATTTGGCAATCTTTGCACAAATTTTCGTGTAGTGTAAATAGAGTATTGTCATACCCATAAACCAGGGTTGGCAGGGTTTCGTACAGGCGTGTTTAAAACCGGTGGTTTAAACCGCGTTTTTAACTGTACGTTACGAAACTAGTTTCGTACAGTAAAAAGTGTACGAAACTGTACGAAACTGTACGAAACTGTACGAAACTGTACGAAACTCAATAATTTGTTATTATATAGCTTTATCTGTCTTAAATGGGTTTTATAAGTCATATGATATAATAAGTAATGCATACTTGTTTAAAGAATGCTTGATAAATGCATATATATGGATATATAAGGAATTAACATATAGGGTTGATAGGCTTGAATGTGTTCATTGTGTTGGTATGAAATATATTAGTTCATCTTTCTTTGCTCACAACACTAGATTTTTTTAAATACATTTACAGTTTCGCCAAACAACTGTTGGCATCCTCAGAATGTTCTTCCCGCGCAATGTCACAAGTCAAATATTCAAATAAGCAGGTTATGAACAGGGACGAGGGGGGGGGCACCAACTCTCGCGAGTTTATGATTTCATCCTCGCTCAGGATCAGAATATTTGACTTGTGACATTGCGCGGGAAGAACATTCTGAGGATGCCAACAGTTGTTTGGCGAAACTGTAAATGTATTTAAAAAAATCTAGTGTTGTGAGCAAAGAAAGATGAACTAAGGGTTGATAGGGTTTCGTACAAGTGTGTTTTAACCATTGGTTTAAACCTCAGTGTATGACACTGTACAAAACTGTACGTAAATATATAAACTATTTAAAAAACTGCTTAATACATGCCAGCTGATGCATGCATTTTCATAAATATATAAGCTACATGAAAGATAATAATGCTTGTATAGCTTTTGTTAGTTAAAACTGGACAACATCAAATGGCCTGTTTATTTTAATTTCATATATTCCCTGACTTACATTCTCCACATACATGTATTTTATCTTGTACAACTCTGTAATAATTCAAAACCCTATAGAATTGATATACATGTATTTAAAAAGCAATATTCAAGCCAGTTATGTACTCAAACCATGAATAGAAGTTAGCAGTTAGTCACTTCCAGTTATGGCAGCCAGTAAGGACAATGGTGTAATGTAATACAGTTAAGCTAAGTGACATGGGTTAAGATTTACTTGGTTTCTAATTGTGTTGGAGAAGGATTGATTTGCGAGCTTGTTTGCAGAGTCAAGTAATTTGACATGAGATTATTTTTTGTTGCAAAAATCTGGTAAGAAGTGTCATGTATGCACTGCATCCATTACTTTTCATCAATAATAATGAACATTAGTTTTGATTTTGTCCAGTTTTATCCAGGTTTTACCCAGTCATCTAGGTTTCGTACAGTTTTGAACGTTTCGTACAGCTTCGTACACCTGTACGGTACGAAACTAGTTTCGTACCGTACGAAACCCAACCCCGACATAAACCGTGAATGTGATGTATGACGTGAAATTTAGTGACTTTTATAACGGGGAGTTGAGTTCACGTCATACAGTTCACGGATTGTGTGTATGGCCGAACAGTGCGATTGATGCTCCATAAACTTAAAACCATAATTGTTTGCTGATGTGATAGAGTAAATAAAGCTTCAAAACGTCCATCACATACTAGTATATTCTGTATAATGTGAATGATGCCATGATACGTTTATTAGTTTTTAATTTATTAAAAAAAATTACCTTTGTTGTGATGACCAAGTGTGTGAATGCACCTACTGTGTAGTATGGTACGTAACGTATGTACCTATCAATCATGATGTACATTGTTTGTGCAGCTAAGTACATTTACATCAAACATATGCTGTTGCATGTTTGGTTTACGGATGATCACAAAGCACTGTCGTAAATATTGTTATCCTATTTTATTTTTTATTAAGAAGGCAAAAAGTTGCCCTATATTCTAATCCATTACTAATGTTTTATTTAGGATCGTTGGAGATGATGACGGGGGCAAGATGTTTACCCCTGAGGAGTATGAAGAGTATAAAAAGAATGTCCTACCAATGGTATTATTCTTTTACTATTTTAAGGATAGGAATAAAATTATTTCAAAGTTCAGACATATATAAATAGAATGGAGGAAGTGTTCCAGTTATGGGCAGTGTTCTAGTTAAGGGCACATCCTACGTAGGGTTGATTATTATGTATATCTCCACGGGAACGCACACGTTTGATGTAATAACAGCACGTAGCAAGAGGAAACCATCTAAAGATTAATTGGCAATATGTTTTCTTAATGAAACAATAAGTTTTAATATACATATTTGCTTATGAATATCAGTAACTATAATTCATCCAAACTGTTAAATGGTGTTTTCAATTAGGGAGACGTTTTACAGTATTCACAACTGAGATTCACAATGGCACCTCGTGACCTGCCCATAACTAGAGCAATGTTTTAAATGTCAAACGTAAAGAGGTGGAAACGATCACCAAAACGAAAATCAGAAGTTATAGTACTTATTTGATGAAGCTAGTATTGTGAAATGATAGAACATTAATTATATTTTGATAATCTTGTAAAATATTTCATAACGGTATCTATATTACATAAGAATCACGATCACGTCGCTAACTGCCCATAACTAAAACACTTAATTGTTATACTTATAAGCAAAATTGCAAATACAATTAAAGAAATGCATGGATGATGATATATCAAATAAAGTAATATGTAATAGAATATAAACACGTCATTTACTGTGTAAATAGGAGTTTTCATGAGCATGTGCCCGATTATTTGCAAGCGGGGGTTTATGTGAGATCCCGGGTGTGAGATACAGTCTTACACCAAACCATGAATAAGCTCAATGCAAAAAGAAGAAAAAAGTTTATTCTCATTATTTAAAATAAACCAGGCTCCTTTTATGTTATTTCTAGAAAATACATGTACATGATTCACTCTAGTTTGTGCCAAGCGAGTTTAGGTCTAACTAGAGCAACTCCACAGTTTTCGACATGCGACAGTTTTCGATAAGTCACATTAATCATGCCATTGTGTAATCATACCAGTAGGATTATGAAACTTTTAATCACATTAGTGTATACAGAATGTTGTTCTTTTATATTAAATGGTAATATTTGAAGACAGAATTCATTTCGATTACATCTCAATTGGCTTTTATTTTGTGGCTACGGGATAATTCCTTTTTGACATGAGAGTACATGGGGGGGTCAAAAAAAGTTTCTATGTCGTGTCTTGATTATATTGCACCCCCCCCCTCCGACTCAAATAATGAACACTCTCTTATGCAGAGATGTGAACTTATGGGAAAAACCCGTAATATTAAGTTTTTTGAGGTCCAAAAAATCATTATGTCCGGGCTGTACGTTTATTACAGGGTTCAGAGTTTCACAAAAAATATGCACTTTTCCATGTAAAATCGTGTCTGCAGCCACTGACAGCCATTGACCCAGTTTTGCCGTTCATAACGACCTCGATTTCATTGAAACGAAAGTGCTTTTGGCTGGATCACGCCGGCAATTAGATGTAGTGTATTGAAAATGCTTTCTCACGATATTGCTTGTGCGTTGCGATAAATATAAGTAGAGTCTGGTGCCAACCACTGCAATTGCGTAAAAACTAATATGGCGTCTGCTTTAAAGTCTTTTAAACTTGAATTATTTCATTTTACAACATACCCGGGTATTACCAGTAATAATGAAAGGCACGTGTACTACGGACATGTGATTTATAATACTCGATGACAGTTCGATCCATTCAATTTCACCACATTGTGTACCAGACTTCAAAAGTGTAATTTTCAAAATCTGCTTTAGACTAGTTTTGAAAACCTGATGCAAGATGTTGAAGGATGAGATCTTTATTTCTACATTGGCAGATTTGGGGTGGGCATATGCATAAGTACAATAAACCAATTAACAGGGTCTAAAAGATTTCAAGGATTACAGTGTCAGACATGGAGGCTGTAGGTGTTGCACCCCTTCCCTCACCGTCCATGCCTACTCCTAGCCTACCCCTGACCACTTTGGCCCTGGTATGGGGTAAAACAATATCAGTAATTTGTGATATTTATTTCCTTACTACACTAAGATAGTACTAAATTATTATTATTGTTAAATCTAGCTTATTATATGGAGAAAAAACATTAAGATTTTATTAAGATTTTTGTCTGAAAATTAAGATTTTTGATGCTTCTGATTAAGATTTTTTGCGGTAACAGAATCACATCTCTGCTTATGTCTATGAAAACATAGATGGAGCTGAGGGATGGAGACAGTTGTCGACAGGTTAAGATCTCAGAGGTTACTTAAGATTTACACAAGACACAAAGAGAAAGGGTTTTTACAATTAATGATATAATACCGGTGTATAATCATACAGTATCAATGATACTGGGATTGAATCAAGTTTCCAAGAATCACAAGTTTTGAAATATTGGTCAATCCCGGTCAATATAGTGTGTGTGTGTTTAGTGTGTGTGACAAAGTGTAAGGCAGTGTTTGAAACGGATACTTTTCACCCGAGACTTTTCAGGGCTACTGAGCTGTGTGAACAGTCATATAAACTGTGGGTTTTAATCCATTTAATTGCATATAAATAAAAAATTACTTTTTTGGTCTGTATTGAATATACAATTAACAATGGACTGCCTAAATTGTATTAGCAGATTATCTGAAAATTGTCGCACCTACATGTATGTCGAAAACTGTTGCCACCTTTACAGTCAAGAAAGAAGGGGTGGGTGTCTCTTATATTGTCATAACATTTTATGTAAATATCATGTGTCTGACTATATTAAATTATCCAGACAGTGCCTTCAGTTGTAGAATATTTATCCTTCATTAATTTTCAAAATAAACCTGTGGCTCTATTGCACATATACACTGAAAGTGTCGAAACCTGTAGCAGTTGCTCTATAATTGAAAGTGTTTTGTACGGAGAAAGTTATGGGATGAAAGGTGAGGTGTTTGTTTTTGTCCATTTAATATGAAATCATGTCTAGGAAATTTGATCTTCTTCTAGAGGTTGGCAAATCGCCTTTTTGTCAGCTGGAGCAATGAATCGGGAATGGATTGTAAATTGATTGGTCCGGAAACACCATGCTTCTGTGAACATAGGTAATTTTTGTCATATTATTAAAGGTCCATTATCTATCAGTTTTTGCTCAAAGTGATTCTTTGATGGCCAGTAAATTGCACGTTCAAACACAGTCTGATAAACCATGTCATTTTCAATCTCAAGTAAAGCCATTAAATCATGTCTAACATATACATGTATGTACTATAGTAGATAATACATAACATTATTCTGGTACGAGTTTTGACACGCATTCCAATACAAAATGTACCTACATGTAACCAGTATTTATGATTCAAATTTTATACTATTAAAGCTAGGATAGGGGTCAAATATATGAGATAAAAGTCACGAACAGACATTATGAACTTATTCTTCAAGTGAATTTAAAGACTACAAATTCATGATGAAACAGACTATATTATGTTTGCTTTGATGAGAAATTAGCATTTTGATACATTTGGGAAGGTGTCATCAAAGAGCATTACCAAGAGGTTTAACGTCCTATGTTTCCTATAGTGGACGTAAAAGTACTGAACAGGTGCTAGCAGGTGCGACGTCGGGGATGGTTTACATCGAGAAGTGATTCAGTATTCATAAGTGAAAGAAATGAGGATGACAAAAAATCTTATTACATGACTTTAATTAATACGTTAAATTATAAAATAGTACACATGTGTATAAACAACAGTGAGTAGTTTCTTGTTTTCATGAAATAAATAATATTGTCTTGATAGAAACTCAGCAAGATAACATTTATTGTTCGCCTAGATTAATCATCTTGTCAAATCCACTTCGATATAATGCACATTTTACCTTTAAAGTTTAGTAATGAAATATGCTACTAAATTTTTATAATTGATATGGTTGGAAACACATACTTCTATAAATTACATATTAGTTAAATGTTTCTAGCCATGGCATGTGCTAAAATACTAAGCAAAATGTTTGGACACTTTTTCTTCCCTAACCGCGTTTTTCACAGTATAAAGGCTGTCATTGTCAAACGCGGGTTCTATAATAAATATGTCCATATCTCATCCATTCCCGTCCAAAAAATATTTTATAATCAATTATGTAATCTACAGAAGTGTGTGTTTCTAACCATACCAATTATTGAAAAATGGCAGGACATTCCATTATCAAACTTTGCTAGTCAAAATGGTCAACACAATCGTACTGGTTTTGACAGCACATCAAAGAACATTACGGCGAGTGAAACATATGTGATGGAGTCAACAGACATTTCTTTCCAAATGTTAAATATGAGCTGAAAATGTGAAAATAAGAATCTGCATAGAATTTTAAGTAACCTATATGACTATGATGATTTGTTAACTTTTCAGTAAACCTCTGTTAGACTGGCGATCATATCACTGGCAGTAGCAGTTGACCAAAAAACACCACCACACCGTTGTGGTATAAATACTAGTATATGATTTTGATAGAAATAATCTGCAGTAATATGCAATTCCATTCATATATATAAATGTAGGTACTCGTTTTAATTAAATAGTTTATTTTGAACATCAATATCACATGCATCGCCATATATAACCAACACGGGAATAATACACGACTTTGGATAAACAACATGGTTTGTAAATGTTCCTGTTCAGTTTTTTCGGGGATGTCAGCGCCCAGAAATGGTCTATATTTTGTAGATCATAGTATAATGAATGACTTCTCATTCATAGTTTTTTTATATTTCTAATCATAAAATGCAAATATATCATGTCAAAACCAGCCAATTTTCTATTCATTTGTACACAACGGCGTTTGTTGACCATCCTCTCCCGGGCACCTGCGCGCACCTGCTGGGAACGCAGATATGGACGTGTTGCGTATCTCGTTAAACTATCTCTGGTGTCATCACAGATTAGTTCAAGTAATCTGTGGTCACACTCAGTGTGGTGTCATTTTCACTTTTGCTGCTCATTCGTCAGATGAAATGAAAAATTCCTCATTTGGTGAGATTACTGCTTGGTAGGCTGCAGTCACAGTCCAGTTATGAGGCAAGCCATTGCCGGTGTCGTAGTTCATTCTTGGTCGGCAGTAGCAGATCTCGATCGCCTACTGAATCTGCTTGACTCTGTTGTCTCATTGCACATGACTACAGCAGGGCTTAATACTAACTTTTATTTTCCCGTGCCCAGCAGGGCACGTGATGGTCCAAATCCATGTGCCCTGATCTCATTTTTATATGCCTGAATTTTTTTAGTTAAACCGCAGACACCAAAAAAAAAAAAAAAAAATAGTTCAACTATCAGATCAACATGAAAACTTCATTTATTCAATGTATGTTTCACCATACGCCAGTGTGCTGACTATAAACAGTCTCTCACACTGTGTTTACTGTATACTGTATTACCAGGTATACGTATTATACATGTATGTCATCCTTTTATGTCATTCTACTATTGGTGTTGGTTCTGTGAAGATGTATGAATAAACTCTGGTTGATAAACTCTGTTGATGGATCTCCTACTACACTGACGATAGGGAATACCAATATTGTGGATATGATGGTTGAGTTTGGTTAAAATATAATAACTGGTACTTTTTATGAGATGCCCATCAGGGCACAAGAGTCTAAGATTTTGTGTGCCCTGACTTAGATTTTATGTGCCCAGGACACCAGGGCACTAGCTAGCGTTAAGCCCTGCTGCAGCCAACCAAGTGTGGAATTACAATTAGCACTATGAAATGAAATTAAAATCATATTAGTAATCTCATGGAGTCTATAAGTACTTAGCATATGGTCTCATTTGTGTACTTTTTTCTTTCTTTCTAAGCTATATTTCAAATAATCAAGAATGCCGAAAAATGATCAGCTCTGTAGAGCTCTGTAGAGCTGAAGATTTTTAAAATAAAAACATTTTGAACATTTTTCAACATTCTTGATTATTCAAAATATAGCAGAAAGAAAAAAAAGTACAAAATTTAAAATCAATATTATGAATAATGGAACCCAGATATATAATATATTCTGTATTGTTTTTTTTTTTTTTTTGTTTTTTTAGGTATAAACAGCATAAAACAGATTTTGCCACAATTCCGGAAGACAGACCAATATTACTGCCATGCAAAGTGAAAGGATGCAAGTGCATATCATATCATTACGTACCTCTCATGGGGGGCCAACCGATTCGCTGCACATGTAAACATCCTGCAAATGAACATTCTGCTGCAAAACCGTATCAATGCCAAAAATGTATGTATTGTAGTACAGGTCACCATATAATTATATATATATACATGTATAATGAAACATACCCTGTAGTTAGCATTAGCATTAAGTAGATGCGCTCGCCAGAGTCTCGACATATATTAGTCTCATCACACGTACATTTTAGTGTCGTGACTAGTCTCTGATGTATGTCGAGAATCTAGAGACCGCATCTAAATGTACGATCATAGCACATGTACTAACAATGGCATAATGCTACATGTAAGAAAAAAGTCTGAGAAAGAGACAACATAGAGAAAGAGGTGTGTGCCTGGTACCTATTAAACTTTGGTCATGGCAGAAGACAGGAACACACAGAGAGATACTATTATATGGAACCCAGTAGTAGATAGTACAACAGCCTTATAGGGACCAGCAGACATTAAACACAAAGATGATGACAACGATGATGATGAAAAGATGTTTGTATTTGTTGACAGTAGTCATTTGAACAAGACCCTTGCTCAACGTCACATTACATAAAATAATGTTAGCAAATATGTTTTTCTGCTGTCTTGCACGTTTCTCCTCAGCAGACATTAACAATTAACTGAGCTCGTTTGGTTTTATTATGAAAAAAAAAACGTAACAGAACCATACCCGTCACAGCCCTATGACAGAGCTACCACAAAGTGATGTACAGTAGAACCTTATATTCAGACCACCTCTGTAATAACACCATTTTTTGCAGTCCCAAACCTTTATATGGAGATCACCTTTCTATTGAGACCATTTGCCACCAGTCCCAGGGGTGGTCGTAATAGAGAGGCTCTACTGTATTACTTTTAAAACACTTCTCAAATGTTATTTTACCAAAATATTTCATTCTTCAAAATTACATATTTTTCCTACAGCAATATGCCAAAAATGTGCGGGATTCAAGAGTTCTTACACTTGCGGTTGTGGAGAACCCTACAATAACCATGCAATGATAGTTGAAACCAAAGATGAAAGAGAAGCAAGAGGTCATCCTACAGGATGGGATGGGGTTCCTTATAAAGCTATGGGTGGCATCACTGGATTCTCATCTCTTGCTGAAGGCTATCAACGACTTGATCCAAGTGGTCGAGGTAAGGAAAAAGAAGTCTTCATGAAGTATTATAACAACGCACTTCTGAAGTACATATACCAGTACATTGTATCTTAAAAATGTTATTTCTTGTCTTGATTATTTATTACCGTCTTATTAGCTACTTCTTATGTTTTATACAATGGTTGCTCAGTTTATACATGGCTAAATGAGTAAGTGTGATAATAGAATAACTTGTATAGTCAAATACTAAGAAATATTGTAATTTGTTTTATCCAAATTAGTTGTTACTGACTATTTGAAATAGGTGCTCCTTCTGAAGATTTCCTCAAGCAACCGATCACATCTTCAGATAACCCATTTCTTAGGGCTAATGTAAAAAGTATTCAAGCATACCGAAAAGGGGCTCAGGGTGTTCATGACCATGGTTAGGTTTCAGTTGTGGTTCACATATAATTTCCCAGTGTCCCAGATAACTTTGTCTACTAGTCAGAGACTAGTATCAAACCAACAGGACGAGTAAGAATTTTAGCTGACTTGAAGTTTTCCTCCAGACTACCAGCTTTTGTCAAAATCTATAAGGCATAGAAAATGTAGGACGAGTACGATTTTTGGATGACTAGTAACCTTTTTGAAATACTATTCCTGTCAAGTAATATCGTTAAAAAGTTATCTGGGGCACTGATTTCCAATTATTAAGTTGAAATTAAGATGTTTTTGAAAGTTTTTAAATAATTCTTTTTCTCAACTGGAGAAATGCAATCTAATTTATAAACTCAGAGAATAAACAGAGTGACAGATACAGGCAATAGAGCGTGGGGTTTCTAGGCAGTAGTAGACACCCCTTCTAGCCTAAATTTTTATCATTTTGGCAAGGTCAAGACATTTGCAACTTCTGTATATTTTGAGGTACACACATTTCGCTTGTAATTTGACATGAAAAAACATGTCGTCCCTCTTGAAGTTCTTGATATATTTGAAGAATTTAATTAATTTTTAAAGATCAATTATGTAAGATTTATGGAAGATGTCAAACCCAAGTTACATGTACATGTATGGACCTTGTCCATACTTTGGTCATCATCCTTTTATATTAACATGAAATTATTGCATGTATCTCCAAGGTAACGTGTACATTTGACATTATAACTGGATATAGTCGGAGAAAACAATCTAGTGAGTAAATATTATATAAATGGTGCCTGCTGTTGGGGGGAGGCCGAATGGGCCTAAGCAATGTTGCCCAGCCGGGCAACATTGTTCCTGAGGGGCGACATTTTGGCGTACCTCCCCCAACAGCGGGCACCATTTATTATATCGCATTTACCTCATTCAGTAGTAGCAGTGTCCATCTCAAACAGAATGATAGAAGTGCTTTTTACTCAATGTTAACTCAAATTCACAAAGCAGTTGACAAAAATTGTAATGACACGCTTCTTAGAATAGTAAGTGACTGACGTACACAGGCGTACAGAGAACGTACAAATGATAACGTGAAACGTACATTTTTGCAATAACTTTAACGCACTGCGCACTACGTAATTTTCAAACTACTATGTAAACAGCAGGAGGGAAATAGATCATGATCTACCTCCCTCTAGCCAGGGAGATAGATCAGATTGTCACATTTTTCTCAGCCAATCAGATTTCTCCATTTTTCTTCATCATGCGATATATATTTTTGTTTGGTGAATGTTGAATGTTAAAACAGCCACCCACTGACTCGGCGTAGGCACTCACTCACTGGTACGTCTGTCAACTATGACTGAAAGTCTTGTAATTGCATGCATTGATTGGTTAGCGGCCTTAAATAATACTAGTGTAGAAACTCACCTTTAATCAAAAGCGCAGGACTCTACGTTAGGATTTAAATCTACTTGTCCATTAGACAAGTAGAGCTCTACTTGTCCAACAATCAAATGCAGTTGTCCACACAAAATATTACGAATGTTGACATACATGTGCAAAAAGTATACATTTACATACTTGTATATATATATGTATAATATAATTGTGCAAAATGTTTGTATTATTCCGTACCTTTTCATTTGTGAATGAAGAAATTGAATTAGGAAATGAAAACTATATTTGATGCTTTTATTCTAACATAAATTTTTTAAAGCAAAATGCATAAATTTGGAACAGTTTTATGATGCCTCTGAGTAGTGAATATTTGAATGTTTATGTACTGTACATTCTCTAAAAGTAGGCCAAGCAAGTTTGCATTATGCAATAAGCAATATGGCCAAACTATTTTATTTTAGACCTACAAGTCCTTGAAATATTTTTAAATTTGACTCAAAATCAATTGCTTTAACCACTGTACGGAAGCGAGGAGGGTGGCGGTCGCCACCCTCCTCACGACCCAAACTAAACCAAAATGTGAACAATTTTATACAAGCATTTTTCTCACTGAAACACGAACTATTTGTTTAAATCTTAGCATAAGATGTTATTTTATTTTGATAATCTACCCAACGACACCCAAAACAAGAGGATTCAATGCTTAATTTAGCTATTTGAGACATTTTTTTCACTCCGACTGATGTAGGTAACTTTTATCAAAGAGGAGGGTGACGGATCGTAAGAACTTACCAAAAGCCACCCGCCTCTGAGGTTAAAAATTTGTTGCTCAGAACACTAATTTGACAGATCAAATCGCACTAAAAGTTGTATGCAGACAAAGTATATCAAAATTCAATATACTTTGATTATTTGTTGGACACAATAACGCTGTCAAAGCTCTAATAAAGCTAATAATAAAATATGTGCTTACCTTGCGCCATTTTGGTTTAGTTGGGTCGTGAGGAGGGTGGCGACCGCCACCTTCCTCGCTTCCGCACAGTGTTAACCTACATCTCCTTTTACCTCAAAACAACCACCTCTCAGAGACCTCATGGACCTCATAAGCCATGCAGTAATTAAGCTCTTGATTTTAGCTTGTTTATTGACAAGTTCAAATTTCAAAATAATTATTTTGATCAAAATAGTAAAAGAAAAAAACACAATAGTATAAGACAAAAGTGTGTGGTGTCTGGATACTACTTGTCCGTCGGACAAGTGCTATTGAGAGTTTACATGTCCGACAGCAATTTTTACTTTTCTCAGACAAGCAGAAAGTGCTTATTGTAGAGCCCTGTAAGCGTTGTTGATACTTAAAAAGCACTGCTTCTACCAGTGTTTTTTTTACCATCATTCCAAAACACACCGCTAAAAGCGCTGCAATACTATGTAAACATCTGGTGGGTAGACATAGTGCTCAAATTATGGGCAGATTTTGACGTATTCACAGTACTTACGTAATTTCGTTCATAATGATGTTATAAACAATACATGTAAACTTTTAACAGATAATTAAACTAATAAATAAACAATCATTGACCAATACTAGAGCAAAAACTTTGCTCATTAAGTACTAGATATTTAAAAAAATGTTTTGGTGATCAGTATTACAATCTGTTTATGTTTGACGTATGACATATTGCTCAAATTATGGACAGTTCATAAAATATGCTTTTTACTGATAAATACTATACCAATAGTCTCTCCCATATTTTGAGCACTGCCCATAATTTGAGCACTACGTCTAACTATATCAGCTTTTGAATTTTTACATCACAGAATTGACTTCCACCAAGTAATTCATAAATTTTTGTGGATGTGACTAAAATACATGTTTTCTCATTCACTAATTGTCATTTGAGTTATCACACTGTATATTGTTGAATATATCAAAATGTAACATATACAAACTATGTCATGGTCAATGAAGCATCAGCCAATGAATGCACACCGGCTCACAATTCGTTCAGATACAGTTATAGTTGACAGACTTTGTAAGCAAGTGCACAACAAGGGCTATTTCAAGAAACTAAAATGTTTTTTGGATGTTGACCGCTACATGGACTATGACCATAGCTCGGGTTTGAGCTCTACATGTATCTTGACATACTTCATTGTACAAATTACAATTCAAATTGTTTATCATTCTGTAATATGACAACAGTGCCAAGTGATGCCGTTGCTGGTACGAGTAGTGGACAGACATATCATCCACATTCTGGTACACATGATGTAAATGCTGGTGGTTGTGAGTGCTCAGTGCAGGAGCAGTAGTCCAAGTTTGGCCACAAAATAATAGCATCTGCTTAGCAGTTTAGCAGTTGGTTAAAGCATAAACCAACGGATGAGAAAGTCTAAGATTCAAAAGTAGCTGGTTTGGGCATTGATAAAAATGCGCCTCATGCATAATCCGTTGATTTCAATAAATTTAATGATTTAATGGGGAGATGGCAAAAAACAAGAGCATGTAAATTTTGAAGTTTCTTTTCACTTGAACGACTTACTCATACACAAGTATGTGTACCATTTTAATGTAACTGACATCTATATTTGAACTACTGCTCCTTTTTTTCCCGTTTTTGTTAATGTAGAAAGTATTTGTTTTGTTCCCGTTCTTTAGTATAAGTTTTTTCACTCAGGTGCCCCTTCTGAAGAGTTCCTTTCCCAAGAAATTACATCTTCTGATCATCCATTTCTTAAGGGATCAGTCAAGGGTATTCAAACATATCGAAAAGGAATAAAGGGTATTTATATGATATCTATATTATATGCAAATGATGAAATTAAGTTATACAAAAGAATTATTGCTACAATATTGCAGATACTGCAAAAATGTTAAGACAATTGTTACTTCAACTTATAAGTGTATTTTCAATGCATGTATTATTACCAGAGTTGGGGCGACTAAATTTTTTTGGATTAAAACTAAACTAAATGACAATTTTCCTGATTAAACTATTAAAACTAAAGTGACTCCGGCAAATGTTATGATTAAACTAAATGATCACTTGATTAACTAAAACTAAACTAAATTTTTCAAATGAAGGATTAGCGTAATGAAAAAACACATTTTTTTCTATTTTAACTATTTTATTTTAATGTAAATATACATATCATTTATTGCATTCTCCAAATAAGGAGTTCCGAATTTATATGATGGTAACATAGAGATAAAACAAAGGCTTTATTTCTGAAAGCATTGTTTTCCATTTTTATCAAATAGCATTTTGAAACACCACAGAATATAAGAAAACAACACTCTGAAATTTCCTACTAGGCTGAAGTAGGCAATATCTCTTCCATAAGCAATAGATCATAGAATCAAAACACACAATCTACCATCCTTTCACTGAATCAAGAATGGCAAGCAATCTATCTCAAGGTAGATTCAAAGAAACTGCTAATAGTATGGACAATGGAAACTAATTAGTTTAATCTTAAGTTAAGCCATCAGAATTAGAGCACACAGGAAATTGCCTTACCTCTATACCCATACACAAAGAGAGCTTGCAAGCCATTGACCCTATTACATCATAGTGGTCACTGTTAGATCATTGACACTGATAAGCAGGTGACCATTTCCTGCTCTAAATTCCGTCCTGTAAGAGTTACCTTATATCTGATAACATATTTTGTCGGATTATTTTTTAATCAAAACTAATCATGATTAAAATGGAAATTTATGATTAAACTAAACTGAAATTTTTAAGTTTGTTGATTAAGTAAAACTAAACTAAATTACATAAATTCTGATTAGATTAATCGATTAAAGCTAATCTCGCCCCAACTCTGATTATTACAAATGTCACCGAATTTTAGTCCATTGTTCCATGATATTTCTTGAGTTACATGTATGTTCAGAGTAACTGAGATCTTCATCAAATGTATTACTATTAGATATTGATCGCCTTGATGAGGACATGGCAGAAAGAATGTCTGCCATGAGACGTCCAGGAGAGAGTGAGCTGGACTATTATGAACGGCGTTATCAAGAAAGGGTAAGTACACTAAAAAATGCCAATTTATTGACTTGATTATACTAATTTGGGTTAGAATCCATCTTGATCCTGTGAAAGAGTCTCATCGCTAATGTGTGATTATGTGTGTACAGAAACTACTAAAATTAACAGATTTCATAACTTTTTACACATACTAGCAAAGGGCAGAAAAGACAGGAAGTAGAAAGGCTATTCCTGTGGGAGAGGCAGGCACTAAACGAGCCATAAAATCTGCCAGCAAACCTGTTTCTGCAACACCAGTTGAGCCCAAAACTACAAAGAAAGGAAGTAAAGGAGAATCCTGGGTAATCCCATCTTAGATGTTTTGAGGAAAATGCTGCTATAATTACATCTTTTGTCAATCATGAAGAACATTGTGATAATTTAGTTTATGTTGACACAAACAATATTCCTCAGACTTCAACCAATTCATAAAATATTTTCCTTCAACGCTTTTTATTGAAAGGACCTTATCCACATACAAGCAAAAAGAACTAAGCCAACTACATTGTATTTAAAAGCCCTGTCCCATTGAGCATTGCGTCAGAATAGCGTTTAGCTTCTATGAAAATTCCAGGCATTACACGTTTTCTACCTTCCATGTGGCAAAAAATATGACCTGTGTGCACTCATTACAGCGTCTAGAAAGCGTCCAGGCAACGAATTGTCTACGATGAAAAAAACATAAAAGCGGACAAAAGCTGATGATTAGCGACTGGGTCATAAGTTGCCGCCATGACCCTTTCCTCCTGCCACGGGACGAAACTTTCCGGAGAGTTGCACTAGCTAGTGATACATTTTTTTAATCTAGTCTGCCGTCTTTCGTCTGATGTAATACTCTATTAAAGTGTCCGTTAAGTTGACGCTAAAATTTTTTCTGCTTTCCATCTGCTTTTGTCTGCTCCCAATACGTACGCAGCATCTGATTAATGGAGCTTCAGCGTGTAGTCGACGTATAGGTAGCCTAAAAAACCAATAATTTGCATGACCATTTCCGCTATGTAGGTTTTGGGTTGCTCAAATACTCAGGAGAGGATGAAATGCAAAAAATCAATAATCTTCTTAGAAATATTTTTTCCTCTTATGCTGAGCAGACATAAAGCGACGAATACAGTGGCAATTTAACTTTGCGAGGGTTCGGGTACAGGACATTTTTCCTTCTTTTTTTCACCCGCTCTTCATTTACTTTTCTGACGCAATGCTCAATGGGACATGGCTTATACTTGCTTTACTTCATGACCATTAATCAATAACCAGTTCTCCAATTGATACATGAACCGCGAAGCGGTGACCAGGGTTACGTCGTCAAATTTGCCACTTTTTTAATTAATTATTTTTTTCTTGGAAGCCACGGCACCCCATCAAATTACTTTCAATTAACATGTCTCATACTGATTTCGAAAGACATTCAGGCAAGAACATCTGATAATACAATGTCTAATCAATTAAAACATTAGTTTTTTTCAAGAATTATAACCATTAATGCTCAACACTACCTGTAACTTCCAGTATAATGCTAATCAGTTCTTTGATACTTAAATATAATCTCATGTCACAGCAACATATCACAGTCACAGCAAACATATCTACATACTTGACGACATAAATCAATAATATGCAGTACATTTCCAAGAAGCTGACTTTGATTCTCCTGTGCCCTGGGGTTTGACACTGGCCCGGGTCACCACGTCATGGCTCAAATGTTGCAGGCAGTCGCATTCAAGAGGATGTGCTGATGTTTTGTTAAAAGGGTTCATGGTTGTAATTTAGCAAGAATCTACAAATTTAACAGAACCTAAATATACTAAAACCTTGAATTTAAAAGTGCCCAAGAATTTAAGGCCAGGAATTTTTGTGGGCTTCACAGCAATCTCTCAACACCAAACACTCTTAAAAAAGCAGCCTTTCACAGCATTGCAGGGGTACTCAGTAATTTATTGGTGGATAAGATCCTTTCATGAAATTACAGGTATTTGAACATGATTTACGATATAAATGGACATTTACATGCAGTTATATGTTTGAAGGCTATTTTCTTTGATCAATTTTACTTACCTGGTAGCATTATAATTAGAAAGTAAAGGTTACATATTTAGTTCATAGCTTGCAAAGTTTGTAGTACATAAATCCATTGCACCCCATGTATGTTGGCATACGGGTAAGACTGCCTGGCATATGTAAAACGAATATTGGTCTTTTTCTCATATTCATTTATTTCATTTTTGTCAATGGGCCCTAGCTGCACAGGCCCGTAGGAAGGGCTAAGGCGGTAAGGCGATTGCCTGACCAATAACTTGTGCGTGGGGAAAAAATAATGGGATAATTTGATTATGGCCTGATCAATCATTTGTGAAAAGAATAAAAATCTGTGATTATAGACCAAAACTTTTAAATGGCCTTACCAATCTCATTTTGCTTCCTACGGGCTATTTGTGAGGGGTGGGGACAGGGTATATACCATGCAAACACTATACTTATTTATATAAAAATTCTATTTTTATATGAATATGTAATGTTAGGGGCCATGATTTAGCCATCTTGCTCAATATGTTACATGCCTACATAAAATCCCTTCTGTATTTCTCTCCCTACTAATGGTACACGTAATAAATAAATTTGTGTACATTCGTCAAAGTTGCTATGTATGTAAGTGTTCATTTATCCAAAATAAGTCATTTCTCTCTGTGTCAATTCAGCATTTTGCATAAAATTGTTCGAATTGTTATCTGAATTGGATAGAAATTATCGGAATAGTTTTTGTGTCAGCATAATATAGCATGAGAGGCTTTTTTTTCAGAGGCTTTAATGTACAGTTTACAGAAATCTTGGATTCAAATTTGTGAAGAGTTTTTGGTATAAGTGAGA
The DNA here is from genome assembly GCA_019095985.1 of Streblospio benedicti. Taxonomy (NCBI): domain Eukaryota; kingdom Metazoa; phylum Annelida; class Polychaeta; order Spionida; family Spionidae; genus Streblospio; species Streblospio benedicti. The sequence continues at coordinate 15,074,939 of CM032665.1, forward strand.
CATATCTGCTTATTTAATCTGTGATCTACATTGTATACAAATGAAAGCGATTGTGATATGAATTTGGGAAAAAAGTACTTTAGTTATATATAAATGTGAAGTAAGTTGTTAATTCCCATGGGAGAAGATCCTCTGAGGAAAATTCATCAGTAATGTCTTTCCACATAGTGGAAACATAGAGATAAAGTTGCAATACATATATCAGCAAAACGACAATGGACCTTATCTTCTACAGCTCTTGGTTTTTCATTTCAAACAAAATATTACTTAAACTTGTATTGCTTATTTTATAATATATGCTTTGTAAACATTTTACTCTTTTTATGGCTTTGTATATAAAAAGCACCTCAATATGCAACAGGGTTAGAAATTAACTTTATTGAGCATTGGCAAAGTATTGTCATCAGTAAATATTTCAGTGGTAAACAGGTGCATTCTTTTATTAGCAGTTTTTAATACATGCCAAGAAAATATGACGTGTGAGTTTTTGCGAGGTCCAAAATTTTTCACTGACACGTAAGAAACCACATATAATACTGCAGACATGGTCTACACTTAGCCAATCATGTTTGCCAGTATTAATTTCTAACACTGCTTAAGCTGCTTAATTCTATTTCATATCCATATAACATAGTTAGTATATATATATATATATAGAGAGAGAGAGAGATGTACAGTAGTATTAACGAATTTATGTTTCATTGAAGTTATATTTGTTATATATAAATGAACTGCAATGAAATATAGTTTAAATTTCTCTAGCCAAATGCCAAATTGACTGATATTTTTTGTGTACTTGGAAATTATTTGTATATAAAAAATGGAACATCAAATGTTCCTTTAAACATGACAACTGTGAAAGTTGCAAGATTTCAAGTATTCATTTGCTCTCTTAGATCAAGAATGAATAGGGCACCATTAAAATCATTACCATACTTATGATTGTATTGTGCATATATTTTATTATAACCATATTACAAAAAATTGAACATTTTAAACTTCAATCTTCTAGTTATGTACTTTACATTGAAAATTTCAAGGTTTGCAGTATTGTAATGTTTGTTACTGTTGTAATGTCAACATTCTTTATTAAATTTATCTGCAATTTTTATGTGATACATACATACATGTACATGTAATTGTATATTGTCAGCTATATACATCTTTATTTGGTACTTGATTGAGCCATATTTAGCTATAAATTACATATTGTTACGCTTATGTCATAATTCATTTAATGAAACATATACCATCATAATAATTCCCAGTAAATAAATTAATTTTGATGGTCACTAATAGTATTTTGTCATCAAATATAAGTCATTTCACTTTTAAATCAATAATTTTAATAAACAAGATAATGCTAACTATCATACATGAGAGTGGGACTCAATGAAAATCCCTGAAATACTGCGTGAATGAACTAATATTGGGCGTAGCCCATCTGTTATCTATTACCATCCATGGTGGAAATCCCTGAAATCAGGGAAAACCCTCAAAACTCTCATGCATGTAACTATTCAAGACAAACAATCCTAATAAATTTACCATTCAAACTTTCCAAGATTTATACCCAGGCATTTTAGAAGTAGAAAGTAAACTAAAAAGTATGTGTAGACTATTTTATATCTATTGTCAGTTGTTAGATGTTTTTTTTTAAAAAAAAGGGGACTTAAGTCTTGAAAACAGTTTAACTTTAACATTTTTTGGACTTGGAATGTAGCAGAAACATAACAACATTTTACATCAACCATTTCAAACCATGGCATGTTACATGTACATATAATTGTTTAAGATTATTACCTACACAAGGTCTAATTTAGTAAAATTCTTAAGAAAACCCTCGCTTCTGTTTCCTGTCTACACGGGTCTACGCAGTGACAACTAACTCACGTATGCCTGTATAGATATAAACATGAAAACATCTGGAACGTGTAGCGCATTTCTTACCAATTGAATTGAAAAGCAGCGTTTGGCGTACAGCGTTTCACGTTATTGTTTGGCAAGGAACGGTATTTGCTGCATTAATAAGGTCGGCTATATGTTAAAGCACCAGGAAACTTTTATTAGCAGCCTTAGTTACAAAACATGTCCAGTATCGTATACAATTATGAATATGAAATGAGTTTTGATTCATGACCAATACAATTTACAACAGAATGGAGTAGAAATATCACGTCAAAAACGGACACTTTTTCGTAGATTTATATGGTCACGTGTCAATATTATCACCTACCGGGTGTGTGATCAGTCCTTATATTAAATATCAGCATTCATTATTGCTCAACCGTCTACATTTTGCCTTGGTTTTGCTATGATTCCGGTATTCAAATTGAGTGTACATTGTATTTGCCAATGGACATTCTTTTTTTGACTTGACTATATAAATGCATAAGCCATTAGTAATGTTTTTCAGCAAATCTATTACGAACGCTTTCCAGAAAATAGACTTACTTATTTTTAGAGAAAAAAATATACACATGCATAATTCTGTGTCAGTGCGCATGCTCAGAAGTTTAAATATCCCTTGCACGCTGGTGATATAACGAAATCGAAGTGCGAGTCCTTAGTAACATGACATCACTACGGCCAAAGAATTTTAAAAAAAAATGCAATTTTTCAGCTGGCAAAAAAAAAAAAAAAAAAAATGATATGTAAAAAGATTATTTATATATTGAGGGTCGTTTTGATGCATCAGAGCTGCCATCATCCATAGAATCAAGCTACAATGGTCTAAATTTAGAAAAATGTAAGTACTAGTACATACAAATAAAACAAAACAATGTTCATACATAAAGCTTTATTGTAAAAATGTTTTACATTAAGATTGGAAATCCTCAAAATTTTAAATATTATACCAGTAAGTTTGATATTCTATGTTGTTAAAAAATTGTTTACTATACGTTTGAATAGAATAATTATTTTTCTTCCTATTGGTATGTAAATCTCTTCATACTGCATACAATGAAATGGACAGAAATGGCAAATGTTTGCATCATGTATTTTTCAATGACTGACGAGCTTTGTCCAATATGTCTTTCTTTATTTTGGGGTATTCGGGATGCTTCTCTAAGACCTAGGAACAAATGAAAAATGCATTTCAATCATCAATGCAAAAATCAAATGAAGAACAATAACACAAGTATATGTCAAGAATGAAATGTAATTTTACACTACTAAACTTACATGATGGCAAATATCAATAGCATCCGTAAATCTTCTGGCCTTCAAATAGTTGAAACCAAGTTTATAACCTGCAATGAGTACAAACGAGTTCAATGCTGCCAAGTAATGGCTTAAGAAAACCAATAACTAAAAATTACTTTTTTTTACTGAAGGATACAGAATGTGAGCCTTAAAATATTGATTGTGGACACCCTCAGTACAAATATGACTAGAGAGGTTGGCAGCCCTGCAACACCATATGATCAATGATCTGCTGAATTACAATACGTGTTTCTAGAGAACGTTTACTGCAAAAAATATTTTATAACTAATTAAAAGAGTAACTAGTCCAGCCCATGTAAATTATTATGATCTAACCCTCTCAATATGAATACATGTAAGAGAACGAAATTACTTAAGCCTCTCATTGTGGGCAACTTCAACTTAGACTACTACACTCTCCAGAATACCACATGTACTGTAACGTAACCAGAATTCGGCCTCTATCGTGAAAGTCGTTTTAGATTAAAATAACATAGAAATGTACAATGCACTAGAAATTATAATATTAGACAGCTATTGAAAAAAAAGTATGCGTTTTGTTGTTTGACGCTCAATCAAGGAGTTAAGTGTTCTTTACATATAAACTTTTCCTTGATACCATGAATATATGAACTTTACAGAGATTCTGTAAGGTTCGTGGTTGTGCACTGCTACATGTAAAGATGTCTTCCAAGTTTCAGTTGTATATGTTTTAGTTTCTGCCTTACTAAAATCTACTAAAATCCTTATGATTTCTATATATTATAATATATTATGGATGAACGTAAAGAGAATTTAGCGTTCTCGCTTGGTTTGGTTTGATACTAGAAATTTGGGAAGACTTTGTTAAGAAAATTTGTCTTTGTTTAATGGGTTGGGTGGGGGTTTGGGTAGTGTACAGGGAGAATTCATTCTAGATTTGATACCATTATTAGAGGAACTACAAGTACGTGTATTACATTTTTATATGATATTAACAACACCAACCCTACACATTCCCCCTTTCTCACACACCACACAAACAAAGCAGGTACAAGTAGTGTTTGTATTTGTGCCTAGTATCAGTTTGAGTCGATTTATTGTAATGTTTCCAAACAATCACATGGTCCTAATTTTAAAATGTAAAATGGGTGAATACTAAAAGATGTGCGGACAAAATCTAAAATCATTAATAAAATGGTTTTTGTCAATAAGTATCTTTTCTTGTAGAAATTCACTCCATGCTATATAACTATCTATGGGTCTTGGTGTCAGGTTGATACACACTAGAGATTTCAGAGAGTTTGTTTGCATTTGGTTCCTATGACAATTTCAGTATTCGGCCCATTAAGGCATGTCTGGCTGCAGTGCTGTATCACTCGTGTGCACACTACGAGGATGATGCAGGACCTACAAACAAGTTCAATAAAAATTTCTTGTATCAAACAAGAGCTGCGTTTTATATTGATCCCATATCATGCCAACATTGTCAGTAAACAAGTTTTAGTAATTCTTAGTTCCAGCACCAGCTTTAAGAGATAAATTAATTTTTAAAAATACTGTGGCTGTTTTAGACATTTGCCTGTTACATATCATTTATGACATTTTGATGATATCCATATGCTCCTAAAGCCTGGCCACCTGCTGAACAAAATGAGAGGTTGGGGTATCTTCTTGTCTAGCCCACTATTTAGAAAAAGCTGCAAATCTAGCAACAGATCAGTTGCAGTCTAATTTTACATCTAAAGTATTATTACCTGAACTTGATCACATTGTCTTGAATTTGCAAGAGACTAAAATGCTATTGCTGCAAGGAGTTTAGTGTTGTTAGTATAGTACAGTACCTATATGAGGGTTTGCTTTATTTCCAAACTTCCAAGCCTTTTCATAACTAATTGCAGCATCCTTGTAAGATTGCTCCTTTTCCATAATATATCCCATGTATTCATATGCTTTGCAACAAGACTAAAAAAACATTTCAAAATTGTTATTAATATCTGTTCATGCCATGTACATCTTAATGCATCATTATAGAAATAGGAATAAATTTTGTAACTGAATTGAACGAAGTTAAATCTTTTCTAAATTGCACAGCGAGATATTTGTAAATTGTTTATGTAGTTACTGTATTCCCGGTCATATACAGACGATATCACTTATTTGCATATCTGATAATTGCATAACACTGTTTAATCGCATCAAATGTGTGTGCACGGAAGTTATGCAAATAAGCAATCCCGTCTGTAAATCCAATGCCCTTATATCTGAAAAATGCCACTTTTTGGGCCTTTCGAAAAATGGAAAAAAGTTCCCACATATAAGACATAACCCCAGGGCACATATTATACTAATAGTAAGCCAACCCCCATATTGGCAATGAATTCCCGTGAATGAGGAAGCATGTCCGCCTCCTTAAAACTTGGAAGGAAACAGTAAAGGAAGACCTGCAAGTGTAAAACATGACAACGGTAGACCAAAAAAATTATGACGGATGGCGCAGCCAGGTGTCTACATCTGAGCCGAAATCATCACCCATAAGACGTCTACATTGGGAAATGAAAGATTTCAGGATTTAGTTAGTTTGGTAAGTGTGATTACATACTTTATTATATTGAAGACAGCGTTTCAACAACTCTGTAGCCATGTCAAATTTTCCACTTTGAATGTACATGTCAGAGAGCAAGAGCCATGCTTTTTCCAGATCTTCTGCATCATCTAATATCCACGTGGACTTAGCAAAACGTTTTAGCTGATTCCTTGCTCTTGGTGTTTGTTTCACAACCATATAAGCAGCAGCCAAACCATATGATGCACCTACATGATCTTTATCTCTCTGTAATAAGGTGTGATTATCGACAAAATAATACCAATACTAGTATCTTTTAACTCAAAATGAACTTTTACTTATTAAAGATCAAATAACAGGGTCGGGGGTGATTTCGGTAAAATCGTCTTACCTTCGAAAAGCTTACAAAAACATCAGAATCGTGACGTAGAACCTGTGACGTCAGTTTTACAACTCCGTGTACATTCCCGTACAAATATGAGTAAAAATATATTGCCTTTGTAGGAAAACTATATGGGTTATGAATGCGTACCTTATCTCCAAATAATCTTTATTCTATTCCCATCATACTGGCATGTGGAAATGTAAATAAAAGTGTATGAATATTCGTAAAAATGCTTATTTATGTTGTAAATAAAACATCACGTGGTTCTGCTCTACAAATAAACTGGCGCCATCTGCTTTAACGGTTCCGTTCGGTTTCGTTGTGTAAATATTGCTCTAGCAACATTTTTGTTGAATATATTCAGAAATCAACTATACCAATGTGATTTATTCTTTTCACTCTTTCTATTGGTGTATAAACCTTAACACATTTGTTCGCAATAAAAAACGACATTCTCAAAACAGTGCCGAACTTCTAAAAGTCTGAATGCACTTGCACTTGCTGGTGTCACGTGACGTTGTTGAAAGTATGTTACTAAATAAATGCTATTGTTCTGTCAAACTGCCACGTCCATTATATGGATCGGAAGCAGATTTTAACAAGGATTTCAGTGGTGTATTTAATTCATTTCTAGTTTCGATATTAAGCAAGTTATTAGCAGAAAACAAATACCAAAATGGCGACCAGCTGGTCGGCTGGGGAATCCCCATCGCCATGCCACCTGCCGGTTTTTTGGCGGACATATTTTTAGAGTAATCGGTTTTCAGGTAAGAAATTTTTTAATATTGGAGCTAGAATAAAATAAATCACACCACGGGAATTGTCGTTCAAATGCGTTCCAGACATAAGTTAAGGATATGAGAATGCGCACAACATCATTATACAAAACATCATCGAACTTCACGGGTTTCAAGCGGCTGTAGTAATGGGCCTTTTGCGCATGTGCGAATATATTATCATAATTTATTTGTTCCGTCACAAATTCACAGCACGTTTTCTCTGTTGACATCCTGAATGATGAAGAAATTCTCAAATTAATTTGTAACATATACGAACACCATGAGCTGGCAGTCAGTATGATATATCGTAATAGATTACTTGATACATGTAGATTATGCATATGTAAACGATTTAGAAAGTTTGAACCCCGTTACTTGATCTTTAACATCTATAAGCAATGTCTCTTGGTATAGAGTCCTCACGAGTACAAAACTTTGAACGCAGGTACGGTATCCGAGCCACCAAACATGACCCAATGTCGGGTACCCCATCATAACATGTGTGCCTGTAATAAGTAGTATCTGAAAGCTATTGGTTTTTAATTTAGACATGTTATGAATACACAAGAGCTAACCTTATGTGACCTACGTATAGTATTATCACATTATCCTTGGTCATTTTATCCTAAGTTTGTCTCTCAGTTAATGAGAGCCAATCAGCAATTAAAGCTGAGTATTAGCTAAGTACATGCATATAACGGGCATCCTAATGGGACCCAGTAACTGGCAGGTAGAACTTAATTAACATACCGTAACCATTGTCGGATGATCATTTGTTCAAGTTTTCATTCATATTCTTGTTTTAAAACTACACTTTGCACTTGTTTTTTAGTGAAAGCTCACCTGAAGCTTTCGGACATTCTCATGTCCTTTTTCACACTTCAGCTTCAGATGAGCTTTCACTAAAAACAAGTGCAAAGTGTAGTTTTAAAACAAGAATATAACCATTTGTGTTGAATACTCGAGTTAACATTCAAAATGGTATAAACTAGGGCCCTTTAGATTAGTGGCCATTGTTTTCGCCCAGATAGTGGGAAAAAAAATAGCTGCGTCCAGTAGAGTGTGTGCTCATTTACTTTATCATTTTCAGTGTTTTAATATAAATAAAATATGATTGAATTTGACACATCATTTGGGTACTCAGGTTGCCAAGTTGCACCCGCAGGTATGCCAAACCCACCCCGTGATCAGGTATCCAATGAATTCGTGAGGACCCTATCTTGGTATTTACCACAAAAGTATTAGAATTGTAAAATGCCCCGCGGTGAAATTTTCTATATTTGAAATTCTCATGAAATTCGATTATACACACCCAGTAGTATTGGTCATCCTAATCATACTCATCATCGAGTGCTAGGATTATTTCAAAGACAAAGAAGATTATGAATATACTTATTTAAGATTTCTTCCATTTACCTCTGATCCAACGATTTCCATAAAAGCAGCAATAGCTCTTTCAGCATTCTGTTTATTCTTGGTTGCAACCAATAACATATTTTCCAGGATTTTCACCCTAAGATCCTCTGCTTTGGGTTTAAATTCTTTGAGTATTTTCTCAGCAGTCTTTATGGCATGTTGTTCGCTGTCTGATTCTCCAAGTCTTTTGAGAAAAAAAATATTACTTTATTCAATGTTGACAAAATAAAACTACATGTACCTACATTAATATTCAATCATTCTCTTTGGATGTATACACTGTAAAATAATCAAATATGTGGGTATTATTCAGTACTGTTTGCATATTGCATAATATTTGTGCTGTACTAGTACGTCATATGTAGGGTATTTTCTTAAGAGGTCAATGTGCATATTATCACTGCTATTGTGTTATATATTACGTTGTATATTATACCATGTCACAATAGAAAAGTAAATCAAATCAAATAAATAAAACATCAATCATAATGCAAAGGTAACTAAATCCAGCTAATCAAAAACTACTTCCTTATTCTGATAAACAAAGCTATGGAAATTTGGTAAAAATCTTTAATTTGTCATAGCACAGGACTGTGTCAACTTACTTCAATAGTGTAAAGTGATAAAGTACATACTAGAGCATAAATCTAGCTATTATATAAACCTCTTTTTGTTTCTAATAACTTAGAATAGATGACTATCCAAGTGCCCAGTACCCTTAATCATACATGAGAGTGGGACTCAATGAAAAACCCTGAAATACTGCGTGAAAGAGCTAATATTGGGCGAAGCCTATCTGTTATCTATTACCACCCATGGTTGAAATCCCTGAAATAAGGGAAAACCCATGGTGGAAATCCCTGAAATCAGGGAAAACCCTGAAAACTCTCATGCATGCCTTAATGTCAACATTCTTGAATATTGAGTCCTTACATGTGAAGTAATAAATTTTTCATTGGGGTAAAAAAGATAGGAAAACATTACTCAGTGACTCCTTCAACAAAAGCTTCTCCACCAATTGTTTCATTGTCTGGATTAAGACAGATCTCGATCATGTTGTATGTTGCATTATTTCCCCAATCAGAGTCCTTCCGAGCTTTGTTGAAGTGCTTGAGGGCATCTGATACATTGCCAGTGTACCTAATAAGAAATTATAAAGCCTTTTGCACTTATTACATGTAGATGGGGAAAAAGAACACAATTTATAATAGCTTATAGTGTAGTTGACCATATTTCAATGCTAAAATTCCTTTAACAAGAAATTGCAGCAACAAAAAAAAAACATTAAGAAACGTACCATTCGTATAAAGCTTTACAGTAATTGAAGCCAGGTTCAATCATAGCTCTTCCAGAGGAGTTTTCTGCAAGTTCCAGGAAGAGGGGAACTTCATCAAGCTTTCCTGCTCGTCTCATAAGATCCACCAAGCGTGCAAGTGCTTCATAGTGATCTATAAAATGGTATCACTGAATTGTATATGGTTCAGTTCACCATAAGCGGAGTTAACAAAATAACCCAGGTTATCTAAAATGTGTGCCTATTACTGTCTAACCTGGGTCACATAAAAATCAAGAACGTCACGTGCACTGTAGTGTACATCAACTAACAATTAATCAATCTTTTACATGAGTACTCAACTTCAGTACTAATAATCATATGTTATCAAATAATTTATAACCTATCTTTCTCTGCAGAAAGACATACCAAATGTTATGATATGGTTACCCCCCCATTCCACTATCGTTACCTGGACTTGGTAATGACTCGTAAGTTTTTAGTGGTCGGCACCATGTCGCCACCATGTCTTTACCAAGTCGGTATCAAGTCTGTATCTAGTCTCCATAGTCGTTAGCTAGTAGGCAGCGAGTCTTCGAAAAAAAGTCGTCGATGCACCGGCGATTGATGGCGACATTTTTAGTTCCACCCGTCTGCAGCTGAACTAAAAAAGTTGCCGGTGTTTGACTAAAAAAATCAATAAAAGATCGCCACCAAGTTGTTACCAAGTCATTACCAAGTCAGGATCATGTCGTTATCACGTCGGGACCATGTCGTTATCACGTCGCGACCATGTCGTTATCAAGTCTTTGTAGTCGGGAGCAGGTAGCCACTTCAACGTAGGTAACGACTAGATGGAGACTAGGTAAAGACATGGTTAAGACCTGCTGGAGGCTTGGTGGTGATGTGATAAAGAAATGGCGAAGACTTGGTAACGACTTGTTGGAGCAATGTCGCTGTGCTGGTGTCGGTACCAAATAGTCTGGTCGCCACCAGGTTTTCAATAGGTCGCGACCAAGTCTTCTTAAACGCAAATTAGTCGCCATCTGTATGAAAACTAGGTGGCGACTAATTTTTTTATAGGAAAACTAGAAGGAGACTTGATAACAACCTGATAACGACCCAAAAATCATAGTTTTTCCGTGACGACGATCTGGTTTCGATGTGGTAACGACTTGATAATGACAAGAAAGTCTAGAATCGCCTGGGTTGGCGACAGGTGCACGCTTTCTCCTGCCCTTTTCGGCCCACATTTTCAAAATTAAACATATAAGGGCGTTATTTTATTTTTGATATATATGTGTTTCCCAGTGCTTGCGGATATATGTTTATACATGTACTTCTTTTTCACCAATGATAGATATCACACGGGGCTCGAACTCATGACACCAAGGTTTTGAGACCAGAATGATAACATCATCCCAAGCAGCTAGCTGTTAAAAGGTTACTCGGCTGAACCGATGTCTCTGTAACCCCCAGCATACATACTTGGTCTGTTATCATCTCAACCCAGAGGTCGTGGGTTCGAATCCCACTTGAGGACGAAATTTTGGGAAGGGTCTTATTAGCATTTTTAGTGCTTTTGAATGATATATATGTGTTTCCCAGTGCTTGCGGATATATGTTTATACTTCTCTCTCACCACGTTTTTTAGCAAGCATATTTCTACCAATGATAGATAAAGCTGAAGACAGGTTTTACAACCCTAAGCTTCCATTTGGCTATATCAAGTGGCCCTGGCGGGACTCGATCATTCTGGTCTCAAAACCTTGGGGTTGTGAGTTCGAGTCCCGCGAGGGCCACTTGATATAGTCAAATGGAAACTTAGGGTTGTAAAACCTGTCTTCAGTTATATCTATCATTGGTAGAAATATGCTTGCTAAAAAGACGTGTGAGAGAGAAAGAAGTATAAACATATTTTATTTTTATTTGGTGTCACAATGCCACCAAAATCTTCGAAAAATGTACAATTGAAATCCAAGAAGTCTTCAAGAAAAAAGAAAGATGTCTTGTCCTCTGAAGTTGCTCCTGTTGGTCGTATACTAGGCGAAGCAAGGGAAGTAATGGATGTGGCAGGCGACAATCAAGCAGCTTCCACCGAGGAACCTCAGGTTGAGGCACTGACAACCGCAAAGAATCAAAGGAAGCATCTACGAGCTGACAACATCAAACATGCATGGATTTCATCTGGCAGCATCTTAGCTTTGTGTAAAATGAAAATGAAATGAACGCGGTTCACTGGCGTGCACAGCTTTTATACCATTTTCACCAAGATCGCAACCAAGTTTTCCTCAAGTCTTGACCTATTCGAGACCTCATCGTAACCTAGTCTGTTTCAGTCGTTACCAGGTCTTAAGCAGGTCTTTACCAGGTCTTTACCAGATCGTAACCACATCGCCATGATGAGGGCAATGTCGCTACCAAGTCTCTACCTAGTCGGCACAAGTCTTTACCCTGTCGGGATCTGGTCATAATCAAGTCGTCCTCATATCGCCACCAACTCGCCACCAGTCACCGAAGCAGGACCCCGATTTCATTTGTCGCCGCTGATTTAGTCATTACCAAGTCGTAACCTTTGGCGACAGTGGAATGGGAAATTTTTTTATGTGGCAAAGATTTTCATATTTGTCGGGACCTAGTCGTCGATACCCGCGACTCTTTCAGGTCCCAACTAGGTCCCGACTAGGTAACGATAGTGGAATGGGGGGGTTAGATGCTAATACTGACAAATATAGAGATTATGATTTATGACACAGTTTACTATGGAGGAGTGAAGTCCTGCTTGGACAGGAGATCAATATTGATTGTTGTCAATGTTTGATACGCTAATAATTTGAGCTGTAGAAGTTGCTCTCATACTGAATAAAAGAGTTGGAATAAAAATTTCAATAGTTTGACGATTATCTAATTTACCAGGTCTGCGTTCCAGGAGTTGTTGGAAATGGAACATTGCTGTTTCATATTCATTTTTTCTAAACATTAAGTCAGCTAGCATGATGGTTGCAGCATCATTTTCCTTATCATTTTTCAAAATAGTCATACACTGGTGTTGACAGGCTTCAAGATCTTCAGTGATCATGTAGAGCTTAGCAAGTTCAAGCCTAATCTATGATAAGAAAATAATTTTAATATCAACTTGAGAAATATTTATTTCCGGGGAAATTAGTTCAGGAGTGATTAAATGAGTTAATATTCAGGACTTACTTTATTATCACTTTCAACATGGTGTAGAGCTTCTTTATAATACTTAATTGCTTTTGCAAAATCTCTCTGTTGATAAGCATGAAGAGCCATTTCTTTGTTTATGCTACAATATTAGTTCTATTTCAATTTTAAAAAAGCCATCATTATAAATTTAAGCGTTACATTTAAAAAAAGTGTACCGTATATATGTAAAAACAAATTTTTTATACTATTTGAACTGTTATAACCATATTATTGTAGAAAATTTTGCAGAGTAGTGCATAAAGGTTGTGTGAAAAATGTCTTTATTGATAAATTATACTAGTGTACTGTTGTTATGTTTTAAATATTCTAATCAATGAGCATCAGAAAGTATGATAAGGAAATACGACTAATAATGGCACTATGCAAATCAAATGTAAAAGATCCACACAACAGTCAGTTTTGAGGGTTGGCATGATCTTAGGTGCAAAAACGTGTGTCGCGTGGATTGCTATGATTTTGATCAACACGCGACCCGTTTTGTTGCCTGGTAACAAATGCGTGATGAGAAAAATATCAAATTGCAAAAGCACTGTAATGATCCATATGACAGGTCTTCTTACTTGCCCTTATAAGATCGTACTTTAGACGTGGCTGAACCTTTTCGGCAGCGGGGCTGGTGATTGGTTGGAATTTGCGACCCACTTTCATGAATGTTAGGGGCATTGAATTATGGCTATATAAAGTCTGTTTATGAGTAACTGAAAAGAGCACATACACCATGTGAACCTGGCTTTAAGAAATACTTTTGTAAGAAATAAGAAAAATACGTACTTGGACGCAAGCTTTTTCTGGGCAGCAACAGCAGTAGGCTGTTCCATCATAGTTCGCTTTAGCACACGATTCTGTAAGTCGTTTGCGAGGGTGAGGTGCTGCATTGAGTCTTCTATTCGCAGTTGCTTGGTGTAGACTTGAGACAGAAGCACCAAGTAACGAGAGTGTTCCATCAAAATCTCAAGGTCTGACACTGTAAATAATGAATTGTAGAACAAGAGGTGAACATAAGTAAATTTAGATGTATGTGATTATGACCTGATTGAGAGTAATATTATATTAAAGGTTATGCAATATATTTTAATATTCATCACACACAAAAAAATGTTTGCATTACCTCTGTTTTTTTCCATACACTTTCCAATGAAGCTTAATTTATAATAATCCAAAATAAAGAACTTTTATCAACGAGAAATCAACACTAAAAAAATGTAAGTTACATACCTCCATGGGATTTCTCCTCTGATCAAGGTAAATGTTCAAAATACAATTTATGAAAAGTGATTGCACTTCACGATAAAAGATAATAGGGCTCAATGTTAAAGAGATGTCCGAGTACAGGTAAATATGTTGGTGGGATACTATGGTCCTATTGATATTATCTTCGGCAAACTTTTGCAAATAACCCCATAAAGAACATTCGTAGCATTTTATTTTCATGCCTCTTATGCGCAATCAATTATACAAAAGTGCAGTAAATACACTAGACAACCCTTTTGCTAGGATTGTTAAAATTGTGAAAATATTCTTGTTTAGTTCCAAGACTTTAACTCTGTGTGGCAATATGTTTGAATGGATAAAGGACAGAATTCTAATACCAAAGGTAATATCATTTGTCACTTATAAATGCCAAAGTACACCATTAAACGTACAGTACCTCTATTATTGCTCATGTCAGGCATTTCAATTTTGTCAATTCTCTCAAATTCAGGAATTTAGCGAAATTAAATCGCAAACAAATGTTTTGCGGGTTAAAGTAAGAAAAAGTGAAAGACTGGCTGTTTTACTCAGCTAGTGAAAAGAATGTGTGCAATTATTGGTTGTTCTGCAAACATATTTTTTTCTATATAATTTTTTTTCCTGTTAATTCTGTATGATTTTATGAAATACTATCAATACTCAATTTCCTTTATCACCCAAATAATGCTGCTCTACGTTTGTCTTTTGCAGGCTGTTACCTATCAGACTGGCAGTGTGGGCGAGGGCTCAGCCACTTTTTAGGACAATTTTAGTCAGCATACCGGTAGTCACTATGCAAGCATCAGCCAAAATAATACTGTAGGCACTTTTTCTTTCAGTAGGCCCAACCACCTGCTGAAAGCTAATTATGTGCCTGCCCCTTAGCAATTTGTATGTTGAAAAGTAGAGTAGGTGAAAATCTCACGCTACAAGATAAATGTTTCTGTAATCGGATTTGACATTTGAGCGGAAAATGCTATCACTGAGCCCTGTACAATATAAATGTTTTCTGCCTAATTTACTTCAGAAAGATCTTTTGGCTAAAGTTACATTTTAAACTTCAAATACAGACAACAAAATAATATTTTATTATTACCATTTGATTTTTTTTTTTTTTTTTTTTTTTTTACTTTACAGAAGGAAAATCTTATACCTGCAGCATCACTCTCTAGGGCCTGCTTCAGCACTTTTTCTGCTTTGTCATACTGCTTTAATTTCAATAAAAGGTCTGCCAAATTATGCCTAAAATATAAAAGTTTTCAAGTATTTTAATTGTAAACAATAAGTTGCATAACATAACCAAAATTGGGCCGTCTCAGCATTCGGCCCTGGTAGTGAAAAATACAATTGTTTTCCATTAAAATAACACAGACATGTACATTAATTTGCATGCGTGCTTGTGTGCGTGGCTTAATGCTTAAATTGAAACAATGGTAGCTTTAAAATACCCACTAACCTCAATCCCAAATGTCCACCAGATTTCAGTGATGCTTCATAATAACTAATAGCTTTGCCATAGTTGTGGGTTTTAAGGAGAGCTTCTCCAATTCTAGTAGCAAAAGTGGCGTCACGGGGGTTTCTCTTCAATGCTGTTTCATATACTTCGATAGCTTTCTCTGGTTCCTGTATTTTCATGTAAGCATCCCCCAACATCAGGCAAGTGTGTGGACTTGAATACTGGTCCACCAACTCCCTGCAAAATAAAAAGTACAAGAGTTAAAATGGCCATTGAAGGCTTAAAAACTATTGTTCTTTTTAACATCCAGAATTTTATCTATTTAAATTTAAAGAAATATACATGTATTCCAGTTGTTCACAAATCCCTTAGTGACACTATCTTATTCTTAGGATGATAAGGTAAAATAACTGAGAAAATCAAGATTACCTGAAACAGCCAGCAAACAACTTCATGTCTTTACGGTAATTCAAATAAATTTCTGCCATCTTTTCTCTTGCTTCCACATAATAGGGCTGCTCTGGAGTGATATCTCGTAACATGGCGATTGCATCATCTATTTCGTCTCTTGCAAGAGCCAGGTCACAGTTGGCTATCATTATTCGGACTTCTTCAGGCGTTCCAGCAAAGTCATTGAGAGCATCTTGAATTACATTAGCCGCTTCATACTAAACAAATGCATATTTAATCACATGTAATATTCCTGCTAGAAATATATAATGGTAGTAAATAACTGTGCAATGCACTAAATCCCTGTTACCTCATCTCCCAGCAGTTGAAATGCTTCTGCAAGCTCTATATAAACAGAGACCCTTTCATTGACTGTGATCCGTGTTGTCTTCTTATTCTGAACTGGTGGAGAGTTTTTTCTCACACCTGGTAAATTTATGGCCGTGAGGAGAGACTTAACAGCTTCCTCCACTTCATTTTGCTTCTTTTGAAGGCGTGCTTTGATCAGATGATAAAGTGGGTGATCCCTAACCTGTAAACAGAAATGAAACTCAGTTAATCTATTTATGACACCAAATACTGATACAACTGCAGATAAAAACCCCAAAATGCAGTTGAGTAAGTACCTCAAAGTTGTGAGAAAGGCCCTGGTTAAGAGAGTAATCTGCCTGTTTAAAATTCTCGTCATGGATCTCTATCTGTGCCATGAGAATATGAGCATCAGAGTAGGTGGAGTCCACATCCAGACAGTGCTGCAGGGTTGCTTGGGCTATCTCCACATCACCTACAATATCAGCCCAAATATTGAGGTGGATAGGGCAGTGCTGTTTATTCTACATTGACATTCACTTTCTTTGGTTATGTATTGTTGTATAAAAGCACTGATAAAAATAACATTATTAGGACAGCAAGATCATAAGATACAGATAAAAAAGGTTACACAGTATACATTATACTCTGAATATTCTCTGAATATAGCTAGTAGCTACAGCCCTATTTTGAATAATATACAAATTTTTATACATGTAAATATAGCTATGTACATTTATGTCACAGATACCACAGATATCAAACCAGTAAAAGTGATATTCCGTACAAAAGACGATCATACCATATTCGTTCTTTTAAGCGCACAGTGCGCTTACAAAAAACAAATTTCAACCAAAAACAAATATCTAATTAATATATAATTATGGAAACAGGCTGTTACATACTTTTGGCCACCCCCTATGAATCTCGGACATTTATCCTCCTTTGCTCTAATCAGTGGCGTTTCAGGGCTTCAAGACTAGACCCGCTCCCTGCCTTACTACTGTGTGCATGTTGCCATATGCACCATACCTTTCATTCTCTACTCATTTAGGCCACTGCTTCACCGAATCTGCTTGGCAATGCTGATTCCACGAAAATAGGACATTTTTCCTCTCCTGGCGCTCACCACTAGTTTTGTCACTTTAAAAATTCAACTTGAGCTGCGTCAGTGATGTAGAAATGCGTTCACAAGCCACACAGATTCAATTATGTCATCATTTATGAGAAAACTGTTTTGAAATGGTCAAAAAATACGTAGCACGATAACTGGAAGTGGCGTTTCCGGCCAGCCGTTAATCAATTCGACGCATTCGTTAATTGGCTGATACAACGGTTTGTTATTACACAATTGTCCACGGATCAATCTGCCCGAACAAAGCGTAATAAATTCGCTATTATCCATTAATCAACCTCCCCGGGTCAACCTAAACAAAGACATTGGTCAATCTAAATAAGGATGTATCAATTGTTTGGCGAAATAGCTTTAGATTAAAAAGAAAACGAAATAAATTTTGATTAAAATATGTGATGAAACGACAGAGCATTCCGTCCCGCTGAAAGAAGATGTTATGATTTGCTGTTGGCGATTTTGTGTTTTATTTCATATTATTATCGTAAAATAGAGCACTACATCTACTGCACAGGCGATAAAATGCTATTTAATCAAATCATCATCATAGGAATATTGGTTTACGATATATAACTTCACCCCAAAGTGCTGTGTGAGTTCTTCTACAAGGTATTTCGTTATTATCTTCTATTATCGTCCACGGGTACAATACCATGGGTGTTGTACATCACGGGTTGTGTTGATGACCCTATTTGAGTGTAGAATACTACACAGCGTTTTTCACATTTTCGTTTCCATCATAGACAAAATAGGCTCCGAAGGAGACGGGCAAGCCAGTATTAATAATAAAGCGACCCAACCGGTGTGTTTTTCACATCGCGACCGGCATGTTAGTCTTTTTCACAACGCGCTCGGCGCATACCGGCGTGTTAGGCTTGCAATATGGTGATATAAACATGAAATCTTTACACATGTTTGGAGGGAAAAAAGCAGAATTTGAAAAGACAACCATTTGTAACATAGCAACCCCAGTGAGTTCATTACCAATACCACAAAGAGTCTGGACCTTTTGTGTAAATATGTTTTTCAAGAATTTTTTTTTTTAAAATTATATCAATTAATAGGCAGCCCGATAGCCAGCCTCGAGAGCTAGGTTCCATACTCATTAAGGGAGATCCAGATTCTATACTGGAAATGGACTAGATCAAGGTTCTATAGCAGAAAATGGACTCGGGATCCATATACAATCTGACAACAGCTATTTTGAAAAGTAGTTACAGCTGACAGTGGCCAGCCTTCAACAATGCTAGCATAGAGGAGCCCTAGATGAAATCAAGACTGTCTAGTAGACATTAATTCAGAACCTGCTATAAACAAGAAATCATAATCTCTTTGTCTAAGATCATTCATTGAATAAAGGTAGTGCTGACTGAACACAGCATATAGACCGGCAGCCCAGACCACTTTGGGTAGCTAAACTAGGTACCAATATCTGACCATATAATCATGTCAGACTTTCCATCTTGACCATGGGATCATGCGTCTGCCGGGAATTAGAGGGCGGGGGACCCCCCCAGGGGCGGTCAAGCGCGGTAAAAAAACGGGTATGGGTAGCCGAAGGAGGTACCACTTGAAAATACTGTCAAAGTACTTGACACAGTGCACCAACATTGAGTCGATATGTGACAGACATTTTTTTTGACGGAAAGTGACCGACAGACGGCTAAGACTGACCGCTAAAAACGGGCTTGAGTAGCCGAACTAGGTACCACTTCAAATCAATTTTAAAATGATCCTTGGGGTTTGTACTCTTCAGAAATAACATGGACACACAAATAAAATGACGGAAAGTGACCAACAGATGAGGTCAAAGGTCTCTGGGGTCAGTGGTCAGCATGGATTAGGTAGATTTAGTCATTACCACTTGATATAAAAATATGATATACACTTATTATAAAAAATGAAGTACTTTCTTAACTGCTTTGTTATTAATTGTTACAAAATATCTAAAATACATTTTAAATCATACATGCTAGTGCAAACAAAAAAAATGTCTGTCACATATCGACTCAATGTTGGTGCACTGTGTCAAGTACTTTGACAGTATTTTCAAGTGGTACCTCCTTCGGCTACCCATACCCGTTTTTTGACCGCGCTTGACCGTCCCTGGGGGGGTCCCCCGCCCTCTGATTCCGGCCGCGATGATTCCAACTGGCAACATGTAACGCATGACATGCTACTCATAATACTATCGGTTATCTATCGTTTGTCCACCACCAATAATTGATATTGAAATTGTCACCGATATGCACCACTACCCGCATATACAACAAAACTATTCTTGTATCTAAAATATCATATACTAGTACCTTAGTAGGTGCAAAATATAAATAGTCCTTCAGCACTTGTAGCAAAAAGTCAGGATTCAGGTGAAACAGATAATCAGGTCCTAGAGGTAGCCCCTAAAATGCATGTATTTTGATTACTATAATAATCCCATTAGCTAAAATTTATAAAGTATATTGTTATCAACAAATTTCTGGGAGGAGGATATGATTAATGATAAGTGTTGTATAACCTCAAAGCTTCCTTTGGGAAACACATAGGTATGTAAATGTGAATTGAAACAAAGAATTAAAGCAAGTAACAACAAACTGTAAGGAAGAACTTAAAACAATAAACAGAGTAGACAATGATGTGGAATCCGATCATGAACTTTATTTTCAGGAATGTGGTTTAAAAATTTCATTCATATATATCAGGTAATAGTAGAAATGTAAATATGACAAATTTCTATATTTTATTGCAAAATGTTTGATACTGAAAAACATAAAGAAGCCTAAATTAATGAAAAATGTATAATGAATGTCTTAATCACAATCACTGAGTAAATGTATAGTAAAAATCAAGCTTATTTCGGCTTTATTCAAGGCAGCAATAGTACACAATCAACCTACCATTCAAGGGCTAAAACCACATTCATGAAAATTGATTTTGTTCACAAAATAATTTCTGTACAAAGTCTGAATTATTTCACAAATAAAATTTTACGGTTTGTGGCATAACAACTGCAACTTTTGGAACAGCTTTGGGATCAATAATTCTTTCATTAATGATGGTCTGTCTATTGTCTAAACTGCTACTTTGTTTAGGTTTTCCTCCTTCTCCAGTTTCTTCAGTCGGTCTATCAAAGACAGTAAGTCCAGCATCCTGCACAAGAAATAAAAAGAATGTATTTTCAATCACAACATGCATGAATATTAGAGAGGACAATTTTCACCAAATCTTAATTTGGAAGCTTCGACAGTTTTGAAGGCCGGAGCTTTGGGATACTCCTGGAGGCTCCTGTTGAGGTGTATTAGTAATAATTTACTGAGTTTTATTGCTACATTTTCATAAAGGGACAAAGTTACTAGTTGATACATTGCAACCTCTCTAGACCACCAGGAATACTGGCCTCAACTGGTCTCAAGTCCAACACTCCCAACACTTCAAAGCTGAGAACTCTCTTGACAGCTCTAATGAATAATATTCAGTCCGACCCGCTAAAGTTCTACTTAACTTAATTTTTAAAGGGAAATGATTGATGACCTTGAGTTATCATAGCTTCCAGTTATCAGGTAATTTTAAATGACACACATCAAATCAGCTAATAGCCGCTATCATGCAAGAATTTACAGAGAACCATGACCTAATGAGATTTTTATTCACATCTCGCTTGTAAAAATTTGGTTTGGGCAAACGTACATGTACAGGCGCATAGTAGTGCCGCCAAGCGCCCACAGAGGTGCTGCCAAACGACAGAGCCTAATCTGTAGGGATTATAAGCTGGCCAGGTATGATCACGTCTCTGAATGTGCAGAATGGCCGACTTAGTGAATAAGACACCGGATCTACTTATATGGTATCAGGAGATTGTGAGTTTGATTCCACAGTAATGCACAGCTTTACAGCTTACCTCGAAAATTTCACAGTTCGTGGACGAACGAGGACCCGGGTGCTTCATAGAAGCCATCGGGTAGTCTCCTCGTTAGTTCCCCATGTGTCAAGTAAGGACTAAGTTAAGAGTTAATGGGAAGGGAGGCCACCGTTTGGGTATGCGGACTCAATATAGTTAGGTGGTGTGGCCATGTCCAATGGTCATAATAAAGTTCAGAGAATTCTAACAATCTCTCAGTCACCGAAAGCTGACAATGTGAGCATTGGTAGCGGGAAGATTCGGAAGAATTCCTGAGCTTGAGGCCACCCATGCGCCGAGCCATGAAGGATATGGAACTGACTCCTCTCTCTGGTAGGTGCATATTCGACACCCAGAGATGGCTGCGGCCTCCAAGACGTCATAAAGGCCTCGTACCCCAGTTGGTAAGGAGTTGGGAGATGGGGGAGTCAGTAAAGAAAGTGACCCGGCAGAGCGCACAATGACCTCACTCTTGAGTGGCACACCCAAGCCTGACACCTTAGAAAGGTTTGGGGTTAAGGTACAGACCTTATCTGTATGGGATTATAAGCTGGCCAAGTATGAACATGTCTAATAGTCAACTCCTAATAATTATTTGTAGGCATTTTATGCTATTCCCAACTGTTACACATTTACACATACATTCAGCTAATAAATTTTTAAAACTTGATGACTATTGAGAAGTTACATGTACATTATAGTTACTGAATAAAAGATTTCATACCTTTAATGCTGCAAAATGGGATTCTATTGCATCATCTAAGAGTGATTGCACTATATCTGGTGGTTCCTCTCTCTTCATTGCTAACGCAGCAGTTAAATGGAATACTTCCTAAAATGGTATTTTTATTTGAATAATTATTTCTTCAGTCACAGTATACAAATAACCTGTTATTCATAATTTCAACCACAGTTCTGACTATGGTAAGAACTATACGTATGTCAGGTAATTTGTATCATAATGGCGAGGTTATTCTGGGGCATTGTGGACCCCTGGAAAAATACTTCAATGGGGCAGTAGCCGTAGTAGTCTAGGCAGCTGTCTCATAAATATCTTATCTGGAAGCCGTGGTGATGTGTTTGTAAAATTTTCTATCACTTTACCTGGACCTAAACAAAATTTTCTGTAACAATTTACAAATACATGAATGTCATGGCAGGTTGTATCACATACATGTATCTATTTGCTTTGAAATAAAACTATATGTTTAACTAAAACATGATTATTCTCAGGAAAAAAAAACTCGCTTCTGTTTCCTGTTTATGCAGTGCTGCATTGACATAAACAACAAAACATCTAGAACGTCACGTGTGGCGTATCTCTTAACAATAGAAAAGCAGCATTTGGTGTGCAAGAATTCACGTATGCATTGAGATTGTTTGGATATTGTACAAATTACGCTGCAGTAACGTCAGCAATGTAAACGCACCAGGAAACTTTTATTAGCAGCATCTGCTCCAAAACCTGTCCAGTGTGTTAAACAATGATATATAAGAAATCAGTTTTAATGCACAACTAACAAAATATAGTAACTTTTAGTACGAAAATATCACATCAAAAACGGCTACATTGTCATACATTGTATGGGCACATGACTATGTTTTCACCTCGTTGGTGGGTGATCATGTGACGTGTGACGCGGGGGTTTACATGGGAATTGTACTGTAGTTTTAGTCGCAAAATGTTTGCATGTTATTTGGTTTTGCTTATAAGATTAGCAATAATTAGAAAAGCCACTAGACAATAATAGAAGACTTCCCATGATGAGCGTGCATTCCAGCACTCAAGCGTTTGAGGGTCCTGTTGCAGTCTCTAACCTAAGGCTTATTTTTTCACTAAGTTGCCAACTTGGCAACCACTGCTTCTAAGTAGCTTGCCATAGAAAACATCAAGTAGACAAACTTTGGCCATTCCAATTTATTTTTTAGTGGCCAATGGCCACTTTGAAGAGGCCATGGCCACTTGGACATTTCTGAAATATTGATGGTGGCCAGAGTACATGGAGCGCCGTAGGCACGAGAACGAGCGCCACAGGCGCGAAGCATAAACTAGGGGGGTCCGGGGGCATGCCCCCCCCCTCCCCCGGAAAATTTTGAAAATTATCATCAAAAGAAGCTAATTCTGTAGCTTTTCAGCCAATAAAGATCAGTAATTTTTATTTTAAATTTCAATAGTTTTTTAGTATTGTGAACAAAGTGAACTGGAACTGTTGTGTCAAACCACCGTAGCAGTGACACTCACCTGGGGTGCACGCGTGGCCTTGCAACCTATGCACCCCCAGCTGCGCCGCAGACGTTCCTCTTCCTGACTACTCCTCGTTGTGTTTCCTAAACCTACACATGCACCACGTACCTGGACCACCGGTCGGTTCCTGGGTTGTGGGGTGTATTGCCTGGGTTTCACGAAAGGCCTCCACATGGGGAGGACTTCGCACCGGTGCTGACACGCTGTGCTACGGGCGTCCCCTACTCGCAACCATGGTAGACCAAGTCCACGACGGTGAGGGAGGAGGGCCACCGGCCAACCTCGGCAGGAACAAATAAAGAGGGCCTATTCCCTTTGGGAATAGGTTGTACGTGCTGCTGTACCAGCGTCTAAGAGAGAACTGCCGCTAATCGTCTCAATCCAGTACAAGAGAGTACTGGTTCCTAATCCTATAGTGGCCATAGTAAAGGACAACAACAAAGCCCTATCAAGGTGTGTGTAACTGGGATATTAACCTAGTCCAGTGCAACATACTATAGGGGAATTTATACTCTGCGGTCATGCTGCAATGAACCCGCGCACTGGAGGCCCTAACAACTTTTGTCACAGTATTATTAATTTTTTATTTTGTTTTTCTAACAAATAAATGAATGCAAACTGTGAAAATTAATAGCAGCCAAATATTCTAGTTTTACAGTAATTTTAAACATTAACTAGATGCATTTAGCTTTTGATAAAAATCATTTATTTTCGATTGTACAAAAAATAGTTGGCAAGTGAGAACACACTACGATATCACTCATTATTATAAAGTCCCAGCTTCCTTTGCACTTCCTCCTCATCCATCTCATTATCATGCAGTGTTCACTCTAGGAATTTTGAAAAATGGGACCGAGCCCACAGCTCTGGAAAAAGCGGGCCCTGGTTTCACAGATGTGGACCCTAATTAGAGGCTCAGGGGGCATTGCTTTGTTTATCGATAATTTTGCAAAAGCGCATCTGTGCTACAATTTACCATTTATTTTGAAATATAAAAGAAAAACATTTTTATTCGTAGAATTCATTATTCAAATAGAATGTTACAGAATGTTACAGTTAAATAAAATACATCATCACATATCACACACTGCTATAAAGCCATAGTAGACATATCAACATTGACCAAAATTGACATGATTTGAATGCATTATTTATCTCATTTGAAATAAATTATTTTTCTTATTTTTGTAATCTATAAAAATATAATAAAAATTATAAATAATAATCTAAACACTTATGTGGCTAATAAACCTTCATTTCCTCCCCTATCAACTTGATCATGTCAATATAAACATGCAGGCAGGCCATCAATATACCTTGTTGCTAGTCTATAAATAGCGGCTTATATCTGTTGCCGGGCTTTGTTTAATATTGCTGCAGTATATAATAAGCAAGTACTCTGATGTTGCATTTGGCAGAGGATATAAAAAGGAGTGAAGTTTCAATTTTATTATGCCTTAGAAAGGGTTGGTCCATGGCGATGAATACTCGGGATTAGGTGGCCAAAGAAAAAGCAACAATTATATAATACTGGGCGAGTGAAACCCTCCACTGAATCGCCAAAATGACAGGAAAATCCTCATTGCCAATCTGGCCGATATGAAATAAGTTGTGATTGCCAATTGTGATTTTGAACTTGCCATTTCGACCTGGCGACCGAGAATCTTAGAGACTGCTGTCGTCCCTGTTAGTGACCTATTTGTCCATCCATATATGGAAGACTTCCCTAATTGTTCTATATTCATGTTACCGATTGATGACATCTGTTCCCTACCCAGTTTACTTTTTACTTAATTTTAGTTCACATGATGTGGTACATTCGTGCCATCCATACTTTTATAAGTACCGAAAATGAGAATGGTTCTTTTGGTTTAGTTCAATGACTTTTAAACATTACCATTGATGGTACATTGCATTTACATTGATTGAACGTTACATTGATGGTATTTTTTTTCTTCAAGAATGACCTGAAATGCTCAGTTATTCTGAAGATGATCACAAATGTGGTTGAAACTGTAATAACAAGTTCTACATATTCAAAGAAATCTTAATCTTCAGAGCATGTAACCATCAAGATGAACACATTCAAGGATATTCTTATTTTTTAGTTTTATCAATAAATGAAAACGATTATTAAATCACAACAAAATGAATTGGTGTACTTACCGCCGACTTTCCAATGTTCTGCTGTATTTCATTCATAAACTCTAGTTGCTGGGATGCTTCTTCTAATTGGTCTTCTATCAACTGACAGCGGATAATACCTGAAGCATAACATCTAAATGATTAAAATATTTTCAACTATTTATAACGAATGAGACAAGTTTAGTTATGGTTGCCTGTGAGCAGTAAAGTGCTTTATTTGTACGTGGCATCAAGAGGGTTAATAACAAAAACCATTATATACATGTACTTTTGAAAGACGTACTTATGGTACCGATTTGAAGATCATGTATTACAATTTAGCATACATGTATATTCACATGCAATTAATACCAGTTGCAAAAAATGCATTCAGATTACAAATACAAAAAAGCATTGACCAGTCAGCGCTCCAACACTAGTTTCATCTAGCTTCATGGAATTCCGGTAGGTTTTCATGGCGTCTCGTATTTTGCCCTGCATTAATAATTGGTAGCCCAACTCTGATACATAATCTGAATGACTGCTCTTCAGTGATACTGCTCTTTCTGCTAGAAAGTAGGTTTGTTGCAGAACTTGAGGATTGCGTCCACACTAAAACAGTAAGACGAGGAGTAACTAAGGATTAACTAAGTATTGAAAGACGAAATCAACCAGCTAGATTCATTCAATTTATAGAAAGGTAACAATCAAATAGTATGATCTTTTAAGAAAGTGGTACAACTAACTCACAATTCTACAGAAAACCTTTGCCATGTCATCAAATAGCCAATGATTTTTAGGTTCCAAGCGATCCATTAGTTCACAAAGATCTCCTATGTGCTGCGATGCCTAAAAACAAAAAAAAATATTATTAAGGCAAAAATTAAAATGTTGAAAGATATGTTCACAGTGATTAAAAAGTTCTGGCAGCATCTTCGGACACTGGTACTTACTCCCAAGCATCTAGGAATCAGCTTATCCAAATGATTATGATAAATTTAATAATTCTATTAAATAATGAATGTGGTAAGAACAATGGCTACTATTATGTGTCTCAAAGTGAGTGTAAGGAAAATAAGGCATATATCTTACATATATGACATAGTACATATTATACTTTGAAATTGAGATAATGCTATGCTGTTTTGTTTACATTAAGCTGTCATGTGAACATTACATATTTGAATGATTTTCACCAGACGTACTGTACATTTCTAACAGAAGATCTCCCAGTTAACTTCATGGTGAAGGTAAAAACACTCGGACTCCTATCTCTGACATAACTTCATGGTGAAGGTAAAAACACTCGGACTCCTATCTCTTGACTATTATGTCTGACAAAAATCATTCTCATTTCTTGCCTACAAGTGTTTTGATGGTTTTATTCTCACAACCTCACTTCCGTTTCTACATCTGTGCGGGTGGGTCTATCAGTGACAAAAAATGCACGTAAGCCGTATTGAACATAAACAAGAAAAAACACATGTGCTCTATTAACGTAAACAAGATAACGTCCGGAACGTGTAGCATATCTATTATAATTCAGAATTTATTAACAAAGGAAAGGCAGGTTTGGCGTACATTGTTTTACGTATTTGTATAGCAGAGCACGGTATTTGCTGTATTAACGTCGGCTATTTCAAAGCCCCAGGAAACTTTGATCAGTAGCCTCTGCTCTAAAATCTGTCCAGTGTGTTATACAATGATACAAAATCTAGCAACTTTAAGTACAGAAATATCTTATCAAAAACGGCCACTTTCCCGTGCATTTATATGGTCATGTGTGCCTTCTATCACCTCACGGCGCTGAATCACGTGACTTATGACGCGGGGTTTTCCTTGAGAATAGATACCTTCTAATGCCACAGCATTTAAATTAGTCATTATTCTCTAAGCGCTGTATAAATGAATAGAATTTTAAAACGCTCAACGCACATCATATTGCTTCTATCAAAGCATGCTTGGTTGGCAACTTAGCATAATTTTTATGGGGCCAAATATTGACAACTTAATAAGAAACAATTTTTTTCTTCAAATAATGATGCTTACTTCTGCATAATCTCCCTCACGGCATATTTCATAGAGTATCTTATAGCGAAGTGCTTGAATACAATTAGAATCCAGCGCAAGACACCTGTAATGTATAGCATTAAAAGAATAAGACAATCTAAAATGCGTCA
Organism: Streblospio benedicti; assembly: GCA_019095985.1. Classification (NCBI taxonomy): domain Eukaryota; kingdom Metazoa; phylum Annelida; class Polychaeta; order Spionida; family Spionidae; genus Streblospio; species Streblospio benedicti. The sequence continues at coordinate 15,102,796 of CM032665.1, forward strand.
ATTCAAATGTTCTGTTTGTTAAACCGATCCAATTCACTATACCATTTTCCAATATTAAGACAAAGCCTATAAAATTTACCTATTGGCAACATCCCTCGAATGATCCCAATCTTGAAGTGCAAGTTGAATTTTCATTTTTTCAATAAGTGCTGGTAGAAAATTTGGATATAGAACCACAGCTTGATTTGCAGCTTCTATTGCTTTGGAGAACTCACGCTTCATCTCAAAAAATTTTGCTTTTCCCAACAGAGCTTCTATGTCTTTTGGCCCATCTTGCCTATAGCAGATAAGTTTACATGTTTGTACGACAAAACATCACGCATTATTACACAGTACAGCTCAGATATTGACATAAAAAGAAGTTGTTAAAGGCGATAGGAACTCTAAGGATGAAAAACCCAATCCTCAGGATGACAACAACACAATTATTGTAACATGAGTTTAATTTGACTGGAACTTTTTTTGTTCAATTATATTACAATTACAACTACAGCAAAATTTCAATCACAATTACAAGCTGAAATTCAATTACAATCTCTTTCCACTTCCCACTTCACGTCCCACTTAAAATTTTTACTCCTTTCCCACTGAACATTAATTCATTCTTGCAATTTTCCCACTCCCCACTTCATTTTATAGCCATTTCCCACTTCGCACTAAAAAGGGCATTAGCACTTTCATGTAAGCTGACACAGTATTCAAAATCATTGTAGAAGTTAGGTGGGAGTGGACAAAACTTATGAATCTTGTGTTGATTGTGTCATTGGTTCAAAGTTTGCATATTTTCAAACATTAACAGAACTATTTCATTTTACCCAAGAGCTTCATCAAAATACTTTATAGCTTTCGTCGCATTTTCTTCAACGTCACAAAAGAGCTCCAGCCATCCTTTTAGAGCCAAACCCTATATAAATATGAAACTATACATCAACTAAATGTACATATATTGAAGCATTTTGCCATGGAAATAACCATGTCCAACTACTTAAAATTTCAAACACTAATTGCTGAATAATTATATAAATAATACCTGTGCAATATATTGAGAGTGTCTTCTCAATCTTGAAAGATTGCCTGACATGATAGTCAAAAATATTTGCAAAGGTATAATTTAAGGGCTTATTCAACAATTAGTGTTTAAAATATGAAAGCGTTGTGTTTGTTTCATTTTTGCATCTTCTGCGTTGAGTCACAAGATGGCTTCCAGGCAAAAAAAAAAAAGAAAAAAAAAAAGCATCTGAGTAGCTTTTTTCACCCCTATGCATATAAATGAACCCAAATGCTAAGAAATCATTGCTGATTGGTAAACGTAAAAGAATCCTCTATGTCAATACTTTCACCAAGTCTATTACTTACAATATATCGAAGTATCACAACATACCTGTTTTGATTTTGGGTTCAACTTAAGCATCCTGTCTACATATTCTCTGGCTTTGTCATATTTTTCTGTAAAAAACAACATCACACCAGCATAGTATAAACTCTTTTCTCCTGCACTTTTTCTTTCTTCTTTTAATTTAGCATCTAATTCAGCAACTGCTTCACGATCTGTAAAGGTATCCAATATTCTTTGATAATATAACTTCAATTAGCATCTTTCTTATATGATGACTTTGACCAGATTTCTTTATGACATGTTTGTTGCTTATGGTGTCAATATAATTACATTACAGTTTAAACATGTAGGATGCTGAGTAATTTACTCACCAATCATTTTTGACTTTTTGTGAGCTAAAATCATAGCTATTGTGGTGCCCAAGTTAAGATCTCTTAATTTTTTAAGCTCATCCAATTCTCGTATGGCCTCTTGCACTTTTTCTAGAATACAAAGTTCTCAAATAAAAAAGTAGACAATACTCAATGGTCTGAGGACAATCCCAATGTAGAGGCCTAACCCGAATTTTGGACCATATTAAAATCTAGACCATCAAAATTCAGTTTCATGAAAAAAGCGACCCTTTAAATTAACAATTTTTACTAGGAAATTGAATGGTCATTATGGTACATGAATCAAAAGTATCAAAATAGCTCAGTGCAATATTAGATGTCAACGTTTATATGACTCCAACACAGAATTCCTACATTCATAGCTAGATGGACCTTCAAGATATCGACTCCAACACAGAATTGGTACAGTCATAGCTCGCTGGACCTTCAAGATATCTATATATAGCTCAAGTTTAACACAAAATAAAATATATGGATTGGGCAACCTTAGTTGGCATACAGACCTGAATGAACATTTTATATAGATAAATATTAACTTATTCTTAATTGTACTATCAGTCATACAAAGGGGTCATTCTTAGTGTCATAAAAAACTGTAGCCTGCATAACATTCAGTAGTTTTCGTCAAAGCTATGACCATAGGTTTCACACAAAATGAAAACCATAATAAAACCATAATAACGAAACTGCATGTATTTATACAAATTTCTACATGAATAATACAAAATAAATTTACCTTCATGTATAAGACTGAAACCATGAAAAAACTTGAGGACTGCATCATTCGCGTACCTTTTCAAACCATCGTCGCAAGCATTTTGCATGTGTTTATAGTGTTTTTCTCGAAACCAGTATTTTATCTTCCCCTATAATTGATAATGGAACATTATTGATTGAAAAAGTAAACACATGTGGAGGCGATTTGCCACCTAAGTTCAGTTTTTAAAATCAAAGGTGATGTATGAAAAACACAATTCTCCCTCTATGAAGTTCCCCCATTGAAGTTTGCTCTATTGTGTTCACTTGCAATCTTGAAAGCAGCAAGATTCACCATCCATAAAAACACACACATCCTCAAAGGTGGACCAAAGTACACCATAACCTAATCAGGTCTTCACATGGAACCATCGAAGGCTTATCTCAAGTCTGGTGTGGACGTATTAGAGGTCATGCATGATGCTCAGTGACCAAACAAATATGCGTCTATAGAAGCAATATAATGTGTTTTGCACATGCTGGAAGTTTATTTCATTTAAACTGTGTATCAAAATATCTATAGCAATTTAAATACCTACAAAAGGCAGAGTGACGTCAGCATGCAGGGAGAGTGAGCGAGGACGTCAGCACGCAGGGAGAGTGAGCGAGGAACGTAACTTCGCTACGCCGGGGGCAATGAAAGTTCTTTCATTGCCTAACTAATTGGGGTTGATGCTAGCTAGAGTCCACCTGCCCCAGGCACCTACTCTAGCCTTGCTCACAATATACATTATTTTCAGTAGTGTGAAATACAGAAACCAGGTTAACTTACCATTGTAACAGCATCGTTATCAGCCATCCTGTGCTATCTTTACCACTAGGTGGTACAGAATGTAGCACAAACGGAATGATGTCCTGTTGTTGAAAATAAACCTCTTAGGGAAATTTGCTTGCCATCTGTTCCTACAAAGATATATCATGTAAAAGAAATATGAATATAATTTGTCTTGAACTATGCTAATGACCTCAAATCAATATTGAGTCACAATTTGTTGGATATTTAATGTAATCTATTCTATAGACTGCTTCATACACTCCTGCTCAAGGGTAAAAACATATACAGAATATGAAAAAAATAAACAATCATTGAATGTCCAATGATTCCATATATCGAAACATATTCTGTCCATAAATTGCCAATATGCTCCAACTCATTCTCCACAATTCTGCATTTTTACTTACTTGAATAATGCCACCCTTATCAATTGGCAAAAATTTTTTTTCCATGTATAATATTAGCATGAAATATTTACATATCTAGAGTAAAACATTATTTAAAAATCAAGTTTTCAGAAGACTGTGCAAAAGTGCGGCTGCTGTTTGCACAATTCAGGCAATGGGCTTACATTGATCTGTTTGTCAATAATCGTAGTCAATTTTGGTGATGGACCAATACATGAATAGGAATAGAGCACTTCACACACATCCTGCATATTCTTTGATAAAACCATCACAGCACAGCTATTAATGAGCCAACCATAGGCTGCATTCGTTTTGAACCCGTATAGCTACACATGTGCAAAATATGCAACACGAACGACGAGTGGTGACGAATGTGTGTACATGAGTGGGACACTTTTTCCCACCTGCCGATATTGGGGTTTTCAACCCGTGTAGCTACATGTGTTGCTACACTTCACAAAACAAACACGAGAGTTGATCGTTACAATGGTCTGGTGTGAGTGGAAAAATATTTGCCTCTTCTTTTTAGTTTATTCAATCAAAATAGGAATAATGTCTCTAGACCAAGTACAATCAAATTCATCTTCGCCCCCAAAAATCATTTCTCATGCTATAAATCTACAAATTCTAAGAAATTGTTAACCTTCATTCTTCTGCACTTATTAGTATTTAATTTCAATAACCTGAACGCATCTAGGTATAATGTGTGTGACCTGAGGCTGTGTGAAATGCTCTATAGACTATAGTTATTTTTTTTTATTAGTTATACACGTAGTTTATATTTTGACATCAATCATTCATGGACACCTCAGACATTGACATTTGTAGGTCTGGCTATGTCAGAAATCTGACAAGTCTTAACATGGCTTCAAGGGATTTAAAGTTTTCTTTTTCAATATTTATAATGCTGTACAACGCGATTTTAAAAAATTAAATGAGTCATAACAAAAATGTCTAATCATGCCCAATCACTTCCCGCCGTTTATGCATTCAAAGTCGAACAGAATGTTACGCAAGCTACAGATAACAATTGTACATTAAGCTGACGAAGCTTTAATTTAACATACTAATCAATATATAGTATATGAAAGTAAGTTTTTGTCATTTTAACTGACAAAACATGAAACGCAAATAAACTTACTTTCAATACATCGCGTCAGCAGTCGTTTCCATCTTACAATACAATCATTCTCTACAAAGTGTACGGGATATATAAAAGCCGCATGAACATACATAACGCATCCATCTGACTGTCCGCGCAAATTCTTCCATTTTTTCCATTCTGAGATGAATTCATTATCATATATAGCAAAGTAATAAATTAATTAAAATCAAATTAATCCATAACAAAAACAATGAAAAATACTTGAAAGAAGTTTGACGGGTGTTTGTATTTCTGCGTGTTCAAAGTATTTTGCTGTTTAAAATTAAGTAGATCTACTACACAAACAGAACAGATTATGAAGTTTTGGATCTGGAAGGTTGAAAAGGTACAATACAAATCTGATAAAATCTTGAAAGTTGTCACATTGGATGAATAGGACAAATTTTTGCCAATGATCAGGACATTTAAATGACATTACAGGGGTTGTTTTATACATTTCTAGAGGAAGTGCTCAAGTTAAGGATAATAGCAGCGCATATATTAACTGTCCAAATGACATAACGCAAACAGTAATGCCAACATGGTACAACTTATGTTTGCGTTGTGATTTTTAATGTGATTTGTTTTTAACTATCTTGAGGAATAGACAATAAAATATAAGCCTTCAGAAATCTATTAGAATCATACTGAACTCACCCAACCATAGGAGCGTATACACTACACTTTGTGTTTTCTTGAACGTGTTCATTGTGTTGGTAATAGGTATTTATATACATAATTCTTTACATCACAACACATTTTTTTCACTTACATTGACAGTTTCACCAACTAGCTGTTGGCATCGTCGGAATGACCCTTCTGCGCATGACAGGAGGTCAGTCCTGCCGATTCCCGCCGAGAACCGAATCGTAAACTCGTGAGAGTTGGTGGCCCCCCTCGTCACGGTTCATGACCTGCCTCTACGTTCAGATATGCACTGCCTCTTTGATTGTCTTTGTCTTCCAGTCACTCTCCCTATCTATTACACTTGCACCTTCCCAGTCTATATCGTGATTGTGTTGGTTCACGTGGTCCGTGATAGCACTTTTGTTAAGTTCTGTCAGAGATTCCTTCTTTATGGCTCTGGTAAATGCTCCTTTCTTATTCACTTCTACATCTTTCAAATGTTCTTTCAACCTTGTCCCAAACTTTCTTCCTGTTTCTCCAATGTACGCTTGATCACATGATTTACATGGAATTTTGTACAATATTTCGCTCTTGTCCAACTTATCCACTTTGTCTTTCGGGTGTACTAGCAGGTGTACTAGGCAGGTCATGAACAGTGACGAGGGGGGCCACCAACTCTCACGAGTTTACGATTCGGTTCTCGGCGGGAATCGGCAGGACTGACCTCCTGTCATGCGCAGAAGGGTCATTCCGACGATGCCAACAGCTATTTGGTGAAACTGTCAATGTAAGTGAAAAAAATGTGTTGTGATGTAAAGAATTATGTATATAAAAAATACACTTTGTGTTGTTATACTATATTTCATATTGTCCTAGTTGCTGGGGTGACTGAACTACAAAACCAACTACAGCAAAATCACAACGCAAACAGAAGTTGTACCAAGATAACAATACTGCTTGCGTTATGTCATTTGGACAGTTAATATGTTTTCTAATGTGTTTTTGTCCCAAGTTTGCTTGTGGATACAATTATATTCTTCTCTCTCTCTCTTTTCTATGGCAAGCAAGCTCCTACCCACTATATTGACATAGCTAAAGACACATCTTCCATTTGACTATATCAAGTGGCCCAGACGGGACTCGAATTCACAATCCCAAGGTTGTGAGACCAGAATAATACCATCATCCCAAGTTCGAGTCCACTTTGATATAGTAAAATGGAAGATGTGTCTTCAGCTATGTCAATATAGTGGGTAGGAGCTTGCTTGCCATAGAAAAGAGAGAGAGAGAGAAGAATATAATTCAATCAAATCCTAAATTTATTTTAAACAGGCCCTAATTATTCCTCATTCAGAGGGTGTGGCCTGGCTGCCCAGTCTGGATCTCAACTGTCCCCTCCAAGCCTTTTGGTCATTTGGATCTACCAAACTCATGCCCAAACTTGCACGATCTTTCTGCAAGACTGCATCCCAAGTCTGTTTCGGTCTTCCCTTTCCTTTTCTTCCTTCTATCTCAAGCTTTCTTACTTGGCTAATCCAGCCAGAACTGCGCTCAACATGGCCTAGCCATCTCAGTCTCCCTTTACGAAGCACACTATCAATATCTGTAAACTCAGTTTCTCCAAAAAGGCTCTCTGAACTGGTATCATCATTAGGCTTCACACCACACATCCAGCAGATCATAGCTCTGTCATTTCTTCTCAGGCGGTTTATAGTACTAGAGGATGCTGCCCATGTCTCAGACCCATGAAGCATAGCACTTCGTACACAGGTGGAATACACTCTACCTCTCGAAGATAAAGGAATGTGCCTGTTGGTGAGGACTGGCAGTAGCTCACGGAATTTGCCCCATGCAGTTTTGCATCTGACAGTTGCAGCTAAATCACAGCCTCCACCACTGGACAACATGTCACCTAAGTAACAAAACTCTGTCACAACCTCTAACATGTGTTCGCCAACTGGGATCTTCTTGATTGGCCTGCCATCGATTGGCCTGGCGGTACCTTTGCATTGTGGGCATATGTAGTCCGGATCAGGTTTGAGAACACCCTCAATTCCACTACACCGTTTGTGCACCCAGCATAGACATTTGCCACAGTAGATGGAGTTTCTCGCTACCCCCCCCCCCCGCAGGCATACAGCACATGGGTATTCTCCACTTTTGAGCAATTTGTCTAGGTGTGACCCAGAGACCAGACATTTGGTTTTACCCATATTAACACGCAGTCCCTTGGCTTCCATCCCCATCTTCCAGGTGTGCACCTTTTCTGATAACTCTTCAACAGAGTTGGCCATAATGACGATCTCATCAGCGTACAGTAGTTCCCAAAGGGGACCCAGTGCAGAACTCATGAGACAGGGCTTCTAGGACCATGATGAAAAGCAGAGGACTAAGGACTGATGCACTCCTACAATAACACGAAATTCTTCACTGTATCCATCTCCGACACGAACACGACTATGTACATTGGCATACATTGACTGGACAAGCCACTCTTTCACGCCTAGCTTACGCATGGCCCACCATATGACTTGTCTGGAAACCCAATCAAATGCCTTCTCAAGATCAACAAATGACATGTACAAGGACTTGTTTGCTGCCAGAAACTTCTGCACCTGTCGAATGATGAAGATAGCATCTGTTGTTCCCCTTCCTGGCATGAAGCCAAACTGCATGTCATCTATCACTATTCTCTTTCTGATCAGTTGTTCAGCAATTCTCTCAAGGACCTTCATTACTTGATCTTTCAACTTCAGCCCTCGGTAATTGCCTCTCTCTAGTGCATCTCCTTTGTTTTTGTAGAGGCTAACTATATAGCTCTCCTCCCACTCAGATTGAATGCAACCTTCACAAATGATCTGTTCAATCAAGTCACAAACAAGCTTAACACCAACCTCCCCAGCAGGTTTCAGCATTTCTGCTACTACTCCCGACGGACCTGCTGCTTTACCCATTCCCATCTTTGAAATGGCTTTGGATGTCATGTCTAGGGTGATTTGCACACTGGGACCTTCAATGGGGGGTTCGTCAGAGGTCTTCTGGGTTCCAACGAAATTCAACATTAAGCAATCGTTCATAATGTTGCTTCCAAGCTACTTTCTTGGCCTCTTCATCCATTGAAAGGACACCATAATCATTTTTCACAGGCTTCTCCATTACAACTCCCTGCCTTTCACGACTCAGCTGTTTGGCCAACTTGTAGATGTCAGCACTTTTAATTGTAAGTTAATAATTGTAAGTTCATATATGTGCTGCCATCTATTGTCTGTAAAGTGCAATTTGAAGATTTAACTTTTTGGAGCTTAAGGAGCGGTAGAACACACATTATAATTCTGAAAATATATGAAAACCATTTTTCAGGAGGATATGCTGTATAAGAAACAATGGTTTTGAAGACCTAGACACAGTGACTAAACACCTAGGTAAAATATAAATTTCTACATCTAATTTTGAACGGACCCACAAGTTGCATTCCTGGTCCTTAACTATTTTTATGCGTTTTTCTTCAATTTCATGTTGATTTTTAAAAACTTTTGATGATAAATCAACAAAACTAAAGGTAACATAACCACCAAAATAACTTTTTTAACTTGAGAAAGCACTGATGTGATTTAAATAAAATTTTGTAACATTTTGACTTTATAATCAGTCGTGTTTTAATACCTTTTGTCAGTATAAACGTATCAGCTTGGCATAAAAGCTGCTAATTTAAAATTTTGTTCATAAATGATAGAAATATATGAAATATTTTATCAGATTATCAAAATATAATCAATGTTCTATCATTTCATGATACTAGAGTACTAGCTTCTTTAAATAAGTACTATAATTTCAAATTTTTGTTTTGGTGATGTTTCCACCTGTTTACATACAACGTACATGTATAAATGATTGCTCTAGTTATTGGCAGACACGAGGTGCCATTGTGACTACCGTAAAATGTATCCCCGATTGCAAACGCCACTTAGCAGTTTGCCTGAATTATAGTTACTAATGTTCATGAACAAATATGTATATCAAAACTTAAAGTGTTCATGAAGTAAACATATATAGTCAAATCATCTCCAGATTTTTTCCTCCTGCTACATGTACGTGGGTTATTACGTCAAACGCATCCATTCCCACAGAGATATATGTAAAATTCAACCCTACGTAACTCTAACACTTCCTCTATGCCTTTCATAAATAAACGACCATCAATGTGCCATTTTCATTATGACAGTTTTATTCAGATACAACCTGTAATACGTAAAGATCTATTGCCATCTATGTTTTTAAAATTGTTTACAAACATGATGACATTTTTTTAACAAACATATCAGCTTTCGTAAAAGTATAATTTAATTTAATCAATGCATAACACCCAAACCTTATGAAGGACTGTTTCTGTAAATAGCCTCAGTTGCCTAATACCTTGATTGCTGGCACCAAACCAGACTGATTGATCAAGGATAACACCATACATCAGATCTGTCACAGACCATGTAGAAATGTTTTATGTATGAAGAGAGCATTATCAAAAGTACTTCATTACAAAACTGATGTTCACTCCTTACTTAATAGATACCAAATAACATTAAATTGCTTAAGCATTGAATACTTTAAAGCAATACAATTGTAAAAGATATATCAACATGTTTAATAAGAGAATTTCATCAAGTAGATGTACATGATAATATGGACGGAAATAGCAAATTATGGACGGAATTCCCAGTGAGAGTTCACTACATGTATCACAAATCTTGTGCTTCCTATTTTACATTACATAATCCTGATCATTCACACCCTTATTGACTGACGAGCCTTGTCTAGTATGTCTTTCCTTATCTTGGGGTATTGGGGATGTGCACTTATAACCTAGGATAAAAAAATGTACAAATTTTAATAATTTATAATTATCAATATTACTATATTTATAGTTAATCATATAAAAAATTATTCAAAAAAGCAGAAATTTACAGAAAAAAAGCTTACATGATGACAAATGTCGATAGCATCCACATATCTTTTGGCCTTTAAATAGTTGAACCCAAGCTTATAACCTGCAATAAGGGCACATGTACCATGATTTGTGTCGGAATAATATATATTAATAACACACATTTAATTTCATGTAAATTCCATCATAAAATTCTTTACAAATTAAAATTAAGTGGCTAGATACAAAAAGCATATTAATTTAGTATACTATATACCTATATTCGGGTTTCCTTTATTTCCATACTTCCAAGCATTTTCATAATTCTTTGCAGCATCCTTGTAAGATTGCTCTTTCTCCATGATAAATCCCATGTATTCATATGCTTTGCAGCAAGACTGAAAACATATTTGATTGATTTAGTGCTTAATTTAATAATTTGATTAATCATGCTTGCTATGGAAAACTGAGAGGGTAGATGACAATAAAAAAAATACTAACTTTATTATATTGAAGACAGCGTTTCAACAACTCTGTAGCCATGTCAAATTTTCCACTCTGAATGTAAATATCAGAAAGCAAGAGCCAAGACTTCTCCAGATCTTCTGCATCTTCCATATTCCACGTGCTTTTTGCAACGCGTTTCAGCTGATTTCTTGCTCTTGGTGTTTGCTTAAGAACCATGTAAGCAGCGGCCATGCCATACAAAGCACCCACATTATCTTTATCTCGCTGTAAAATTAATGAATTCTAAATCTAACAAAATATAAAGACTCACTTTATAGCGTTATTACAAAATTACAAATTATATACATATTAACTTCAATATTTCATATCCCCCCCACTGCCCCCCCAAAAAAAAAAGAAAGAAAAAAAAGAAAAAGGGGGGAAAAAGACGCTTGATAATAAAGTTATGAACATGTTATTGAAGATGACAAATCAAATGGATTAAACTTAAAACATTTTTGAGCCAACTTAGCAATCCAATACCTCTGATGCACAGATCTCCATGAAAGCAGCAATAGCTCTTTCAACATTTGCTTTATTCTTAGTGGCAACCAGCGCCATATTTTCTAAGATCTTAGCCCGAAGATCACTAGGTTTCGGTTTGAATTCTCTGAGTATCTTCTCCGCAGTCCTGATGGCATGCTGCTCACTGTCTGCCTTTTCAGCTGCTGAGCTGTTGAATTATTAAATAACATTATAACTTGAAAATATGAAATAATGAATAACAAACATCAATATCAGAGCTATAACAACCGAGAATCCATATATTGAATTCATTTATTGAAAGTTGGACCTAATAGTCTCAATTAGTTCTAGGGCCATATACTATTGACCATACTAAACTCTACATACATAAAATTGGACGATATGCTTCCAACTTGTGAAAATTTAAATTGTTGTATGCTATTGAAACAGAAAGAGAAGAAATTACCCCATATCCGAATCCCCTTCCACAAAAACTTCTCCACCAATTGTTTCATTGTCTGGATTAAGACAGATCTCGATCATGTTGTATGTTGCATTATTTCCCCAATCAGAGTCCTTCCGAGCTTTGTTGAAGTGTTTGAGAGCAACTGCCATATTGCCAACATACCTACCAAGAAATAAATACCCCGGTACATTTGTGGTTAGATGGGAAAAAAACATAGCTATGCATTTGCATGGGAAAATCAAGCCTAAATCTAGTGCAAATAGATAAATACCATACCATTCATATAACCCTTTGCAATAATTGTAACCAGCATCAATTGTAGCTCTTCCAGAGGAGTTTTCTGCAAGTTCCAGGAATCTAGTAACTTCATCAAGCTTGCCTGCCCGTCTCATAAGATCCACCAAGCGAGCAAGTGCTTCATAGTGATCTATGAAATGGTATCACTGAATTGTATATTCGATGCATTTGCTTACATATTACCCATTATAATCTTGGATTTATGCCTAAGAAATTTATATTCTATAAATATACATAGCGAAAGAGCAATAACATTTGATAACATCAGCAAGTATTCTGACCATAAAAATGAATTCTATTTTGATATTTTAATGACTGTTACACAAGTCGATTTACCAGGTCTGCGCTCAAGCAGTTGCTGAAAATGGTACATCGCTTGGTCGTATTCATTCTTCCTGAACATTAAATCAGCTAACATGACAGTTGCAGCATCATTTTCATTGTCATTTTTCAGCAGTGTCATGCACTGGTGTTGGCAGGCATCAAGATCCTCAGTGATCATGTACAGCTTAGCAAGTTCAAGCATTATCTGCATTCAGAAATATGTAATATCATGTTTTATGAATAGGCTCTTTCACACTGAAGCATTAACAATAAATAGAAAAAAATAAAGTAAATAGTAAGCATATTACATCAGTTTGGATTATTGACATATATGGAAACATTTGAAAAAATAATATGCAGTTCACAAATATTCTATCACTCTAAGCTATTAAAAAATTAAATTTATAGAGAAAACATCAACTGATTTGGTCAACTTACTTTGCCATCATTTTCAGAATGGTGTAGAGCTTCTTTATAGTACTTAATTGCTTTCACAAAATCTCTCTGTTGATAAGCATGAAGAGCCATTTCTTTGCTGATGCTACAATATTTTTTTCTTTTCTTTTAACAAATTTCATTAACTTCCACAACATAATGGATGGCAAATATTTAAACAAAATAGTCAGAATACAAATTTATCATATGTACTGATAACTTCGACAGAACATTTCTTTATGTTAAATCAGTTTCTTGTTTCTTAAACCACTTATAAAATACAAGATTCCTGGATATTGACAGTTTTTGAAGATGTATTTCAACCCACTTTCACAAACACTTATGTAACATGTACGGAATATCCGGTAAATCAGCGGATAGTTCATTCTGACAAGTAAAACAGACCAAGAGACAAAAACCTTCAAATGAACCTTTTTCATGCACAAGCTTTTTGTGTGTGAAATACACGAGATAAAAACGGTTGGTATCCTTTGTAGAGGTCAGGTGCTCACAGACCTCATTTCCATTTCAACATAGCAGCTGTGTGAAAAAGGTACACATGCTCTAAATACCTGGATGCCAGCTGTCTTTGGGTAGGGTAAGCATCAGGCTGTTCCACTTGAGCTCGCTTTAGTACACGATTCTGCAGGTCTGCGGCTAATGTAAGGTGCTGCATCGAGTCCTCTATCCGCAACTGCTTGTTATAGACTTTAGACAGCAGCACATAGTAACGTGTATGCTCTATCAAAATGTCGAGATCCGTTGCTAGAAAAAAAGTTATACAGGTAAATACTAAGATGAGAGAAACTACATAGTTACAATAATATTTATCAAAGGAAACACCCAGTAGGTTATTCATTTTAGTGTTGGCTATAAATTTTATCTAGTGATTATTATGAACAGAAAATTTCCATAAAACTGTGGTACAAATGATTTTATTTTTACCCTCTCATACATAAAACATTACATGAAAGAGATCTTAGTCAGAGCAGTAGCTATATAAAATACTACATGTAGGTAGCCACTAATTCAGTCTTGTGTGTACAGTAGTCAGTACAGTGTGAGTACACGGAACCAAGCTGTACTAGCAATTTAGTGTATTGTCATCGTGCGTAGAGCAGTTCAGTATAAAGCTATAGACAACCTTCAGAAAAATGATGAAGCAAACACAATATTTCCCTCACATCTGTCTCTTGCCATGCACAAAGCCACCTCCATCCCCTCCTTTACTGGCCCCTTCAACGACAATACCCTGGGACTTTTTTTTTATTGTGAATTACATGAAAAAGCATTATGGTGTCCACATATTGCATATTATTTCCCATGTATTGAAATCAAGCCGAAAAGAAGCGATGTTTAAGTCGATTGTCAAAAATGGCTGCTAAAAACCTACTACATAAAATATCAGAATGAAGTTGTTAACAATATAAGATTTGGTTTGAATTTACATGATCATAAAATATATCATGCACCACAAAATTTTGAGTACTAGTACATCTCTTCTACATTACCTTGCATTTTAAAAACTGCAATTTTTCTTTGTATTTATATCAAACATGCATCATAAAATGTTTCATTATTTTTATGCTTTTTCAATTGAATATTTGTTCTCAAAAGAGACAAAAAAAACAAAACAAAAACAATCAACAATGTGAAGTCAACACTTAGATTATGATATACATACTTCTTTTACATATATCTCCTGATTAATTAATGTAAAAATGTATGAATTGAAATTAAAGTCGATAATAAATTTTACTTCACCATCAGATCAATACAGAACTTATAACTAATAATACATAATAATCAATATTTATAATTTGATTTTGTCGATTTCAAAAATTCATAAGAAATATTTTAAGCAAAAATTTCTGACAAATTACTTCGAATTAATTACAAAGTAATTCTTGCTTTTAATAGCGTCATAATGACAATTTCAGTTGACTTGAACGTTCAAGACTGCAGATTTCATTTATGACCACTACTGTATATTCAGTACAGATCTATAATGAACATATATCAATATTCAGTAAAAAAAAGAATGGTATACCTCCTGCATCATTCTCAAGGGCCTGCTTCAGCACTTTTTCAGCTTTGTCATACTGTCTTAGTTTTAACAAAAGCTCAGCCAGATCATGCCTAAAATTCATTGACAGGGTTATAAAGACTACAAATAAGTAACATTTCATTAAAAAAAGCACAGATGATAGAGATAGTGTATGCTTTAAGCTAACAAGCACCTTGCTTTATTTTCAAACAAATAAGAACATAGCATGCCAACTAACCTCAATGCCAATTGTCCACCCCCTCTCAATGACGCTTCATAATAATTTATTGCTTTGCCATAGTTATGAGTTTTAACAAGAGCTTGTCCAATTTTACTAGCAAGCATGGAGTCACGTGGGTTTTTCTTTAAAGCTGATTCATATACTTCAATGGCTTTCTCTGGTTCCTGGATACTCATATAAGCATCACCTAATAAAAGGCAAGTGTGTGGGCTTGGATGCTTATCTACCAATTCCCTGCAATGCAAAATGCGTAAGAATGAAAGAATAACAAAGGAAGCTAAAGTCTTTAATCACATGATTTCAATGTTACGTTAATATAGTGAGACAGCTAACAATAATAAACAAGTACATAAGTGAAACAACTATGGCTAAGGGGTCAGAAAGCACACATTGAAATTAAAGGAGGACCAGATTACCTGTAACAACTAGCATACAACTTTTTATCTTTACGGTGATTTAAATAAATGTATGCCATCTTTTCTCTTGCTTCCACAAAATAGGCCTGATCTGGTGCTATTCCTCTTAGCATACCCAGTGCTCCCTCTACATCATCTCTGGCAAGTGCTAGGTCACAGTTGGCA
Source organism: Streblospio benedicti (assembly GCA_019095985.1). NCBI lineage: Eukaryota > Metazoa > Annelida > Polychaeta > Spionida > Spionidae > Streblospio > Streblospio benedicti. The sequence goes on from CM032665.1 coordinate 15,118,514, forward strand.
ATGGTTATTCGGATTTCTTCAGGCGTTCCAGCAAAGTCATTAATAGCATCTTGCATCACTTTGGCTGCTTCATGCTGAAAAGAAAGCATACATCTGTACAACACGTCACCCCAGATTCTCCCCAACACACATCCAGCATTGAAATCATTTTAAAAAAATCAAACAAATTTATGTTATTACCTGTTCTCCTAGCAATCGATGAGCTTCTGCAAGCTCTAAAAAGACAGAGACCCTCTCATTGACAGTAATTTGAGCTGCCTTTTTCTTGCTCTGTGCCATGGCACCCGATGGGGTCCTTCTCACACCAGGCAAAGACATGGCCATGGTGAGGGTCTTTGCTGCGTCAGCCATATCACCTTGCTTCTTCAGAATGCGAGCTTTGATCAGATGGTAAAGTGGGTGGTCCCTCACCTGTAAACAGCAGCTTACTTATAAAAATAAAACAAAATTTAATATTTCTGGAGACACAAAGCAATGATATGTACACTACTTTAAGCTTTGGAAGCAATAGAGAAAATGTACATGTGCAACTATGAAAAGCAAGTTGAGATTATTGGATGAAATAATAAGTACAATGTAGTATCATCCAAGACCTAACAGTGATGCGCCTCATAATATAACATGAATAGGAGCCTAACACACTTTATTACTGTATGTGACCATCCGTGGGCCTTTAGTAAGTAGAAATTATGTCCAGTTAAGGCTTTAACATGAATGTATACGTATTTCCGTTTGAATTTCATTGGTATAGATTTAGACGTTATTCGAAATGTTTAGATGGATCAATGAGGTGAGCCATTGGATAGCCATTTTCATTAGTACCTCAAAGTTGTGCGAAAGGCCCTGATTCAGAGAGTAGTCCGCCAACTTGAAGTTGTTCTGCTGGAGCTGGATCTGTGCCATGAGGATGTGAGCGTCGGAGTACGTGGGGTCCACATCCAGACAGTGCTGCAGGGTTGCCTGGGCCACATCAACATCACCAGATAGAAACTTCACTTTTCCCATGAGGTAGAGAGCCTCCAACAGACCAGGCACTGCCCTTGTCAGGGGTTCAAGCACTTGGCTGCAGCGTTTTAACACAGGATGTACAGGCTGACCTTTTGAACTGGGCTGTAAATGAGAAAACCCAACCTCTAAGAATCATATTAATAGAGATAAATGTTTGTTTAGCCTCATACATTATCAATGGGGCTTAACACAGTTTTGTTTACCTTTAATTACCATGACGATGATGATGATAAGCTTTTATGAATCATTTAATTCATGTACATGTAGAATATTATCTGAATCTTACTTGAAATAATTTATGAAAATTAACATTTATCTTCTACTTTGATTGATCCCTAAATCAATTTCATAAAAAATATCATACTCATACCTGTGTGGGCGCATAACACAAATAATCCTTCACCACTTGTATCAAAAAGTCAGGATTCATGTGATAGTAGTAATCAGTTCCCAGAGGCAGTCCCTAAAATAAATTTCAATAATAATTATAGGGTAATACGAAATAAACTAAATAGACCTTTCTAAATCAATAAACTTTTGTGAGATAAGAAATCATTTAGTTCTTAACGTCCTACAAATTATCACATGGTCATTAGTTATATACCACAGAATCCTAAATGAATTTTCTCTTCTCCGAGATGGCTTTTTAATTGCAATGAGATTTTATGGCAAATGATCTATTACAAAATCTAGGAATTCCTATTTGTAGCTACATGTAATAATAAATGAGCATTACAATATAATTCACGATGAATTCCAAACACAATTTGAACCAAACAACAAACACTGTAACAAAAAAACACCAAAATATATAACAAAATATGGCTTTACTGTTGCAGATATATCTATAACTTTTGGCGCTGGTCGGGGATTGATGATATGTTCGTTAATGAGGTTCTGTTCATAATCTATATTAAATGTTTTGTCAGGACCTTCATTCCTTAGCATGTCTTTATTTTGTTCATATAACTTTCTATTTAAGATATTATATCCAGCCATCTGAATGTAAAATATAAAAATTTGAATGAAAAACTGTAACATTCTTGCAGAAGAACAGGCATGCAGAAAGATTGATATAAGCAATGTACATTAGAAGAGGATTTCTCTCTCCCGTCTGTAGAGCTGTATAACATAGCACACATACACTAAAAGCCCATCAAATACAACAATAAAATCTAATTTAAAAGGTTGTTATATAAAGTACATTGAAGATGAAAATTATATTTTGCACTGTTACTTCACAATGACATATGAATAAACTATTTAAACAACAAAGTCTTAAAAGTTATGTGCTATTAACTAATTCAATGCTGTATATTTGTAGACTTTACATTTTTAAGGATTATACAATGTCTTACACTTTTTTAAAACAAAATATTTGAAGCTAACCAGATCCATGGAGCAGCCATGGGTTCTCCAGTGCCCATAATTATGTGACGTCCAAAATGGAGGATATGGAAGAGAAAGCCATACCAACAGCAGCTCACCCACATCACTGGTAATACCAATATGTCAATAACACCAACCACAAGACGCTTTATTCCGTGCATGCTGAAAAGTTCCTGAACCACAGTAACTTTTTGGATGCACACATTAAGTTTACCACTGAATGAGAAGAGAATAGAAAACTGAAGTTCACTAGGACAGCTGCATACACAGCCAAGAAACATGATGGTGGTCTAAAGCTAAAAATATACTGTAAACTACAAATACCTATCAGCACCTCCATTTCAAGCAAGTCAAACTATACCATAAACTCATTGTCATTAGCAACCTCTACCTGGATCCACCCTACTGAGCACCCCACCAGATGGACAATGTCAAAATCCTAGACCATGATAGCATTGCATTTGACAGAAAGTGGAAGAGGCAGTTCCCTCAAACAGGATCTAAAAAGGAGAATGTAGGAGCACTAGACCCCAACCACTAATACAAAAAACTTGTTGACCCTGCTGCCACCATGAGATCTGTTGACTTGTAGAATGCAAGTTGTTGAAAAAGTCAAGATCCACATTTGACGAAAGCTTCAGGTTAGCTTCAAATTTTTTGTCCAACAAAAAGTGTTACTCTGTATAATAGAATTCAATGCTATGCATTACATTCAAATATTGTGACGCAATCATATTGAATAATTACACATTTATTGATGATCATCATATCAAGATTTTTGAGAACTTTATCAAAACTGAAGATTCACTACCTTGAGTCCTGCAAAATGAGTTTCAATAGCTTCATTTAAGAGTGCTTGCACCTGTTCTGGTGCTTGTTGTTTCTTCATTGCCAACACAGCACTAAGATGGGATAGCTCCTGGAATGCAATATTTATATCAATTTTTTTGAATATTTCAATCAATTGAAAAAAAAAATGAAAATGACAATTGTATAAAGGTGAGTTTATACACTTACTGCAGTCTTTCCAATGCTCTGTTGTATTTCATTGAGAAATTCTAGTTGCTGAGATGCATCTTCTAATTGACCTTCCATCAATTGACAGCGGATAACTCCTAAAACATATTTGCATGACTAATAAGTAGAGTTTGACAATATACAATGAGAGTTATAAACGTAAAAGTTTGATGTGTAAGAACTCAAAGAAGTATTCATCATATGGTTATATACATGGGGATATCCATTGTAGAGGGCAGAAACCAACTGAGACTGATGAATGCGCATTCTTTCTTTTCCCCCTTCAATGTTAGTATTAGTATGGTTGTACATATGTGAATCTCTCCAGTTTATTGATTTCAATTTGCATCTTTGCACATATCTAGCATAAGTTTGTTGTACATATATGTGCCTGTGGAATATACATGTAGGTGGTTGATGCCCCGAAATATAATTAAGTGACACATGGAAGACCATAGTAACCTGTTAGTGCTCCAACACTAGTTTCATCAAGCTTCATAGCATTCCTGTAGCATTTCATGGCATCTCGTATTTTTCCCTGCATAAGTAATTCGTAGCCCATCTCTGTTACGTAGTCTGCTCTTGTACTGTCCAATGACACTGCTCTTTCTGCTAGAAAGTAGGTTTGTTGCAAAACTAGAGGATTACGGCCACACTAAAACAAAAAAATACATATATAAACGGTTTGATTTCTTGAAAAGAAAAAAGTTATAACATCTACATTGTAGATCCAATCTAATGTAATAGATCATTGAAAATGATATAAGTTTGTATGAGAGTAGTACAACAAACTCACTATTCTACAGAAAACCTTTGCCATGTCATCAAATAGCCAATGATTTTTTGGTTCTACACGATCCATTGTTTCACAAAGATCTGATATGTGCTGTGATGCCTAGAAACCAGGAAAATAGAATAGCAATTGTAAAATACTAGTTAACAAAACATATAGAATAAAAATGTCCTTTAAGTGCATACAAATTTGAGCATAATCTTTTTTTAAAACCTCGGCCACAATGTTTCTGCTTCTCAGTTTATATTTTCTATACCATATTAGGCTATAATTAACCCAACAAGCAACATAGAATGACGTCAGATATGCAATAAATGGTGGATGAGATACGTGTAGTCACACAAAGTATATCCTAGGTATTTGAAAATGAAGAGATGTTTATAATTGTACATGGACATTGATTAATATTTACAATGCAACATATATGTACATGTATGAGTTACATGTAGTCTATGTATAAAAGTGCAAATTTAAATTGAGCCTTACTTCACCATAACTTCCATCACGACAGAGTTCATAGAGAATGTTGTAACGAAGAGCTTGAATGCAATTACCATCCACTATAAGACACCTATTATAGCATAAAAAATCATAGTAATTCATTTACATGAGTCTAATCAAAGGTAAGTTACTATGAAACTTTCAATCACATGCAGAACTAGAAAATGAATTTACCTATCAGCAACTTCTCTTGTCTGATCCCAGTCTTGAAGTGCGAGCTGAATTTTCATTTTATCAACAAGGGCTGGTAGGAAATTTGAATATAGAACCACGGCCTGATTAACAAGTTCAAGTGCTCCAGAGAAGTTGCGCCGCATCTCTAAGTATTTAGATTTTCCAAAGAGCGCATCAATATCTTTTGCACCTTCTTGCCTGAAAAGATCAATTGTATTCAAATGTGAACAAAAATAGAATATGCTCACATTATCATCCTGTAATAATGACGGTATACATTTTTATCACCTTCTGTATATGTATAATCAACAGTTTAGACTTTGTAAAATATGTTGCACGACTTCAAAATATTGAAAATTTTCATTGATCTATTCATTTCGCAGAGTTATATTAATACATGCTAGCAATGCATTTGAAATATTTTACTAGAAAAATGATGAGACAAATACTTCAAAAATCACCAAATTTCCATTCAATTCTTGCAAATTTCTTATCCAGCGCAATTATCCAAATCAATTTTGGAATGCTTGCTAAACAAAGACGTTTGAGGGAGAGAGAAGTTTGAAAATTTGTCAAACATACACGTACATTGCAAAATAAGTTGTGAAAATGGACTCTCAGGAAGTCTCAGTTGATAATAAAGACAATAAGTTGCAAATCATTTTTTAGGAAGTTCAGAAGTTATTTTTTGTGATATAACATAAAACAAACTGCAGTCAATGTGTTTCTGAGCATTTGATTTAATTGATGTAAAATTCATATTAATAACATCATGCTACTGTAGATCTCATTACTAGATAACTTTTTAATTTCAAATGCAGGCCTTACCATGCTACAATGCATGGAATGAATGCAATCATTAAAACCTTGAATGGTCTGATTTTAGTAGGATAATATGGACAGACTATTACTATTTCATATCTGATTTCTCATTAAAGTCACATAAAAAACTAGACAGCAGTAGAAAGTATAGATATATAAAAGTGTGGTGAAAAAATTGATTGATTTCAATGTAACACCAGAGGTACCTATTACAAATTTGTTTGTTTTCAGTTCTATGTACATCAATTACCAATCTGAAATGAATGAGCAATATATGGTAATACCAGTATAAATAAAACAATGTTGAATGTTCATGCATCATGTCCATCGCTATTTTTTTTGTAAATTTAAAAAAGATAATTTTGCCTAAACCTGCCTGATCATAGGTGCATACGCCCATACGATTACAAACATTCAACGTATTTTATTTGTGCCTACTGAAATACACTATTTGTTTTTTTCCATACCTTTTACATAAATAAAATTTCTCAATATTACAAATTGTTACACTGACAAATATTTGGATGGATTGCATGTTAGCATACCAATTATGGTACATGTATGCATTTTTATCACTAAATTTTTCAATGTTGATATTTTGATGTGATAAATAATGATCAATTGTTTTATGAGACCCACTGCACTGCAACTCATAAATATCGTTGTAAAGGTTAATTGTGCTAGTTTCCTTAAAAAAGCACTTTTATTGGTCATTAGGCGGGCAGTACTTACAAAGATATTAAAGTCACAAAGCTCGGCCGATGATGTTCCGATGCACAACCGATGCGATTTTTGCCGGGAACCAGCAAAGCTCCTCCATTCACTGGCTGGCGTTTGAACACTGGTATTTGCTAGCATGTCGGTGTAAATTATTTACACTTTTAAAAGAGACACCATACGGACATCGGCCGGTGTTTGTTTCGTAGCCCGTTGACGTCTTCGAGCTATACCGCCGATGAGGAGAACTCGGTAGTAACCAAAAAATCCACCGAGATCCAGCGATGCCGGACATATACCGTGCTTTGTGTCTTAAGCATTACAAGAAATCAAGCAAAAATTATCTTCATACTTGTTCATTGCAGGGCTAACTTCTATTGGTAGCATATTGTATAAAATAGAAAAGTGATAACCTTAGTTTATACTTTTAACATTCCTTCTAATATAGATTTGGCCACCCTGGGGGTTTTGCATAGCAGTTACACACCTGAATGTTCTATGAAAGGCACTTCTTAAATTTGACCAAAAATATGAAAAACTTGTGTGGAAATCAGGTGTACATGAACTGGCCCTACAAAAATAAATCTTACCCAAGAGCTTCATCAAAATACTTTATGGCTTTTTTAGCATAAGCTTCCCTTCCACAAAGCATCTCGAGCCATCCTTTCAGAGCCAAACCCTAAAATGAATATATATATATATATAACATCAGTTGATGTATATGACATAAATCTATCAATTACACATGACAGAACACATTAAAGTGAAATTGATCAGGTTTATACCCAATGAACAAAGAAAATTTAATTTATGATACCTCTTTGGATTGTGGATTCATTTTGAGCATCCTATCCACATATTCCCTGGCTTTGTCATACTTTTCAGTAAAAAATAGCAAAACACCAGCAAAGTATAGACCCCTTTCCCCAGCAGTTTTTCTTTCTTCTTTTAATTTAGCATCTAACATGGTAATTGCTTCACGATCTGTAATCATAACCAATTTTATTTTATTATCATAGCAATCTAACACCAGCTTTCTTAAAATTAAACAACACAGTTATGCACAAAGAATCACTTTTGTTATTGTTTACTAATTCTAAGAATTCAATTAAGCCAATATTTAGTATGAGTGAAGATTTTGATTGAACAATTTAGGGTTTCAGATGAAAGGAAAAAAACATATCAATTCTATTCATGACATTAGGAAGACGTCTCACCCATCATTTTTGACTTTTTGTGAGCAAAAATTAAGGCTAGTGTGGCACCGAGGTTAAGATCTCTCATGTCTTTAAGATGATCCAATTCTCGCATGCCCTCTTGCACTCGGTCTAAAATATGCAAAGTTATAAAGTTAAAAAAATATATACTGGTAATAGGAAAATGGTAGCATAAAGGCAACATGTAAATGTAAATGTTAATGTGGTTATTTATAGTCGCAATTCACTGTTATCGTGCTCTAGCGACTTGCCATATCTACACCAGGTCATTGGCATCCTTGTCACACTATATCCTTCTCAACTCCCTGGGGAGCATACAGCACATCGCTACCGTAGCGAAGACATGTTAATCACTCACATTAGCATTCACTCGCCTGACCTGTACCTATTTAATGTTTAGGTACCACGGAGCAGTGTGCAACCTGTTAGAGGTAATAAAGCGGAAACCCACTGAAACTTGGCATACGTATGTATGTCCATGTACCCGGTATATTATATACATCTAAAGGAATACGAGGGAGAAGGAAGGAGGGTATCTTCATATCATCAGTTTACATATGGATTAATCTTAATAAACCCCAACAACAAATGCATTATTTTTAATGTATTTTGATAGATCCTTACCTCAGGCATTTCTTTGGTTGGTTAGACATGAAACTACAATGGCATGAACTACAAACTACAATTATGACATTTGATTTATAAGAGACAGTTAACAGTATGTGACAGAAAGACTGTGTATTACAGATATTGATAGCGTGCTTCGTAAAGGGAGACTGACATGGCTAGGTCATGTTGAACGCTGCTCTGGCTGGATTAGCAAAGTAAAAGAACTTGTAGTAGAACTAAAGAAAGGCAAGGCGCGACCAAAACAGACTTGGGATGCAGTCGTGCAGAAATATCGTGCACACGTTGGCATGGGTCTGATAGATTCTAAAGACCAAAAGGCTTGGAGAGTAGAGTTATGATGTAGACTGGGCAGCCAGGCCACACCCTCTGAATGAGCAATAATTATGGCCTTGCTTAAATAAATTCAAGATTTTATTTTATTTATTGGTTGAGTAATTGAAAAAAGCTCCTACATTCAACAAATGTTAGAAGACGGGCCAGTCAAAAAGGTCACATGAGGCCAGGAAGACAACTACAACAAGAATGTCTAGGTCTAGTTCTAGTTCTACTTGATGTCAGCAGGGAGCAAAAGTTCATCGCGCCAGGTGAGTCCTGCTGGTTCAAACCAGCTGCGCAGACTGCTGACTCTTGAAGCTGGTTGACGAGTCAGCCTCCACCACATTGGCGGGAAGAAGGTTCCACTCCTTAACAGTCAGTTAATGTTTCAAACTTCCGATAGAAACCTGAGATTCCTGAGTTTATATTGTAGCCAACTACATGTACATAGGTTAAATGTGACATGGTCATATTTTACCTGTAAAATGGACACATTGAAATGCACACATTGAAAATCCTTATCTGCAGACACAAGACATACAGACAATATATAGAATGGTGTCAACATAGCGAGTATTTTTGTATGAAAAGTTATTTGTAAAAGAGGTATATTTTTCCATCAAATGCGCGATACATCGGTGTGGACTCCGACCTGGGAAACTAAGGGTTTATGGTCTGTAAGCCAGAGTGTAGAACCACTAGTACTCTAGAATGAACATATGTATAATTAGTGTATTTGTATTTTAATCTTATAAAAAAATTCATGTGTCAAATGGATACATTCATACATTTGAATGCAGTATAGCCTTAGGTGTTAGTTTCAATGAGTTTCAGCTTTGCATGTGAACCATAACACAATTATAGTTTACATACAGTGAGAAAGCTATGCATATAATCATATACATGTAAATCTATGCATAAAATATGGCTAAATATAAAAGGAAATTAGTTTACCTTCCAGTACAAGACTAAAGCCATAATAAAACTTGAGGATTGGATCATTTCCATATCTTTTCAAACCTTCCAGACAAGCATTTTGCATGTGTCTATAATGTTTTTCTCTGCACCAATAGGTTATCTTTCCCTGAAATTCATAATGTAATGCTCTACACAGTAAGAAAAAAATGTCATGACTAAGAACAAATCTCCTGTATACCAGCAGATCAATGTCAAAATTTTAGATGCATGTAACTGTAAGTAGCTTTTGCAGGGCCGGCCATTTTGAATTTTGTATGGACTCATTCAACTAGATCCATTGTATAATGAGTTTTGTAAGGACTCATTCAACTAGATACATTATGTAAAAAGTGTCTTAATTCATTATAAGCAGTTGCTTCCAAAGATATAGCCGTATCCATATATATTAGCGAGCGCTCAGGGAGCTGTTCCGACTTAGAAGGAATCTCCTATATACCATCAGATCGATGTCAAATATTTGAGGCGCAAGTGAGTAAGTAACTTTACAGGAGCCGCCATTTTGAATCTCGTAAGGATTCATACCACTAGATACATTGTATCCTCGAGAAAACCCCCACTTCCTATTGGGATACAAAAAATGCAGGCGTTCCATATTTACGTAAACAAGAAAATGTCCGGAACGTGCAACGTATTCTCAACAATGGAAAAGCAGCATTTGGCGTACAGGGATTCACTTGTGCATTGTGATTGTGTGGTAAGGTACTGGTATTTTGTGTATTTATGTCGGCGAAGTTAAGGACCCCTGAGCAGCCTCTGTTCCAAAACCTGTTCAGTATGTTATACAATGACACATGAAATGAGTTTTAATTCACAACTAACACAATACACGAAAACATACATTCGTGACGTGCTGTACTTCGGCCCGATTGCAGGTAAGATTCTCGGCGCCCGTAGTAAATATAGAGAAATTGCCGACTTTCTACCCAAGAGTCTTGTATTAAAATTGTGTTAATCTTCTTACTTTTTACTTGGGATGAATTCGCTAACCTCTGTTCTTCAACATACTAGAAGAATTCGCAGAAATCATTGATAATAAAGATTTGCTGAGACAATTACTTTCCCATCTTTTAGCATCCACTACCAAACGAACATATACTGAAGAGACTTCCTATGGTAAACGTCATTTCGATGTATCGTAGACTTTTCGTGACGTTGCTGTTGTCACAAGCTCATGTGTACCGAGTGGCACCATGTTAGTCTAGATTTATAGATCAACCCAACATCTATAAATATTTTTAAACCAGTGTGGTGACAACTGTATTTGTTACTACTCTCAGATAAGGTATGTCTTTTAGAATGCTGTAGTAATCTCATTACATTTCACCATTCGTTTAACAGAATTTTATATACAAAATTAGAAGAAAAACGTCTGGAAGCAATCACCTGCTCTGTTGTATGTTTGTTGTTACTTCAACGTTCACGTGCAACGTCAAACGGTCTGTGTCATGTCAAAATAAAGTGATACTACATAGCAGGTAGACCCTTACGACCTAGTATCTTCATTTTATTTTCCAAAATAACTTTCATTTGAAAGATTTGTGAAATATGACCATATTACTACAGCGTGTACCTAAGTATAATTTATAAGAATTCTTATACAGAAACAGTTGTCAACACACGGATTTAGTTTAGAAAGATGATCTTGGTAGATCTATAAAGTTTGCTAAAGGAAAACTGCCACCATAGATTTAGCCTTTTGGCTGTAATTTCAGTTATTATCTGTTTTATTAATATATAATTAGTATTGGTCAATCAGTTGTAATATGCGATCCATCCATTCATATCATTGAATAATTACTGATACTTTTACAGGTTATAAAATCCGAGTTTGACTGAGGTACACATTGGAAAACAATGCAACAACATGGTCAAACTAAATAGCTCGTATCTTTTTATTATCTATCAAAATCTCATCTCCATCCAGTATGTTGTGGACAAGCGTATATATAATTAGTTCTTTTTCATAAATAGGACAAATGATAGCCTTTAAGTGCATAAATATTGTGTCAAAATATGGCAATTTTCCCTTCATTACCACGGGAGCGAGTTTTATTTACCTGTATCTCAACGCACGTGGCTGACGCATCCTCCATCATATGCTTTGAGACGGCGAACGTACACACGTATGAATCAGAGCCTTTTAATCAAGGCTGTTTCTTGAAACTATGTTATCATGTATATAGCAACTTTGACAACAGAAATATCATGTCCGAAACGGCCATATTCCCATGCATTTGTATGCAAACATGGCAATGTTTTCACCTCGCTGGTGTGTTGTCACTTGACATATGACACGAGGGTTTATTTGATAATTAATATATGTTTTAAGTCATAAGCTGTCGCTTCTAAAGGCATTGCCTTATCCATATATATTAACGACTGCTCAGGGAGCTGTTATGACTAATGGTGCATTCGGAACAACTCGCGAGTTCGTACTTTCGAGTTGACAAGTCGTAGCTACGGTTGTGGCTATTCGATACCATCTAACAAGTGGGAAATACATCTGTTAAAAAAATTGCATGTAGGGTATATAAACGAGTGGTTTAATATATATCTATCAATCTTATTAATTTGGTAGACTTTTAGACGGTTGTTATGAATATATTTTATGAAACTGTCTGCGATATTAGAAGAACCTTTATATGGCCATTTTATGCCATCTATACGCCATTTTGTCAGTTACTGCGAATGCGCACCAGCATCTCGTAGTGCTCCCTTCAGCTCCCAGTTCACCAGTCGTAAACACGAGATAAACTTGTTTCAATCGGTTTTCACCACTGAGTCGTGAACTCGTACTTACCGTAAATAAGAGCTGTTCCAAATGCACCATTAGAACCAATCCCCTAGATACCAGAAGATCGATGTCAAAATTTTGAAACAAGTCATACCACTAGTGGTGCATTCGAAACCGCTCGCATTTACTGAAAGTACCACTTGCCAAGTGGTGAAAAACCTTCAAAACCAGCTAATCTCGTTCTTACAACTTGTGAACTTGGTCCTAGGAGATGCACTATGAGAAGCTAGTGAGCATGCGCACAAGACTGAAAAATGGCTGCGCGTATAAAGTTCTTTCAATATCAAACACAGTTTCATCAAATACATTCATAACACCTAGCCAAAAGTCTATAAGATATTAAACTAACATTGAGACATAAGCAGCCCATAGATATATACCTTTCTTTAATCTACCCTATGTATAATTTTTTTTCGATATATATTTTAGACATGTCAAATGGTGTCGGATAGCCACAAGTCATAGTTACAACCAGCCAATTCGTACGTACGAAATCACGACATGGTTACGCACCATATAGACATTGTACTAATAAATGTTTAAAGCAATAATAAATCATGCCGTTGCTTCAAATTTCATTGCCTTATCCGTCTATATATATTAGCTGTGATACGATGGTTTAAACACTAAAATATAGTGGATGGGTGTACTCTAGCCTGAGACTGTCACTCGATAGCCAACTCTCTATAGCTGGGTGATAATGGCAGAAAATGATATATTTTTCGCTATAAATGTACATTTGAATATTTTCCTTATCAACTTACCAATGTAACAGGATCATTATCAGCCATCCTGACGTCTCACTCCACAATAAGCAACTTAGAATTTATAATAAGTAAAATATTTTACTTTTATTTGTAAATATTGTTTATCTTTGAGGAATTTGCTTTCGACTGTTTCCGTCAATTTACGGAATCTGGATCTATGAGTCTTGTTAGGCTACATCGGAAGAAAAACTACAAGAAGATTGGAAGATTATTTCTACTATGTGCAGATACATTTTATCATATTCTGTACCATATTAAGTGTATTGTAACACTTAAAATGTGAACTCAGCGTAAAAATCCAAACTTGTGCCAACTATTTTGCGTCAAGTATACCCTTTAATTCCGGAATCCCTGTCGTTGTAGTGCACTTCGTGATCGGCGACCATGACAATTATGACAACAAAACACAGGTCCATGCTGTCACAAATCTGAATGTTTTTGTCCTATGTAATCCACTAAAACAGAAAGTCACCTATTTGTTATTTAAATGATGCCTTTAGCACACTTTAAGGAATTGAATCAAGGACCTTTAAGATTAGATCATGACGGTGAGAATTAATTATATTGAATCAATTACAGAGATATCAATTAAATTTTCCAGGTGCTTTACTAATCATAAGGTATCAGGGATACTAGCATATATATTTTTTGCCATACTAGTATTTTGTTGTTTTCCATTTGTACTGTAGAGGTTAATAGTTATAATATATGTAAATAGAAGTCATATCATAAACCAACTAGATATATAGATCTTAGATCTGCCGCCCTTTTTTATTATCAAGATATAATTATAATTAAATAATATTAGCCTATATAGCTTAATCCTATTTTAGAAATAAGTTTTGTATTAAGAAATAGGAATGAATTCTTTCACACAATGTGTTATTCATAAGCAATGGTAATTTTTTAATTGAAAATAATCAAACCATTTTACAGTTTTAATTTGATTATAAAACGCCTATTGGACAAATAATATATTCTTTCTATATGCTATCGACTCTGGAAAAAAAATCCATGTTATACTCTATTTAAGCTTTTCAGCTCTAAAGTACATAATTTTTTTTGTCATGGGTAATTTATGTTCATATTAAGTGTTAACAACATATTATAAATATAGTAGATCTTATGCCAATGAGTGTTGTCACAGCTGTGATCAGCAAGGAATATCTGGTTAATTGTGAATGAAAATTCCATCGTTTTGTCATTTACTATCTACAATTCAATGGAATTGTGATATGTGTATTTTCTTTTTCTGTCAAGCATTGTTTATGTTGTTATGATTTTATTTAATGCAGACCTATATAAATAAATCCTACCTATCAACCTTTGTTTGCTGTTTGACACTGTCCATTATTTCTCGTGGACTTGCTCTTCAAATAGTGCACATATGTGATGAGAGTAAGTAATTTATATACTTGCTCGGTGATATTGAGAAATAATACAGTACTTTTAGATACATTAGATTTTTGTTTGATATGTTTCAAGCTAAAAACAGTAATATGCTCTACAAGTCTACATATTTTAGAGAAGTAAATTTGTTCTTTATTTATAAGTGTGTAGACGTAGCCACTCAATGAAAATACAAGCCCTCTTAAAGTGTGTACAATGTCTTCTTTTCCCAATACATTATATTTACTCATAACTGAAAAAGTCTGTATGAAAAAAAAATAAGGATTAGATTCGTTAGATACTACAATATTTAGCATGCGTGTTTTAACAATTTTAATTTTTTGGTGTGGGTATGAGCATATTGGGAAGGTTTTGCTTTACAAGTTATCACTGGCCCTCAAGCAACTCCTTTAACTTTATATATGAGAATTGAAATTTGTTTAAAAAAAGTATTTGAATACATTGTGTATTTTATTCATTTCAAATGCAGGGATAAAGCAGTAATCACAAGATTGGCAGTCTCTGTATTTAGAGTGATGTCAAATGGCACAAGTTGTGAGAGGAGGATGTGAAGGAAACAGTGATGGTTGTCAATTTGTAGTGTATTACTTGAAATGTATTTTGCACTGTATTATATGAATTGCACTTTTTTACAGAGTGAGTTTGTTCACCCCACGGTTGGGCGCCGAATGACCCAAAAGCGCCAATACCATGATCATGGTACCCTAGGTAACAAATGTGACATGCTCCCTGTACTGCTGTAGTGTTGCGTATAATCCTTTGAATAGTCTATATGTAAACCTTGTAATTATTAATATTTGAAATATATATTTATTTTTTCTTTGTTTCACTTAAACTTTTATTTAAACGTGGACGTTTGAATGTGTTTTTTTTCTGCTTGGATGCTTTTTTTATTCATTGAGATTTTTCTTGATTTTTAGAAGAATAGAGAATGTTTTGGTTTTCTTAAACATGTCACAATCAAGTTCTCTAGACTCTGTTAGGTCACCCATGGGGCTATATTTGTTACTCTCAGTAAATATAGGATTAAACAAATTATTTTGGCTCTACCCTGGCCTACAGTTGGTCATTTTAGATATTCATTGCGTTATGAATGCATATCCTAACGACAAACATACAGAAAACCGGATGAGTTGTTAACATGATAATTTTTTTCATCAGATGATCGAGAGGTATCGTGTTTTTTCCCACTCCTGACTGTGTTTATGAATGGCAAGGCTGTAGCATATTTTCTGATCTCTTCATAATTTCATACGCCATACTTTGCATAAATTATGATAATTATAATGTAAAGGGGACTGCTTTACTACACTTTACTCATATTCATTCATAAAATTGTAAAGTTATTCTTTTTAAACACCAGATGGCAGCATTGATAATAAAATTGCCACAAAAATTTCCGTTGTTATGATTCGTCATCACAGGACGAGTTGATTATCTGAGGGGGGTTAGGTCGTTTGTCTTTGGCAGAACTAGTTATTTTCAACTTTGTGGAACAAACATTATTTTTTGCCGTTTTACATCATAACTTTATTGTGCTTCACTAGCAGTAAAATGTTTATTTTGAAAATATTCAGAAGTAAAATATTCATTCTAAAAAACTACCTACCCCTCTCAGGTGGCTGGACGAGTTGATTATCTGAGAGGGGGGCCAGGTTCTTTGACTTTGGCTAAAGCATTTATTTTCAATTATTTGGTGCAAACATTATTTAATTCTGTTTTACATCACACCTTTATTCTGTTTCACTAGCAGTGAAATATCTGTTTTTAAAGTTTCGAAAGTAGAATATGTATTTGAAAATACAACCTACCCCTCTCAGATGTAGCGTCCCACAATGGTGGGTAAAATGACTTTACTTATATGCATAGACCGTGTTTGTGACCTTTTAATCATTGTACTTTTTATCTTGACCTTAACTGAACTCAACTGAAGTACTTTCTTTTGTTCTGGGATAGAAATTGGATAGTTTTAAGTGGTTTCCATGCCTTGTTGCCGAGTATATAGGTGGGAGAAAAAGGTAATTATACTCGTTGAGTGGATATATCAGCCAATATCTCACGTCGTGGTTTTGATAACAGAACTCGTTCGCTTCGCTCACTCGTCTGTTATCAAAACCACTCAGTGAGATATTGGCTGATATTTCCACTCCACTCGTATAATAACCTATTAGTATTTAAGGCGAGCAGAGAGGCTGAGCTTGATATACCAAGAGAACTCATTTGATGAAAAAAAAATAATGTTAACAACACACCCGCTTTTGTATTTACCATTCTTGTCCAAGCATTTTACATACTATTTTAGAGTGAATTGTCTTCAAATTGTCTCATTTAATGCTGCAATTTGTGTTGTCAATACCTCAAATCAGGAATGCAGATCGCGCTAATCTTCAGTTTTATTAAACATGCAAAAGAAGGATAAAACCCATCTTTATCTATTTCAAGCTTATTATTCAATTTACAAGTCATTGAAAATGACCCAGCTTTTGAACTGGGCCATACACACTTTCACACATGTATTTAAAAGTAGATTTAGCTTATGTTTGTTTTTGATGTTCTGCTGGTGTTAAGTTTAGCTGGGACTGATCCCAGTTTTATCAGAATTCAAGAGAAAATGCTTTAATAGGCCCTTTGGTAGATATTGTAGGACAGCAGTGTAAAAGAGATTCCCGTGAACCAAAACATGATCCTGATATTTTCCTGATAACAAGATCAACTTCTATTAATTAATCATAAGTTTCAAGAGAAAAAATCTAAAGACTCCAATAAGACTCATGGAAATGTTTTTATGACGGGGTTAAATGAGTTTAACTTGCACATGTCTTATTTTGCTTTGGTAATAAAGTTAACTCAAGAGCCTCTAGTGTCAAATTTTGCAGCTTTTTGTCTATCATATACTGTGAATTTGTTTTCAATTTGTCTTCTCTGGATTGCAATGAAGTTATATTTTTCTAAAGAATTATTTGGGGGCTTAGTTTCTATAGAATAATTTTTGATTATCGGCAAAATGATACTATTAGTTTTAATCTTTTTTTAAATATTATTTATTTCAGATCTTTTTGAATTTTAGAGATCTTTTTTAATTAAACATTATATTTTGACTTTCATTTTTTAACTATTTTTCATGGATATCGTGCACTAATTGTTTTTCATGTTGGCATTGCCTCGAAGTAATAACTAGACATTCGGGTCAGCAAGAAGTCAAAGGCAGACCTTGATTCTTTGTTACACACAGAATATCATATTATTTATTCATGTGCATATAGTAACATGTATCCTATTTGCCGTAAATAACTCGCATATCAGTATAATACTCATTGTTGTTAAAGAATTAATCAACCAACACCAAATATATATGTATTCAATATAGTTCATTTTCTACAAATAATTTACACATAATTGGATAAAAATCTTACCATCTAGAAGAATTGATTTTCCCATTACATCAAATCTAAAGAACATGGTTTTTCTATCATAATTGGATAACTAATATTTATGTTTAAGATATCCATTCCGTATCACAGTGTGGTTTTAACAATCAGAAGTAAATTTATTTACAGGGCATTTAGACGGTGCAAGTTGTAAGTAACAGTACTAGTTTACAATCATCTGGATCTGCATGTAGATATATGCTTGTAGTAAATCCATACCACAACGCTATTTATTAATAATTATAGAAAACAATAGATTTAACTTTTCAGTTTGTTTGAAACCCAGGAATTGTTAATAGTCTTCATAATATAACAATAAGAAGCTTCTCCGGTGTACAGCCCTCGATCGTGAGGTCCAGTCCTGCAACCAATCACAAAAGATAGTGAATGAAGAGAAGTGTTTCAAATATGAAGTTGAATTTCATAGAAAAGAAATTAAAGGGGGAAATATATGGGTATTATCCCTAATATAAAAAATACACTGAACCAGTTATCTGAATTTTGATGTGGAAGTTTTTTAGTTTGGGTTAAGGTTTTGAGTTGTCTGAAACACCTCAAGTAGATGCATACACAAGCCTGTGTCACATACATAGAAGTGATTGTTTATTGTTGTTAAATTTAGATCAATTTTTTTCTATTTTAAATTGATGAACATTTGAAAACTTCTGATTTTCTGTAAATAATTTATTATCACCTTCGCATGTTTTGTAAAGTGGTGAAAAATAAATATGCATGTCTTCCTGTTCATAATGAATCATTGATTAGTTAGACAATAAAATCAAAGACTCATAACTGTAAACAAAGGTTTCCATGTGAGATTTAAGAATAAGTTTGAAGTACTGTAAGTGCATGCAGAACACTGCTTCATCACAGAGTTCTGTATGCATCAATAAATACCCTAAACATTCGGAATGTACCCAAGCAATTCAAAACTATGCCAAATATGGGTAGTATTGGGTAATATGCTCTAAAACACAAATGTAGACATACTGGTACACATTAAGTTTAAATAATTTGGGTCGGCATTTCCATGAGATTGAAATGGGTATGTAGGAGAATGCTTAGGGTAGACAGCTTTTAATTCTATATGCCCGGCACTTCGTCAGTGTAAATGATAACAATTTAGAAATTAAAATCCATCAAAATTATTGGATGTGAATTAAAATGGGACAGTCCATGATCAACTTTCCCTTTTAGTAATTTATTGCTTTTTACAATTGTAACAGATGTCAATAATGCTACAAAATGAACGCTTAATTTGATCATTACAATCATTTGTTACAATGAAAGTCTTCACTATATGAATCTGGTTACTTTTTCTAACTAAATAGTTTTTAAAGTATAAAATAAAACAATGATTTGATGCTTGCGGTACAAGACCATTGATA
>CM032665.1:15137961-15202578 GCA_019095985.1 Streblospio benedicti
TGACTCTTAAAATTACTACGAGTAAAATATTGCGATCGCTAACCACGATCTACGTTTACTACAAAACTAACGCCATACGCGATGCTAGGTCTCGATGTCTCCTATGTAAGTTTACTACGGGCTACCCGATCCCCTCTCGCACCTTTCAATCGCGGATGAGACTATAGCTCTCTTCAATGACCGCTCCCGGGCGAGCACGGCCGAGACGCCGCGAAACTATAGCGGCTACTCACTCGATGAGCGCCAGCGGCTGCGAGCGGCGGCGGCGGCGGCGGCGGCTAATGACTTTATCCTATAGCTTCGGCGTGGGAACATCCTATAGCCCCTGAATGAGTTTGTCCTATAAGGTTCCGAGGGGAAACATCCTATAGGTCCTGAAAGGGGAAACATCCTATAGGGGAAACATCCTATGCGCAAACAAATACACAGAAATAATATAACATTTGATAATCAATTTCAGTAACCCCAAGAGACCCAAATGCTTTCAATGGACAACAAAACAAGGTACAGAATGACTTTCGCTTCCAAGGATACCCAGCAGGGATGATGGAAGAAAGCAAATTTCCTCGAAAGATGTCGTATGAGCATGGAACAGCATCACCCCCTCCCAATTTATATTATGGTCTTCCAAACCATTTCGACACAAGTAAGTATACATGTACAGTATCACTTTGTTTTCACCAACTGCTTGTCTCTCATGAAAGATTTTGTTCATGACATTGATGTTTGATTTTTATACGTGTACATGTGCATATAAGAAACAATCTATCGCTACTCAACTGTACTACATTGCATTTAGGATGCATCACAGCATATCAATTCTTTGATTTTGTACTCACAATATGACAAAGAGAGTATATCAATGTACCGTTGATTCAGTGGAACTTATCCATGTGGACACCACAAGATCCCTTCTTTCAAAAGACCTTATATCTAATAGGTTTTTAACTTCTATCATTACAAAAACCGCTCATGTAAACCTTGTTTCAAGTGCAAAGATGAAGAGCAAGTACAATTGTGACAGCTTCTAGCTCTAAAATAGCTTCGAGTCTAATAGATATAAGGTCTTTTACAAAACCCTAGGAATTCTTCTGCTATTAAATATGCAACCTCAAACATCCTGGCCTGTTATAGCCTTTAAAACCAGAGTGTTCATTGCAGAAGCAGCAGCATGATTACATTTATTTTCTAATCATAGTTCTTGCCAGCAGGTGGCTACAAACAATTGCATTCTGGGAAAAAAATAGACAAACAGTATTAGTCTTTATCATTTCTTTCTGACACGCCTTAGCATGACAGAGCTTTGGTTGATTGAGACTGCACCACATGCGGGTAAAAATTGTAGTAACTATTTTGAGACACCACTACGATCGTACATAAATATTTCATTGAGACAGCGATTAGAAAACTGGTGTATGGGTGATTTACCAGGTATAGATTAGCCATGCTGTTTGAAAAACAGAAGCCATGTGCTTTTAGTTGATGACGTCAATTTTGCAACACTTTCAGCAAAATTTGCATCATAGAGAAGCTTTTAGAATAGGCCTTCATGTCAAGATCATTTAAAGGCCTTGTGATAGGCTAACCTGTCTTTGTGGACACTGTTCCTTCTCCCAAAGATATCCACTGTGTATATTTATATATCATAATAACTTGAAAAGAATAAATAATGAGTTATTAATCAGAAATGTTGAGTTATCAAATGTAGCTTATTATGGACGGTGATGATAATTAGTTTGTATTATCTATAACTTCAACATATCAGAGAGCAAGATAAATTGATTCAACTGTATCAATTAAGGTGTCAATATTGGGTCCACCATTCATGCCAAACCCCGGAAGTTACAATCAATAATAAGATATGCGACCAAGACAAAGGTGTTGTGAACCATGGCACCTAAGGTGGGCTTTTCCATTCAATTGCAGCTAAATAATAATTGTTACCTGTCCATGTGAAAAGTATGTGTATTGTAGACAGTTTTTAAAGATTTACTACTCACTATAAACTTAGACTAAAATTTTAAAAAGTATCTACGATTGAAAAATATGTTAGGTCAAATTCACTTGAGCAGTACAACACTATTAGATTAATTTGTTCACTAGGTTTGTGCATTAATAATCTGATAGTTTTGCTGGCCTAAAGATATCATTTACTCAATGCAGAAATTGTTTACAATGTGCACTATCTACAATATAGAGTGTCAATAATGGATAGAGAGAAGAGGCGAGCGCAATCATGATGTCTTTGTCAACAATATCTATAGTTTGTAATTAAATATAATATAGATCATGTATGATTATTTTTTATATTTTCATTTGTTATATAATGAAATATTGTTATAACAAATGAATGTGATGTTTCTCAATATTTAAAGAAATAACATAGTGAATCAAGAAGCTCCAAAGATTATCATACTAAAGGTCCTACTGTATTTCAAACAGAGGAAGGATTGGCTTTGAGAATTGCATACTTTTTATCACACAATTTGTTTTTTATTCATCAAAAATTGTAAATTATGTATCGTGTCAATATGTATAGTTCAGCCATATACATTTATGTATTTTGTATCCAAAATCAATTGATTGGACATGTTCAACTTATTGTACATGTA
Source organism: Streblospio benedicti (assembly GCA_019095985.1). NCBI lineage: Eukaryota > Metazoa > Annelida > Polychaeta > Spionida > Spionidae > Streblospio > Streblospio benedicti. Next base: position 15,140,574 of record CM032665.1, read on the forward strand.
GCTGTTATAAAACATTAATGAACGTAAGTTATTAGCACTAGCTTCCAGGGTTCAAGTGAAAGCATTTAAATGTTAAAAAGTCTTTTATGTGTAGTGCTCTTAAGAAAGTTAATAAAATGACGATAGGTGGCTTTACAACTTATAAGAGTAAGTGCATTCATTTGGTCGATTTATTGTCTATAGGTTTTAATAACAGTGATTTTATATAGAATGTTTTTATTCATAGATCGTCCTAAAGCTTTTGACCATCCAACTGGTGGTCTTCAATATGGGAGCGACGAAGTGCCACAAGCTCAGAATGGCCCTCGACCTATTCGGGATCCATTTAACGAAAAAACGTAAGTCTACTACAATTATTCTGTACTTTTATACCAGTGTTTGTTCATAGTTCATCCAACTATTTGTAAATATACTAATGTTTGAACTATCTGGGATACATTATACATTAGCATACACCATCTAAAAATGTTAGCTTCACTCATTTTACCTTAGAATTTGGTAAGAATTTGTACATATTGTTACTCTTTAGATACAAATTCTTGCATCGGTATGTACTATTGTTATACTAATAGTATGTAAGATGAAACACACAAAGCTCTATTCATATAGACTCTTAATAGTTTAAAATAGAGAGTTTAAAATGATGATGCCGTTACAAATTTTTGAAATCACAGATACTAAATTCAATGTAAATATTATCCTGTATATCGGTATGTTGATATAAAATCCAGTGATTAAACTTACATTATGTTTAAAATATGTTTACTATATGCCTTGTATTTAGCAATAATCGGCCAAAGAACTCAGTAGGGGAATCTCTTTGTATGGGGTAAATATATATATTAAACGAGAAAAAATATGCATGCTATACATTTTACATTTATGGATATGTGTTTCTATAAACTATCTCATAAATAATTATTCAATTGGTTCATGTTCTATTGTTCTACACTCTGAGTATCAGATGTCCTGAAGAAACCTCTGACACATAACTATTCTCATTAAAAATTCTGACCAACCACAGGCTGTTAATCTATATTCATCACAGGACTGTGATGAATATACAGGAAATGAGGTCCAGTGATCAATCCCAGCTGAGTATCAGATGGGTGTGGCGGGTTCAACCAATCAGGTTGCAGTATTTAAACAGGTCACATAAAGTGATAAATTATGTTAATCCATTCTCAGGCGAAACATTTCAGAGGTCAATTTGCTTGACATCTGATACTCAGAGTGATGTTATGTATGCAAAAATGTAGATTTAATACTCAGTGCATGGACTTATTACATTGCACATATGTACTGATTTCATGCATTTGGTTTTTACTTTTTGGCGCGCTTCATGTGCATTTGATTTCCATTTTTTGAACTTAGTAATCATCTTCTTTTCTTCTTCGATACGAGAGGTTCAGGTTGAGAATGCTAACACTTGGTGTTGTGGCTGGTTAGGGCTTTGGTCACTAATTAATCTGGAAACATGGGACCTTTCTTTGATCTCTTGTCTGCATGTTAAAATCATCATTAAAAGCCTCAGTTTTATGGTCAGTGGTTATCCACCAGTGCCCTGCCTGATTAACCATTTAGGTCTTGAAGGCGTCCGGAAGGCGTGCGTTTTTCGTCGTTTGCCAGCGTCCGAGGGGCGTGGGCAAAACCAAAAAGTGTTACATTTTTAGGGCGTTCATAAAGCATTATGTAGCAGGCGTGGGCGTCCATAAAAAGCGTAACTAAAACGTCAGTAAGGCGTGCGGAATACGTGGGGATGGCGTAGCCCTTTGGTTCTGAAGCGTTTAGAAGGCGTCCCTTTTTACGTCGGGTACCAGCGTCTGAAAGGCGTGGGAAAAACAAAAAGTGTTACATTTTTTGGGCGTTCATAATACGTATGTATCAGGCGAGGGCGTCCAGAAAACGTGTTGAGCTCCTAAGTAAAACGTTGGTAAGGCGTGAGGAATACGTAAAGAATACGTGAGGAATACGTGGTGATGGCGTAACCCGTTGGTTCTGGCGTCTAGAAAAGCGTGCAAGTAAAAAAAATAATGTGCCATCGTCAGGCCGATGTTGCGACACGTGTGTAACTAGAGACACTGCACTATACTCATCTTGGCGACTCATCTGTATTAATCGATGACATATTAATGTTAGAAGGGTTCGAAATTCAATCATTCATGAAATGCTATACATATATGATATTGAACACTTACTCTTAGTTATCTCCATTGTATCTTTTGCTGGTCGCGTCCCCGATTGCAGCTGCATCTATATTTCTATATATGTCAACCTCTTTATATACTAGTCGAAAGATCACATTTAAAAGTTACAGTTTGCAATTTGAAAACATAAGTCACTTTCTAAATAATCTATTTTATAATAGAAGATATCATCCTTGCTGTTGTTTTATCAACAAATGATGATGTGAATATCTACCATACTCCATTACAAACAAACATAAACAATGTTTACAATTTTTTTTAAATTTTAACACAACGACCTACACCTTGTCACGTTGTATTGACGTCTTTTGGACGTCTGTTTGACGTCTTTTCCTTTCAATTAAGTTAGGTCAAAGGATGCTGCCCAAATTAATTCACTTTATTCTAGGTGTTTTCATATTATATAGTTTTCTTTTCCATGTTTCCATCTGAAGAGTTATCAGAGAATTTAAAATGATCAAAGACAAACACAATACCTGGACTATGCACGTAATCTATTATTGGAGTTCATCAGAGATTCAAGCCACATACTAGGAGCTTCATTTGTAGTGTACAATCTACACATGATGTCACATATTCGTTGACAATGTGGAGAAGTTCCACTGTTCTATCAACCACATTACTGCCTTTCCATTTGAAAATCATCTCCAGGCTGTCAAGAAACTTGTGAAAGGCCCACAAAACCCAATATCTCAAGAGTATTCCAGGCTTTCTGAGAGGCAGCAGCAGAACATGTACAAACATCAAAAAGTTCTTCAACCCTACGTATCAGCGTGTTCCAAAGTCTCCATGTTCTTCTTGCCCTTCACAAATGAATTCTGCATGATTCAGCGGCAGCGGCGCAGAGAGATGGGATGATACGATGTTGTTCTTGAATTCCCAGCATCAGTTACACGTGACTACTTTGACGAACCTTACGAGTCCAAAAGACTAGGCATCTATCTGGTGAAGAATCTTGACCATGTATGGGCCACACCAAGAGTCATGGCTAAACATGACCTGATGCACAAAGTATGTTACTCCCTTTGGAAAATGGTTATGTACTGATACCCATGTTGCATGAAGCAGAGATGTAGATGTTTTTGGTAAGTTTCAGTATGTGCAATGAATAATGTAGATCTATATTAAATTTTACTCACAATGAATGTGATGTATTGAAAGTTGAGAATGGCCGACTCCTACCTCCCTCACCCGCCCACCCACCCAACCAATCACACGTACATATATACCTCAAGGGCAGGGCTGCCAAGTTGGATTTGCGGAAAACAGTATTCATGGATGCTAAAGCCCGAGTAAACGTAGATCTACAGTTTTACTCTAGGTTTTGTGTCAAACGTTAAGTGTTGCTGGGGAAACAATTAAACGTTGTAAGTGAACTGCCCATAATTTTAGTGATGCCAATTAATAATTTGAATGTGTAGTCTAAAGCTTTGCACACTTAGAACGGGTTTAGATTATACACTGTGAAATGTGTTTAAATATTTTCAATGTATTGACTAGTACATTAGATCAGATTAGGAATTAGCACAATATTAGGTAAAGGCCAAAGTCGGTTTACAGATCAAGACTTAGAATGAAATGGGTTCACATGGGGCAATGCACGGACGTATGCTGCACGTGTTACATACGTTTTGAGAACAAATATAGGAAATAACATATATAACTACATCGCTGAAAGGTTAAACGTTAAGGACGTCAACTCCTCACATTAGAATATTCATAGATCAGTTGTAGGTTTACAACATTACAATGATACGACGTAAGGCGTGTGAAACGCAAGCTAGATCTAGCAAATCACGCATATGCGTGAAGCAAATTGAAATTACCCGGTAGTCTGTCTATATGCCAAAAATATACAGATCTAGTAGCAGAATAGATTCTATATCGTCATTTATGATCTAGGGGCACACATAAGCATGCTTACACACTCGCAGAGTCGTCAGACACGTGGAATTATTATATATTAAGAAAAAACAGCTTAAATTGGCTTTTTTGTGCTTTTATACACTGGCGTCCATAATACGTCTTCAAAAGCGTCTCTGAAAGATGGAAATGGACCAGACTTCTGAAAAACGTGTGGAGGCGTTTAGAAGGTGTGCTCTTGCCAAGTTTTCTGTGCGTCGCCAAAAACCACACCCACAGGGTCCTATGCTAACATGGGAAAGGCGTTTGGAAAACGTCTTCCACGGACAAAGACGTTTCTAAAACGTCTGTCATACGTTTTCCATACCAAGACGTAATCCGGACGTCCACCATCAACAACTTCATCTGCATCAACAACTACATCTGGATCGTAGTGATCAAAGGACAAAGGGCCAGGCACAATCGGAAGTTGAGGGTGAAGAGGCCAGGACTGAGGGTTGAAAAACTCCTTTGTACCAAGAACAGTTCCTCAGTGGAACCAGCTACCTCGTCCATCGCAGAGGCCAGCTCTATCGATCAGTTTAAAGAGCCGACACTGAGGGAGCTGTTGGACTAGCAGCCACACATTCCACTGGCGTGATAAGGGAAACTTCCTGCCATTTATCACCTACACCTAGACCTAGACCTAGAAATTCTTTTTGATTTTATAATGTAATAAAAAGTAAGTAACAAAGTGACCGCGGGGAAAAGATCGCGCTTTACATCCGGGTAATCTGGTTGTTCTTCCAAACGTTTTCCCAAACGTCTATAACTAGATGAACATTTCCAGGCGTCTGCAAAGCGTCTTACAAACGTTTTGACCCATCCAACTAGAGACCCAGCATCTTCCATACAAACCCCATCCTATATGCACTGGCGTCCATGACCGTCTTCAAAACCTACTCAAAGCTGATCATTTCCAGGCGTCTGCAAAGCGTCTTACAAGCGTTGTCAATATTTAGCTGATTTTTGTGCTTTTTTAAACACTGGCGTCCATAATACGTCTTCCAAACGTCTCTGAAAGATGGAAATGGACCAGGCGTCTGAAAAACGTGTGGAGAAGCGTTTAGAAGGTGTGCTCTTGCCAAGTTTTCTCGTCGCCCAAAACCACACCCACAGGGTCGTGGGAAAGGCGTTTGGAAGCGTCTTCCCGCAGAACAAAAGCGTTTCTAAAAGCGTCTGTCATAAATTTTCCATCAAGTAATGGGGCCCATGGTTCACTTATGGTTTCAAGTGGGGCCCAAGTAGGGCTTTTTATCGCAAATCGCGATTTTTGTTCAGAGCTACATATACTGTCCTTCCAGCTTGTTTGGGCGTGTGTGGAAGGCTTCCGGTAGTAACTAAATCATTTGCTGGTATTTGGGTGTGAATTTTGGGTTTCATATTATTACTTCAGTTTGTTTTGGGCGCCAAACCAGCAGTCAACTGCTTTTTTATCAGTCTGCAATCCAGTTTGATGGGTTGAAAGTTTGGCGGCTTTGGCTCAAAACTGTGATGTTTTGATTGATTTAGCCAATCTAGCCTGAATTCAATAATTAGGCGTATATGGAAGCATCTCTCCTAGACTTCGGCTATGTAAAAAGGGGGTATAAATGCATTATTTCGTCATGCATGCAGTCTAATTCTTGCACATCAAACTGAAAATGTTAAAGCCCTTACACATAGGCTAAACTTATCAAAAATGCATGGTTCATACAAAACTTTCGGCAATACACCGGAGGCAATACACCGGTATTCGCACAAGAAACTGGGGTCTGTGCATAATATAAATGGTGCATTGAATACAAATACTCCACTCAATAATAAGAGATAAAACACGCAATGTATTCGCACTACACCATGAGGCAATATTTCATAACCTAAGCTGACCCAAACTGACCAGTCTTATTTATGTAGAAGACACGAGAAACAAATGGGGACATACATAGAAACATCTTACTGTGATCAATACACGGCGTGAGCTCCACATTCTTCCCGCATGTCTGACACTGTTTCTCAGTAAGAAGCAGGTCATTTTCAAGAGATGCGGTGTAGAAAGTTTGGGCAATCCAATATGTAACTGCTTCATGTATTGTCAGCTCCCCACTTATGTACGTGCATGTGGCCTCATGGGAAACTTACTGCATATGTATTCTTGCTGTTTAAAATAGATGTTTCGCGTATTAGGCCTAAATTTCCTTGAATTTGTTTTGTAAGTGATTGATGCGTTGAGCCTGTGTGACAGGGCCTTTAAATCCTGAAAACTTATTTCAAATTCCTCAGATATTGCATGTTTTAATCTTCTTTCTTTTGTGTGTGTATGTGTGTTAATTTAACTTCTCATCTCCAGGGAACTACATGTAACTGCATGGAGCATGAGATACCTCGACTACCCCGGTAGTTTTATTTAGTACATATACATATATAAGGTGTATTCAAACTATATTATACACTAGAATACAGTACATAGTGGATAGATCTGCATTAAAATGGATTTTTGTTCCCAATCTTTTCATATGGGCTGCTATTAATTACATTGTATGTGAAAAACACAAGAGAAACTGGGAAAAATCTTATATAGATACATGTACAGATGTCAAGTTTATGGATATGTAGAGAAAATATTAAAAAATAGACGTAGTAGAATTAGATATACAACCATCAAATACAATCATTAGGGTGATACATCAAGTTGTGACTAATCATGCTATTATGATTGATATTTTATCAATCTTTTGTTACAAGTCAATCTATTGATATAAGGGCCCCACATATAACATCCTTAGGGCCACGCATCTGCAACTGCAAATTCACAATAATTATGATAAAGAAGAAATCCCCTTTGCAGTTTGACTAGTGTTCTGTTTAATATGTGTGATAAATGTATCTACTATATGTTTAAACATAACTGTAAATGATCATAAATGATGCAGACTTTTGTGTAAGTTTTTGTGGGTTTTGTACAGGCTGCCCTTCAATATCTGTGGGTGTGGGCTCCAATTTTGTTAAACATGCAGGTACAGTCTTGGATAGGGGCTTCAATAGATGTAATCTAAATGTGTATGGTTGGGTGCAAGTTTCACATGAAACGTACGGAGCGGGCATGGTGCAAACTTATCACCTTTGCAGGGCTCTGATAGATGCTTCTTACTGAAACGTTGCAAGGAAATCTGAGACTTTAACTTAATGCCCGGCATGTATTGATGCGCCTAAAAAATGGAACTGTTGTTCCTCATCTTTTGGTTGTCTATATTTCTTAATTAGCTGGAAATACATAAATCTATTTCTTTTTAAAAATAATGTGGTTTTACTGCACGCATTTAAAAGTTATAATTTGAAATCAGTGGAGTTAACAATCTAGCTCCTTTTCTTTATTACTAACTCATCATCATCAATCAGATATATTGCTGACAGAATCATACAACCATAAATTAGTGTTGAAATAGATTACCAGTTTTTATAGAAATCCAAATACAATGTGTTTCATTGATGAAGCAGTTATTGAATGTCATGATAATTAACTCTTGCAGTCTGATATTTTAATATATATTTTTGTATATTACAATGAATCACAAATATAGAGACTTACATGGAAAGAAATGTGTTATGTTTACTTATGGTAGAAACCATCACATGGAAGAAAACGCTTATTTGTCAAGCACTGTTCCAAAATGTCATCATTTACTAGTGTCATTTTGTGCTTACTTATTATTAGTTTTCCAAAGTAGTCAAGGTAATTAGGCTGATCATTTGTCACACATGCAACCTTTGATGAGCAACTGAAGGCACACCCAGGAAACAAGAGTCGCAGTTTGACTTACTATGGACGGTGGCGTTAATCATTATTCATGTGCACATGGTCTTCACCACTTGCGTGGCCAAACATAGGTATATTGCTGCTTATATGCATTGTACCTTTGTAGCTCACCAACTTAAAGAAGCAGTAAACTCCCAGCCATTGTTACATGTATCTCTCTCACAATACACGAGACAATTTGTTTGTTCCATTGCATTAGATGTTAGTTTACATTATCTTATAAGTCAAACAAGATTCGTCATATGATTCAGACTGGTCAAATTGGAGAGGAACATCAGTTTCACTGAAATGATGTTTGAATGATTTAACAGTATATAAAAGCTCTCAAATATAATAGCTATGAAGAATGATTGAAGTGCAAAACATTATGATTTGTAGGATTTCATGATTTGTGAAATCAAATGACTTTAAGATTGACATGCTCTTAGCTGTGAATAATACATGTATTTAGGAATGATTGCATGACTTGACTATTAGCAGGTGAAATTGTCTGGATACGTGCACATTAGTAAATCTGTCTTCTTGTTGGAACAACATAATCCTCTTGTAGGCTCTATTCTGGATTAATGACTGGTTATTAAATCATTAAGTGCAAATTGAATTTTTTAACTTCACAAACATGGATTTCTGGAACCATAAAGATTTGTAATTATATTTTTGTATTTGTTTTATAGTGATTGAATTCAATTGAGTAGAGTTTTGAGTATTTTTCCTTTTTAGTTATGAAGACAATGAGCAGCTCTTCACAGTATATATATATATATCCCTATGTAATTGAGTATATAGTAATTAGACCTTAGTAATAAAGTGTCAACTCGTATTAACCACATTGTTATCTCGATTATCAACAATGCATGTATATGATTGAGAATACTAATCCATTTAAATCTAAAAAAAGTAATATAATTTAAATACTAATCCATGTACCTGAGTTACTGCAATATGATATTTTATAAACAAATGATGTTTTGATTAGAACAAAATGATCTTTGCAGATCTGCAGAAGTGGCAAAATATCGCCAGCACCAAGAAAATGTGGAGAAGGATATTATGAAATATAAGGAGGAGAAACAAATGAAGGTTTTGGAAAGAGAAAATGAAAAGAAGAAGGTAAATAGTTTCTTTCACTAACAATTCTCTAACTATTCCTGTATTCATTTAATAACTAAAAGGTGCTACATTGTGGATAATGTGGCCATACGCAACCGTATTAGTGTCGCCTCCATATAAATGCTCATCCCAAAATTGGATCAAATATAACTCTAGACAATCGAAATTTAAATGTAAATTTACACATTCAGCCAAAGATCTATGCCAAAATTGACATTTTTTTCAACAAAAGTCCATGGGCGCTTTTGGATAAACATACAACTGCTTTTTGTTATGGCTCAATTCCTTAAGATTGGGAGGCGAGCTTCATCCTGAATATCTACAACGGTGAGGAAGAAGCCCTTGATCATGGCAGCTACCGTGGACTCAAGCTCACTGTTCAAGTAATGAAGTTGCTTGAGAAGGTGATGGACTCTTACATCCGTCCTATGGTCGACCTTGATGCAATGCAGTTTGAATTTGTTCCAAGTCAAGGCACGACTGATCCCATCTTCACAGTGTGCCAAGTATAAGAGAAGTGCCTTGCTGCTAACAAAGCACTTTATCTTGCGTTTGTCTATGTGGAGAAAGCTTTTGACCGTGTACCAAGAAAAGTTCTGTGATGGGCACTAACGAGTGTAGGGGTAGATGAATGGGCAGTTTGTGTAATTCAGGGATGTATTCAATGTCAGAAGTCCGAGTGCGGGTTAGCAGACAGTAAAGCGAGGAGTTTGGAGTGGGTTTTGGTGTGCATCAGGGCTCTGTCCTCATCTTTCTGCTATTTATCATTGTGCTGGAGGCCTTATCACATAAGTTCCCTTCTGGTGTGCCCTGGGAGCTGCTTTACATGGATGAAAACATGGAGCAAAAAGGCCTTAGAGTCAACATATAGAAGACAAAACAAAGACTCTCGTGTTGAACTTAATGTTCTCAAGGACTCCTGCAAGTTCACATGTGCCGTGTGTTGCAGTCATGTATGTGTTAACACCATCGCCTGTTTGCAGTGCAAGCACTGGGTGCATAAGTGCTGGAGTGGTATTACTGGGAGTCTTGTGGCCAACACAGACTATGCATGACCAAGATGTCAGGATGAGGCTTGTCCCACTGATGGTAGACCGGTTACCCAGGTGGATGTGGATGGGTTCATGCTTGATCTAGATATCAGGTTCTGCTATCTCAGAAATATGTAATGCTCAGGAGGAGGATGCAAACTTGCCATCACCACCAGATGCAATACTGCCTGGGGAAAGTTCAAAAAGCTGCTTTCTATTCCAACACCTGAACATGTATCATAAAAATCCATGGGAGAATGTTCTCAGCCTGTCAGTTCTGCCTTCCTTCATAGTAGTAAAACCTGGGCACCATCTGCTGCAGACCTTCATTGACTATACCGCAACAACAGCTCTATGATATGTTGGATTTGCAGAGAAAAACCTGATGATGATACCTCTTCCCCTCCACAAAATGTTAAGGGTTGCGGAGCTGTCCTCCAAATTGTGCTCTCGAAGTCTCAGATGGTATGGACTATGGACATGTGAAACGATTTTCCTCTTGCATCAGTTTTGTCATGGACATGGAGATCTCTGGTTGTTGGGTACAGGATAGACTGAGGAAGACTTGGCTTGGCTGTGTGAAGTCAGACTTGAAGGACTGTAACCTCCTTAATGCAGACCCGCTAGATAGAGACGTATGGAGCAGCAGCAGCAGCAGCAGCAGCAGCAGCAGCAGCAGCAGCAGCAGCAGCAGCAGCAGCAGCAGCAGCAGCAGCAGCAGCAGCAGCAGTAATAAATGTAAAATAAGTGTAAATGTGGTGGTTTATAGTCATAATCCAAGTCTTGCTCTCATGACTTTACATTTTACACCAGGTTATTAGCACACTTATTGATCATCAATTGGTCATTTCTCACATACATGCACCAGCAGCACATTCAGCGCACAATGCTAATCACTCACACAATCACTCATTCATTCTTTCAACTCAATGACCTATATCTAATTAACGCTCAGAATTAACATGTAGGTGCCACAGAGCTGTGTGCAACTATTTAGGTATGAGTTAGCTCAACACCCACAACCAGACTTGACCGGGAATCAAATACACGATCTTCTGGTTGTGAGTCCAACGCCCTATCCACTCGGTCATTGAAGCACACCATACCATATTTGCCACACAACATTACACCACATTGGCCACTTGATCTGAGATCATCCTTTTTGATGTCATAATCATTAATGTTGAAATTGACAATTTCTTTTATGTAAGAATTCCTAAAAATAACCACTTTCCATAGGCCAACAAGTTTTTTTATAGGTTTTTCCTGTTCATATGTGGAAAATTTAAATAAGCTAATAGATATTTGTGTGCCAATGTAAATCAGCTTTATCTATTGGCAAACATAGAAATTAATTTTCTGTTCAATTTTGAATGGTTAAAGAAATCATTTCCCTGTCAATGTACTCAAAGAACTCAATGCCCCACATTGTATGGATTCATTTCAAACTATTATGTAAGTGATCCGGGTTGAATCAGTTAGGTGAAAATATAAATAGTTGTAAACAGTTAGTAGCTGGATTGTGTTTGATCAACAGATTATCTTGTTTATTAGGTTCGTTGACACCACACAAAGAAATGGGTGTTAATGTAAAAACTGCATAATATTTGTATGTGAATGGAATTGTTGTAGGACATGGAGCAGCTAATGCAATACAACCCGTGGGGCAAGCCAGGTGGTGGTGCCCCTCCACAGGTGAGAAACATTGTTAATAATACATTTCAGAATACATATGGATATTTTATGGACTTTTGTCAAGCACCTGCCATGTCCAAAAGAAAATGGAGTCTGTTAAACCACCTGAAGCCCAAAATTAGAATTTAAGTGAATTCCTATATGACAAACACTCCCTTTCCATTATTGTGGGTAATATGAGTGCCATCTGCAAATAGGGGAAGTTTTAAGAATTTTGTCATATTTGAAAAAGGCATGTACGTGAAAAGGGGTCCATTTTGATAGACTTAATAGATGGCAAAAACTTATAACATAAAGTCGCACACAATTAAAATTTTTGTAATATGTGATCCTCATTCACACCAATTTGTGAGTGATTGAAAAGCTTATTGTGACGCATCCAATTATATAAGTATGTAGCAGAAATGCAAAACATTTGTTATGTGATGTTGACAAATGAGCCATTATTCGTCCTATGTTGAAAATAACACATTCAAAATTGCACCATGCACATGTTGTAGTTATAGCAACTACATGTATGTGTACATGTATATGAAGAATAATTCCTACTGCTAGTTTCTAATAAAGCCACCTACCTACATGATCAATACCCAGTCAATGTTCCATTGTACTCTTGATTCTGACAGCCAATTTTATATCAGGAGTATAGTAATAAAGATCAAGTTTATTATGCTATTAAAAATGTGCCACAGTTACCCTCTAATGGGAATGCCTGGTGCTCATTAAATATGACTGATTCATGGCTTGGTGTTTTTACTGAATAGTTTGTGGAAATTACTTTCTGAAATCTATGGTCTATCGATGGAATAGTTTGATAGGTGCCTTTTAAAGATGGCTGCAATACAGAAGACACATTATACCATTATTATGGGATGATTTGATTATTAATCTGTATGAATCTATGTAAATACTGAGAGACAGGGAGTTTCCAAATCCCAGTGGCCCTGTGGCATAGTTGGACTGAATGTCAGCAATTCGTTCCACTACATGACATCCCATAGTTAGCTTTCGGTGATTAAGACACCATTAGAATTTTTTTGACCTGATTATGACCATCCAACATCTAACTCCTTGAGTTTGATACCCAGACGGTAGCCACCGTTCCTGTTAATTTTGAATTCCTTTGCTTTTATTGGCCCACTGGGAACTTTCAGAGAGACTACACCGTGGTTTCTTAAAAGCATCCATGTCCTACTAAATCCACCAACTTTGAAATATGCGGGAAAGCCTGTAAATCTTTGGATGACAGTGGACTCAAACTCACGATTTCCTTCAGGACCAGGCTCTGCCCACTTGGCAGAGTCATTAGACATATCTGTACCTTGACCTCTTCTAAGCCGTCAGGTGTGCGTGCCTATTGAGAGTGAGGTCACTTGGCCACTTTGTTTACAAATATCCCTTTTGACTGCTAAGTGATCCGATGTTACATATGTGTGCATTTCTAGTTAAAGGGAATATGATCCTCGAAACCTTTAGCAGCATGATTGTAAAAATAAAATGTACCAGTAAGATTCATGCACCAAACCTGTTTTTGTCTAATAATGATAAATCCAGATATTGTAAGGCCTAGAAAAAATGATCCTGTGGTTCCGGTAACCCTAGCTAACCCATTTTAACCCCCCTAACCTAATCTTTTTATTGTTTTTTTTATTAAAACCATGAACCCATGAATTCAGACATAAAATAATATACTAATTTTAGCGATCCAATAAAAAAATCATATGTAATTCATCATTTTTGTTTAATTTTAACATCATGTTGTGAAAAAGAAGTGGCCCCTACCTAACCTAATATTTTGCGGTAAAAGAATATGAAGAAAAAAAATAAAATTACCTACCTTACTAACCTATTTTTCAAAATCATGTTACCGGAACCAAACAATCATTTTTTCTAGGCCTAAGCAAGACTTTAAAAGATAAAAATTTCTCTAATTTTAGACAATCAATGTACATTTACGCATATTGAAAAAAAAAAAATGGGTTCAAAAGCTCCATGTATGTAAATACATGTAATTATTTACATAATTTTTATTTCATAGGGCTCAAATAATAAAAAGGTTTTTACGGAAGTTGATGAAATGAAACACCGTGCAACTCCACCAAGACCACCACCAGAGGTACTGCTTAAAATTTGCTATTATTTCTTTTAGTATTTCTATTTATTACAATTAGACTTAGTTTTTTTCTATTACATTTAGATACATTACTTTTCATTGATTCTCTGTTTTGTTGGCATTGTTCCAAATTAATATTACTGGTGGTCTTTTTTTGAGTCACTTGGTCACTTCGGTAAATACAATAACTAATTCCAGATAATTTTCAAAATGCGATAAGTGAATAAAGATTATATACACTGTATGTAAGATATTAAGACGTGAAAAAAGTATTATAATACTACATGTATGTATGTTTTAGTTGTCTCAATGTATGCTAATTATATTTTCAAAGCAGTAAAATTAGGTTATGTGCTGCAGAAATTGAATTCTTCTATTTCCTTTGTGAAATGTTTATCAAAACATCAGGAATAAATTTCAATTGTATTTATTGAATGTATTTAAATGTACACTATACTTTAGAGACATTTTTGTTTTTCAAAATAATTAATCAATGGGAAGCTTGTAGGTCTTATGTTTATGATAAAGTTTTAGAAAGTATTCCGTAAAAACTTTATCTAATCAATTTGGTATCTGTATTGATTTTTTTTTAGATTGATTGGACTATTACTCTAATATTTACACATGTAATAGCTTAACATACATTTTTTTCCGCTTTATTTTCATGGTACCCTAGAAAGTAAGGATTTCAGTGTGTATTTAAATTCATGCACCAAAGAGTTAGTTTCTTTTATATTTTTATCAGTTTTGCGTCACTTCGGGTATGTTTTCAATTAGATTGTTTTGCATTACAATTTGTATGATCATTCACAAAATATTTCACATTTCTCTTACTTTATTTAGCCGTGTGAGTCACTGAATCCCCTGTCAAATTTTATGGATTTCAGATTAAAAAAAATTTGGAAGTTAATCTAACATTGCATAATTGTCGAAGATGACTTGAGATTTTCAATATCTAAGCAAATACATAATTATAGTTCATCCTTTTAAAAGTCCCCTTTTCTCCCATAACTTTCTTCAATCTACCCCAATTTTCATAAAAGTGACCTATTTAGGTGCTGAGTAAAAAATGACATGATAAAACATGAAAATTATGTTTATATTTTGGGAAGTATTCGCATCACTCCTAATAATGTAGTATCGTATATCCAAATTATAACATTACAAATGTATTATGCATATGTTACACATATGTGTATCATCGCATAATTTTTAGGAGAGGGGTCAAGGTTCATTATGGTATAATATTGTATTGGTGGAAATGCCAGTAACCATTAACGATGGTCCTGAAAACTGCCATTGAAACAATTGAAATAATTACAGAACAGATTAAAAAAAATTGTGAAAATAAAAAAATATTACCAATAATTCTAGCAATAGTTTCTTTAACATTAGTAAAAACCAGTCATTTTAATTATGATTGACCCAAATTATATTGCAGATGAAGCAGAAAATTTTTTTGATTTCAAAAGCTATTTAATCCTAATTCAGATTATGCAAGAGTATGGTGATTTTCATGACAATTTTGGAAAAGCTGGTGCTGGTGCTCCTTTAAGAACAGAATCTGGCACGATAACAACGAATCTCAAACAAGACCCAAGCATAAGATTTCAGGTTAGCAGAGTTAAAAATCTCAAATTGATTAGTATTTAGGTATGATCAAATATTGGTTTGGAAAGTAAGCATTGAAAGAGACAATATCACTTAGCTAATGTAAAATAAATGTAAGTTTGGCTATTATCATTCCACCAATACTTATATATATTTTATAGGACACTGTTAAAGGTCGTCAAGTTTACGAGCAAGAAGTTCGGTACAGAAAAGGAACAGAGGAGAAAGTGAACTATTCAAAAGCACTGGGTATGTAAATTTGTGAGTTGGCCAATGTCTATATATTTTTTTTTA
Source organism: Streblospio benedicti (assembly GCA_019095985.1). Taxonomy (NCBI): domain Eukaryota; kingdom Metazoa; phylum Annelida; class Polychaeta; order Spionida; family Spionidae; genus Streblospio; species Streblospio benedicti. Next base: position 15,156,333 of record CM032665.1, read on the forward strand.
CTGATCATGGCTTCAGGATCACAATATCTATAGTAGTATACACATGATGTATGCAATATTTCATGATGTATAGAAAATTAATATTTTGTTAGATCGGTAAATTCAGTTATGTAATGATTTTATTTTATTTTATTTTATCTATTCTCACCACCAAGCGGCATCAGCATCTATTTGTCACTCTGGTGATATGTTTAGCCTAGATATATGATGTGTACATATACATGTACTTCTGTGTCATCTAAAATTTGGAGTTCATCTTTTTGTAGCATATCCATGTAGACATAAAGTTATGCCTAACCCTATCATAATTCATGAACCTGTAGCAGTTTTCTGTAAAGGATTAATAGTTTTTACATTACAATAATGTGATGAACTGGTCTAAGTATAGCACATTTTAGGACGTTTTATGCAGAATAAAACATGGATTCGTGCTCTGATTGTTAAATAATGGATGTCAAAGACAATAGCCGTGTTATAGTCCAAACATAGAATGAATTGGAACATTGAAGCATTCTAAATGCTAATAATAACAGTTTTATATACATGTAAGTGTATATAGAAATGTAAAATTTAAACAACACAGACTTAGGTACACATCAATTGAAGCCACCTTATTTCTTAAATGTCGTTGGTTAGCCTCTCAAATGGTACAGTAAATATTTATAATTTGAATTCATATTTCCAACATATATTTAGTTACATTTATCAAGTTTATACAAGTAAATGAAATCAGGCACTCAAGATTTAAAGTTGACTTTTTATTGTCTTGCCCCAGGAGTGCTATGGATATAGCATGTTTGCGTGCTGTACTGAAAGTTAATGTTATTGCCTTTGAGCATACAATTCCCGGATGGAGTATGTGTAGATTTCTGATCCATTCACTCCATACACACACTTTTATACAACAGATATGTTAACTGGCATTGAGGGAGGCTGGAGATTATGTTAGAAATGTGGTTTACAAGTAAGGAAGCAATTGTTTCAGTTCCATGTTGGGCTATGTTCTTTGTAAATGCAATTATATGACCGGCATACAGTGTTTTGGATCTTTGATTTTTGTTCTTCAACATGTTAGCATTTGATATCCAGCATGCATTATTAGCTCCCCATAGGCACGTATGTAAATTGAAACAAAGACATTTTCTAGTGATCTACATTTGTTTTAAGCTCACTAGTTAGTACTCTAGATTTTTATAAGAAATAACACATCATAGTTATATTGAAACTGTATAGATAATAAGCATTTACTTATATAATAATACTAGCTGTTTACCCGGCATTGCTCGGGTTGAAACAGATGAGATCCGGAACACATTAAATGCTCCTCCCTCCCCATCCTTCCTCCTGTCCTACATCCCTCGAACCAGTTCTCATCAGTATACAGGTCTGTGACAAATTAAATACACCTCCATCACCGTCCTCCCATCGTCATATGTCACAGCCATATTTACACACTAAATGTACTAAATATGGCAATGATTGATCAGTCTAATATCCCTCCCCCAGGAACTGCTACCCATGGTAAACACGTGCAGAGCAGATTAAATGTCCCACTCATCCCTACGCTTCCTTCCACCGCTGACCCCCCCGCCCTCTTCTCTCCCCAACCCTCTCAACCCAATCCCCATCTAAACAGGTCCATAGTTAATGCACCCCCTTCCTGCTGCTGTTCTGGTTGAAACGGATGAGATCTGGAACATATTAAATGCTCCTTGCTTCGCATTTTTACCCTATCCCACATCCCTCACACCAGCTCCCGTCACTATACAGGTCTGGGAAAGATTAAACACACCTTCATCACCTTCCTCCCACAGTCATATGTGACAGCCATACACACACTACATGTATGTGGCAATGCTTGATCCCTCTAATACGCCTCCCTCCAGCTACTTCTACCCCTGGTAACACATGCAGACCATTAAATGTACATCTCAATCACCCTCTTTCTGCTGCTGCTCGGGTTGAGATTGATGAGATCTGGAACATATTAAATGCTCCTCCCTGCCTCACCACCAGCCATGTCCGCCCCACCACCCTACCCCGCCACCATAGGGACACACACACCCTTTCTGCCAACACTCCTCCTCAAAACAGGTCCGGAGCAGATAAAATGGACCTCCATCACAAACACCACCCTTCCCAGCTCCCTCGTTGTGTGACTGTAGTGTGATGTGCAGCAACGTTTGATACATATACAATGTTTGACGGAGGGCAACATGAAGGAACATTTGTACCTCCCCCAACAGAGGGCACCATTTTTATATCGCATTTACCTCATTCAGTAGTAGCAGTGTCCATCTCAAACAGAATATGAGCCGTTAATGATGACATAATTGTCTCATGGATTGTTATGACACTTCTTAGAATAGTAAGTGTCCTGACGTACACAAACAGAGAACAATTACAAATGATAACGTGAAACGTACATTTCTGCAAAACTTTAACGCACTGCGCATATAATTTTCAAACGTCTATGTAAACAGCAGGAGGGAGATAGATCATGATCCACCTCCCTCTAGCCAGGGAGATAGATCAGATTGTCACATTTTTCTCAGCCAATCAGATTTCTCCATTTTTCTTCATCATGCGATATATACAAACGTTTAACGTATTACGTACCTTTAACAAACATGGCCCTGTAAGCAAACTTTCTACAATTTTTTTTTATTTTTATCATTAAAACTAATTTGTTTGGTTTTAAATGTGACATTATAACGACCACCAAGTTGTCCTGATTGTACATACACAATTTGGAGTGTGTACGTGTTGTGGTTAAAAAGCCTTTTGTAACACAAAATTTTGCCTCTTCCTTTATATATATTTATAGATTTTATGTACCATACTCTACTGCTTAAATGTTTGAAACATGACATTTCGCCATGGTAAACTACATGGCTTTTTCAAATGTCGTACTGTATGTGTCAGAATGAGGCTGGAGTAGCTGACACATATATAGTACAATGTCCGAAAATACCATGTAGTCTACTGTGGGAGGGGCTGGGGTGGGGATGGGGGTGGGGGGTTGGGCGGTTGGACACCTTGGCGAAATGTCATGTTTCAAACATTTAAACAGTAGAGAATATTATATAATATTATTATAAATCTACTTCTGTCACTAATCTACATTCTATCACATGTTCAGATGATGATATTGTATGTCCTATGGCTTTTTTTCAAAATTGTTGCGAGTTTAGTTATGTGTTGAATACAGTGGTCAGTTTATAATGGTATCATTCTTTTCAGGTCAACAAAATGGAGAATTAAGTGGTAAAGCTTCAATAGAACTTTTGCTTTTGACCCATGTGATTTTGTCCTGTGTGCATTTTATATTTATGTTCCATGATTTTAGTAGTTATGATTATGATTATTTCCTTTTATTGAAAATATTGACTTTAACCATACATAAATAAAAATCCATATGTAAAACGCCTGGTTTTAGACTTCATACCCATTGACATATGAATTGTATGCAGATATAGCATTTAGACCTTAGTTTCAAACCAGCTTTACACTAGAGCGATCATGGGCGAACCCATGCAACGCATCTGTACGTATTATGTCACGTCGTCAACTTGGGTGTATTGTGACGGCATTGAACGTAGTAAAAATGCATGTTACGACAAGTTGCTAAGGCAAACGAAGTGTTACGTGTACGTGCGAATGTTCTGCGATCCCTAGACGCAGCATAACTATTTTTAACGAACCTAAACCGACCAGTAAATTCGTCAACGAATTTTGAACATGTTCAAAATTTCCTGACGAATTTGCCTGTTCGCCATTGCACGTAGAGCTACGTACCGGTAGGTGGAATTCGCTATAGTGTAAAGCGGGCTTTAGTGCAACACAAGACAATTGTAACCACTCTCAAGTTATGTAGCAATTATTCCATTATTGCATTGCCTTTGCTGAACATTGCTTTTAATGTATTTTGTTCAGTTTTTCTGAGATAATGGGAATCATGTTAGCATGATAATAAATGTCATACATGTATTGTGCAAAATCACTGCTTATGAACTTTGGAAAGTCACACTTTCTTTTGAAGTTTTGTTCATATTTATGTAAAACAGATTTTATGTGTGTATACTTTATTTTTACTGCTAGATTACAAACAATAGAAAAAATTCATTAATTGTAAAATTCCAACATGGTTAATATTAAAGATTTCATCTCATTTTAAAATTTTATTTTTGACATTCATTTTTAGAAGAACAAGTGAGAGAGAAAAACATGGAAGCACAGTCAAAGCGCATTCAAGAGCTTCAAAAAGAATTGGAAATGGTAGGAAAGATTTGCAGTGTTGTTTCATTTTGTTTGTTTTACTAGTGTTGCAGATAGTTATAAGGAGTGTAATGTAACTCTTGATTCCAAAAATTTATAAGTAAATAATTATATCAATAGTTCAAAAGTAAGCATATATATGTACTAGTACAGGGTACAAATAAATTTAATATCTAATTTTCATTATTGGGTACCAAAGAGCTTGTGGTTTTAACTCCTGAGGTACTACACTGTAGTCCTATTATGAAGTATGACGAGTTATTGAAGGTGGTATCTAGGCCCTCAACATACATGGAAGGTCCCATGCTCATTTACTGACGCACCATGAAAAATAGATCACATCAAATTTATCAGCGCTATTGCGATGGCATTTATTGTATCGCTCAGGTAAAAGCCTGTCCCCTAAAGTAACGAAGATTCAACTTAAAAACATTTTTATTTTTTATAAGCTCACATATTTGAATACATTCATAAACCTTCCACGTTTGCATGTTTTTTAGTTGAAACATGATCCATATGGAAGACCAGGAGCTGGTGCACCCAATATTAATAAATCTCACTCAGGTATTTGAACCAGTCATAGTTTCATCAATTTGTAATATGCTACCTGTACGAACTAACCCTGTGTGCAATTTTTTTTTCATATGTAAAAAGTCATAGTTTATTTGTATGTCTAAAGGACTGCAGTTTATTTTTTTGTCTGCATGCATAAATGTATGTTTATGGTTGTTGGTGTTGGTTACTGGTAACATGGTTCTGTGGTCATTGCTATCAAAATTATCATAAATAACCAAGAAGCCTAGTTTCAAGAGGTCTTTCATTGAGAATTATACAAGTCATCTTTCTTGGATTATTAGCATGTATAACATCTTGTGTGGTGATGGTTGTATAGGAAGTATAATTTGTTCTAAAATAGTAGAAGCTTGCTTATTTGTAAATTGAAATCCAGCTTCATACTAATGGTGAGAGATTTGCAGCAGAATATTTTTTGTGTTTGCACTTTTTACAAGTACAAAAATTGTCTGATAGTAATGTTTCATATTATTCAAATAAATAAATTCTAATTATAGCTTACGGTTAAATTTTGGTCTTATATTTATTGTCTAAGCCTTTGGACATGATCACTGAAGTGATGCTGATGCTTAACTCCATCATCCAATTCTGTGATCATGGTAATACAAATTTTAGACCTAAATGTTCGCTAAAAAATGAATGCCTAGCTATTGTTGAAATAAAAGTTACTAGTATTATGTATGTCCCAAATTGATATCATGTTTGTAGCATAAAAAGTAAAACACTAAATGTATGATTCTATTACATTTTGAAAAAAGTGCAAATTGATTATTTAGAGGAAATTTCAACTGGAACATATTTGGAAGAATAACATCTTTGCAAACGTTTTAATCTATTTAGATTAATGACAAAATTTCTCACCACTAGTTACTTGTATTTCCTAATAAATGCTCTTGTTTTCATATTCCTTGCATGTTATGTCCTTTGCTCACACTTCACGCATGTTCAGGTTCACATATTGTGGCTAAGACCCGTAACATCGACTACTACACACCTGACATTACATTACCACAGCGGTCAGACAGCCGGGCGCAACAGGCTTATACACTTATGAGTAAAAGTGCTGTTGTAGGTAGGTATACATAAAATGATTTGAATGTGCTACCTACATGTAGATTATACATGTAGATGGTAGGAATGTACTTGTAATAGAGAATTTACGGAGATAATTAGAATTGAATGAGTCTTATAGTTTACCACACATGTGCATGTGGTGAGTCAAATTTACATCCACAACAGAATCAAATAGCACTAATTGTAGAGGGTACATTATGCTAATACAGTGAATGTCCTCAACAAAGGAAGAGTAAAGAAAGGAAAAACTGAATAAAGGAAACTTTTCTCATGCATTAGCTTATAATAATGTAAATAAATAATGTAGTATACAGGGAAACCTTCTACAAAGGACGGATTTGTGACTCCAAATTGGGTTCCGTTTTTTAGGACATTCACTGTAGAGCAAAGTGATGATCAAGGTTCTACATTATGCTGTAGTTGATCATCTCCAATTGCATTACACCAGAGATAAAGTTTTATTGGTCAAGTTGTAATGGTCCAGTGTTTTGACAAATCAAAGAACTCGTATATGAAAAAACAATTTTTTTTCAAAAGATAAGGCATATTTAGCATGTAAAGCGAACTCGCGGTACAAGATGATTAGGAAAATAATATAAAATGTTTCAAATTTTTATCTGACTTTATCAAGGATAGTGTGACAGAAAAAAAGCGTTTAAGCGTATGTTAGTGTAAATATTTTACCCTGTAATGATTTGTTAGTCATGTTTTAAAATGGTATGCAGTGTTACCTGTCTTAGGTGGATACCTTCTGTAGAAGTGAAAAGTGTTACATAAGAAAGGTGTCCTTAAAAGATGTGTTAATTTTATATACACTGTATGATACATAAAAAAATGGAGAGATAGGAGAAATGAAAAGTGTCCAGATTTCTTTGTTAAAAAGGGAAGATATCTGCATGGAAAAGTTCCACTGTGCACGTACATGTATATTAGACAGAATAATCTAGTCATTTTTCAATTTTCAAGATTCTCTCTCATCTATTCAGCAAGCATATTTCTAACATGAAAGACATAGCTGAAGACGGGTTATACAACCCTAAGCTTCCATCAAGTGGCTCTGGCGGGACTCTAACTCACAACCCCAAGGTTGCGGATCGAAGGTTGCAGTGGTTAGCATGCAGGACTCCAAAACGTGATTTGCTTGCATCGTGAGTTTGCGGCCGCAGACTCAGTGTCGCCAAGACCGTTACGTCGTACGTCTGCCACTGCATTGTCGATCTCCACACAGTTTGGCGCTACTGTCGGGTGTAATACTAGACGGTGGCGACACCAAGCAGAGGTTCGGAAGCCTCGTTAAAAGGCGATTCCCGTGTAGAGGAGAGCCACCCCTCTGCACGCAAATGAACTCACCTAGTTTGAAAACAATAGCTAGTGTGATCTCTCCACACCCCTGAGGCTCAGTTGCTTAGCTAACCTGCCTCTGCAGGTCTATGTACCAACACCACGTGGGCTCCCTCGGCTATAATCATCAACAAGTTGATGGCCATGGAGTACAACCAAACAAACAAACAAAAATCCCAAGGTGGTGAGACCAGAATGGTACCATCATCCCAAGCAGCGAGTTTATCTTTTTCATACAATATGTTTTTCACTCTCTTACTCGCTTTTCATAATTAAGTGTGAAATAAAAGCACCATTTATTACTTCCTTATCACATTATATTATACATATAAATTGCTGCTTGGGGGGATAGTATCATTCTGGTCTTACAACCTTGGGGTCATGAATGTGAGTCCCGCCACGGCCACTTGATACAGCCAAATGGAAGCTTAGGATTATAAAACCTGTCTTCAGCTATGTTTATCGTGGTAGATATACTGCCTGGTAAAAAGATGTGAGAAAGAATTAATTTAAGGTTGAAAATGTGTCTGCAAGCAATGGGAAACACGTATATATCATCTTTCAATCGTATGTATAGTAACTGATTTACAAACTTTGATGTGGTCAATATAAAAGCTTATCATCTATTTATTTATTTTTTTGCACAGGGCTCTAGTTTCTACTTTGTATCACAAAAATAATATTAAAAACATACAATAATTTAACATTTATCTTACTGATTACTGAAACGTAACATTTAAAATTGCAATTAGAAGAAAATAATTGAAATTTTAGATATTATTTTAGCAAATTTCTGAATAATAATATGGTGTGAACTATTTTCCCAATAAATTCTCTATTTTGAAAATTATTACATATTAATTGGAAAAATTATTTTCCTCTTATAAGAGTAAATTATTATGAAATATTAAGCTTGAAGTATTATGAAATATTTAAAATAAAATTAGTATTTTCTTTCAGAACCATCAGAAAGTCGTCAGAATAATCGAGGTCAGAAGTTTGACTTTTATGATCCCTGGGGAAAAGGTGCTGGACAGCCTCATAGGGACAGATATGGAGATGTCATTCGCCACAAGCATACAAACACGAAAGATGATCAAATATTCACACAAGTCACGCCGAGAAAACTGGTAAAGTTGCTTGGAGCATACATTTGAAAAGATACTGTATGTTTGAAATTAATAAAAGGTAGAGCGCAATCTTTTTTATTCAGTTGTTTAGTCTAATACCAGCATTACTTCATCAACCAGAGATTTTGTACAATTTGTATTTCCTGTTATATTATTCTATATGTAATCAAATTGCTAATGGAACATCAGATCAATTTCAACATAGCAATGGCAAAGACTGCTGATCACTCATATACCTGATCTAAGTTCCACATTGGCACATTTTGCTGAGGTCGATCACAATTCAGAGTAAAACAAAGAACAACATGACATAGATTTCATTCAACCACTAACTTGTAGGATCGGTTTGATGACCAAGTTGGGAACTCGATTGACTTCAAGACTGGCGGTGGTGCTGGTGCACCAGTGATAACAGAGAGCGGCCACATCAAGACTCGTATGCCAATCACCATGGAGCGGGATTTCAGGGGAGGTATGTGCGCTTCATTTATCTTGCATTATACACACAACTGGTTGACATCTGATTATTGAGGTCAGTGTGATCTGCACAAACATTTTGTATAAAACAATTTATTAGTGCAAACAGTAATACACACAAATGTTACCCAGGCATTGTATGCAAGATTCAATGTCTGTCATCTAATAATACATGTGGTACAAGTTAACATATGTGTGTGTAAAGAGTCTATAAGTTGAGGAACAATCATGGAAAGATCCAGATAAGGCACAGTGACCATGAGCCACTCACCTTTTCTAAGATAATATGATAATCCAGGTGTGTTTTTGCATCACCATGCACCTTCATGGGGATCTTATTAGATTCCTTGATTCTGCATTCCCATGTTCTATTTTAACAACTTGATCTGCCAACAACGTTATTTGTTATGTATACATTAAAGCATCTCTAATGCTTTGATATTGATTGAAACTCGACATTTTGCCGGGGCAACTGCCTGGCTTCATCAGGAAACAGGTCAGAATAACCAGGCTGGAGAAGCTTGAGCAGTGTACGCAATACCTCCCTCAGTGTGCTCTGGTTCAGGGTTGGTTCTCTGTGGTGGATTTTGAGAGCTTCCAGTACTTGTCTCCTAGTTTTCCTATCTTCTTTTCCCAGTATTCCGCTTTCTTCCATGTTACATTTGTGTTAACTGTTCATGAGATGTTCTGTGATGGCGGAATTTGGATGTTTCATATGTGAGTGTTCTTTGAATCTGGTTTTAAATTGTCTTTTTTTCCCCTCTAATGTATGTTTTCTTACAGGTCTCATTTTGCACTGGTCTTCCTTGGAGTTATCTCCTTCTTGTGAACTAAGGATTGACACCAACATAAAATTCCCCGTAGGAAACCCTGAAAAAAAAGGCATTAACACCTACTTTAAACTGACCAACACTCTAATCGGTAGGGCACATTAAGCCGAAAGTTCACGACCAAAATCTTATACAGACCGTAACAATCAATGAGTGTTCCATACGGCAAACAGAGGGCTTTTTAAAGGCAGTACAGTGACCGCAGAAGGCAAGCCAAAATTCTTCTGCGACCAATGTCATCAGTGGCCTACCCGTAATGAGGCAGTGCAGTGACCTTACGCTAAATGTCATATAGATACAAAGGATTTACCGCATGTTGTCCGTACAGATACAGTTCTGGCCCATTGCGTTCCCTGTACCATTAACATGCAAATGCCGTACTTTAGCAATCACACCATGCATAGAACGTAACTTGGACGTGAGTACAATCCACTCCTCTCATGGCCACTGCAATGAAATAGTTGCCAATGCCACCTACTCATAATGCACAGAGCCCATGTTGCCTTGGATTTGTATGTGCCCACAACTGTATGATTGTCACTGCATGTGGAAAGCGCATTAGACACCGCAAACATCAAAACGCCTTGCGGCCAACATGCCCGCAAGGTCAAATGTGCCCCTCACTTAAGACAATCCTTAATTCACACAAAGGATGGGTTAAAGGATAGTATGCATTGCCTACTAATGAAGACCAATGCTAAGTTGGTTACAAAATAACATGTGCAGGGGTGAAACCTCGAGTTTCAACCAATTTAAAATCATTAGAGGTACTAAAATGTATGAATATACGTAATGCTACTAACCTACACTTGGTTAAAATTAACTGTGTCTTACATATCATTACATTCATGATCAATATCTCATTTATTTCTGAATGCTAACTATTTTTCAATATAAATGTTATTGTTTTGCATTATTATCAGAGATTGTTATTATGCTAATTTCATTGGAAATATAGCTGCTAGTACTTAACTATCTAATTGATGTAAATTTATTGTGTCAATCTTTTTCATGGAAACATTGTGATTCATTTCTTATAACCATAAAGCATCAATAAAAGAATACATTTGGCAAAGTAAGCATATAATATACTTTATTTCTTTTTGTAAAATAATTGATATACAACACATAGAATTTAAGGGATTGATGCACATTTTTTATTTCTTTTAAAATATTATTGCTTTGGAATTAAGCTTCTTCAATTACCCATCTTTGTCTTTTGATATGATCGAATAGAGTTACAAAATAAGATAATTTCCCAATTAAAACGCTTAGTAGCAGAATGATAAATAAATATTTAAAATTATTATCTTAAATTATCTCTTTATTTATTTGACATGATTTATGATTTATTGGACTTGGGAATATATCATTATCCCACCAGAGACTATGTGATATAGACCTGACCTGATTTGGAGTCAAAAGTATTTATTTATCATTACATAAGACATATTTGTTCATCTTATCTTTTTCATACTATATGCTTTCTATTCTCTAACTCACTTTTCACAATTAAGTGTGAAGTACAAGCAACAATTATTTCTTCATTATCACATAGTTTGTGATCAGAAATGCACTGGTATGTGCTATTTCTGGTACTACCGGTAGTAATCTAAGTTATTATCTCATTCATTAGTGTAACAGTGGATTTTCGAGGCTATTAAATGTTTAGCTTTATGGTATATGTTGTACATACTTCAATGACCTATGCATTAAATTCGAGATAGAATTACGTAAATATCAAATACAATGCTATAATTTCAGATGCTAAAATCAAGGAAGAGCTACCCTATGGCCCTAGCCCTAGACGTAACAGACCAGATGATCCTGAGCACCAGATATATGATCCATTTGGAAAAAGTGGAGCAGGTGCTCCCATGCGAGATGTGAATGGAAATGTGAATGCCACTGTGTATGGAAGAATGAAGAATGAGGTATTATTTTCCATAGATCGGGTAAATATGAAAGTTTCTACCATATTCTGGTAGTTTAGAAGCCTGCCATTTTCCTGATGCTTGTAGTTGATGTCGTAGGGGTGACTTAAGGGGTGGTCACACTGGCTTAAAATCCCGTAAGTGATGAATTGCGCATAAGATTCAATTGTTAGGTGATGCATCTATGGGCCGTCAGTGATCTACGCATTTTTCAGTATTTCTCATGTGGAACCTGCACAGCTATGTGAGCTAATATGCCGAATCAAGGTTGTACGCGATTCCAATTTTTGAACTCTTCAAAATTTACTCAATGCACAACCACGTGAGACATTATGCAATATATGCGCGGCTGTACATAATTCATAAGTAATTGATGTGATACTTCAGTGGACAGTGCGTTGAGTGTATGTGGACTGTCAGTGATAGTTCATAGGGGTGTACTAATATTTTGCATTTTCAATGATGCAGCCATACAAAAATATGTAACTTCCTCTTTGTATTGTTAGTAGTTTGTCAATGGTTTATCAGTGATCTGTTTGTAGTTTTTGCGTAATTCATCAGTGATATTTTGTTACATAAATAATCAAAATTCTTAGCCCACATGCATGCGCAATTACATTTTCATACATTTACGCAAATTATAGTCTACGTGACAAGCCCTTTAAGCAATAGGATCCACGAGGAATATGATGTTCATCTACTATTTGCTTACAAAATACCAATGAAGGCCTCTTGGATCGTTATTGTTAAGTGTTATTTTTCTCAAATCACCCCAGTATATGATGTCACATATGATTATGGTACATCTAAGATGTTTGCCTATCTGATTGTGATAATCTTGAAATTTAGCTACATTTCTTACTATTGTAAACATTTAACACAGAGTCCATAGTCAGATAAGAAGTCAGACAACAAAGGACAGCACTTTGATTGGAAAATCTATAGTATATATATTGCTTTGTAGTCACTATATATCATATAATTTCCATAAAAGTTTACATAAAGTTTAATATCCATTGAATGGTACTATGGGCTTTGTGTGTTTTAGGTAGGTAGATCTGCTACATGTATGCACGATATTTTTCTTTTTACAGATGTGATTGTCATCAGCTATTTTTTTTTAAATTCATACCTGTACATGCTAATCATGGACAAGTATTTATGTCAGCTTTTATACTTTTTTACCATATGCTCGTAGATGTGAATGTTGTAATTGACTATTCCTGAATGCCATCCTACGTAATGATTTTTCTAGTGCTTCAACTGTCAACAGTAACATATATACTTATACATATTTTTTTCATTTTCTCGTGCTTACCGCCAATGTGTAGATTACAATAGAGGTAATCTTTTTTGTATTTATTGCTTTTAGCATAGACAAAGGTTATGTATGTGATTGTATTAATTTCAGTTGTGAAAACTCTTCACAGTAATTGTAATGTAAGAAATATGAATGCGAATTATATACTTTGGAATATAATCTAAAATTCAACTATATTTATATTTGTATTTATATTGTGCACTACTGTATATCGTGGTTAAACATTGAGTTAAAATATGAATCAATGAAATATCTTAAGACTGTTTTATCTTTCTTTTATTGCTTATCATGCAAAATTGATGTGTTCAGTTCAGAAATGGTTTGATAAATAATTTTGAAACATACATGCAAACAACATAGGTACATTGTATTTGATGTTAAAATGTCATCTAATTCTTAGTGTTGATCCATGGTGATTATTTTCATCCAAATAGCAAATTTTATCATTTCTAGATTGTTCATCTTCAAACAGACAGATGTACTTATAAGTTAATGTCTGATGTCAGACTATTTCAGAGGCAGTCAGTGTGATGCCCCTCTTGCATATCTACACACCTTCTTCTCTTTTTAGAAGATTATTACGATTTCCTAGATAAAGTTGGTAGTGTCCGTTCATGTATTTATGGATATGGTTCTCATTTGATTCTCACTGGTACCACCTCCTATTAAATGTTTAATAAACGTAACCTAGATGTATCTAAACAGTAGGTGTAGTAGACATAACTGTGTTGCACAAATGCAACATCAATCTCATCTTGTGTTGTTTTATAGACAGATTCCGCCCAAAGGAGTAAGAAGGCAGCAGCACAAAGTGAATACTTACATGAATTGCGTATGTATTGATGACATCTCCCAGTTTGCAACAGTTTTTGTCTGTGTGTGATAATTTGCTTTTTATGTGAATTATATAGCAAAAATACAAAATGTTTTTAGGAGTATTATGGTTTATAAAGAAAGACTGCTGAAGCGTTAATTATATGTTGATGTGCAACATCTATAAAGCACACATTGTTGACAATGTTGACATCATTTCTACTTTTCATTCAATATTATTGTTCGTCAATTTTGCAAATCTATAAACCATGAAATACGCAATATACCGTAAATTATCAATGACAAGAATATTGCACCACAAGAAAACGTGTATGTTGATTATTGATAGTTTTTGCTATAAAATCTTCACATAACTAAAAGACAAATGGTGGTAGTTAATCTGTGTTGATCACTTGTTAGTATTCCATCTATGGAAGGGCACTTTATTTGTTGGGGATTTCTGCTTTGGGAATAGGATTTTTAGACAATTTCAGGCTATCATCCTTCATCTGGAAGAGCACTTGCAGATATTTTATGCTTGCATGAATGAATTCAATGCATGTCAATGAAATATATGCCAATAAACATGTAGATTCACAATAGTATCAGATGATCCACACAGGTGACTGTGTGCAGTGAAAGATTTTACTTTTTGTTGTAAAATGAGTTGCTTATTGCCTTTCATTTAAACTTTTACTTTGTGAGACAAAGAAATCCAAGATTTCAAGGTGACCGCCATCGATAGTTTCATGTTTATGCATAAACTTTTATATCTCTGTAAGATGCTATCAACCACAATTTATCTTTCACATTTGATTTCATTATCACACTTTGATATCAAGTTAATTGAGAAGCACCGTTCTCGTTGTGAAAAAGATCAAATATCATATTAGAAATCTATCATAGTCTTGTGGCTACTTTTTTCATATGAAAATAAATTTGCAAACTTTATCAAAAAACAATGTTGCGCAGTTGTGGCCTTCATTATGGTTTCATAATTTAGCACAAAAAATGACAGCATAAAATGATTGTGATTGCAGAATATCAGGTTTATTTATTTTCCATGAAAATGAGGTATTTCATGGATATCATACCATTTTTTGAGTAATAATCATACCACAAAAAGAGACATGATACTGATGATTATCAATGATATGAAAATTCTTTTCATTTGATCTTTTGTGATTTAAAAAATATGTAAAATTCACAAGGCTTTTATTGCACAAAATCTGAAAATAGTCTCATGTTTATTGGTGATATAATTCAACCAAAATTACTGCATGTAGATGTACATCTAACTCTATCAAAATAGGTGTTGTAGTTTTGTTTTGATGTTTTGTTTACTTCAGCGAACGTCAGCTGACCGCCTACGTCGGTCAAAAGCAAGACAAACTTACCTCGAGGAACTACGTATGTATCAGTTTAAAGTCGTCATAAATGTATGTGGTTCCTTCTGACATTAAATGTACTAGTAGTTACGTGTGTGTAAAATTTCATTGATAATTATTTTATATTGTTTTCATCAAGCATTAAGTGAAATCATTCCTTGCAATGTAGTCCGTAATTACATAGTATAATGTCAGAGGGATGTCTTGTTGTGTATATTACAGTTAGTATCACATTGAAATTATGCAATTTTACATTATCATAGTGATTCTTTAGTTGTTTTAAGATTTTATCCTCGATTCCTTTCCTCTCTTTTTAAAATTAATTTAGAAATATCTTTTGATCAAATAAGATTTATTATTTTAACTAAAACATTTACTTTGGTGAACTTTATAATATCTCAATGAGCATACGCATGGAAGTTACAAATTTAAAAAATAATGAAATTCTATGTAATGCAATCAATTCGTTGAACTAGAATAATTTCAAATTTTCAATCATACAATTTAAGTTTAATCAGCTTACTATTATATGGTACAATGTGTAAATATCTTATAAACAAAAAGTCAATCATAATATGTCTGAAAATAATTGACTTCAATGATTTTTTTTTCATGTGATATCATTTTGTGTTTTTGAAACACCTTCATGATAATATCCCTTAATATACTGTATTCCCTTACATGAAAGCACATGTGATTTAACATTGTAGTGTATTATTCGAACAGTCAGCACAACTTAAACCGTAAACCCATATGCCTTAATGCAAGGTAATACAGTAGAAATTACTTAATTAGCAGCAGTAGCCTACGTACACAATATCATGTACATGACAAAAGATGTGCAGCACGCTACAGGGGGCTCGTGATATTATATGAAGATGTATATATATTTGCGTGTGCAGTCTGGCAAAGCAATCCAGCGACACTTGAACAGCAATTTTCCCACTCCTTGAGCCCAAAATTTGCTTATGACTTTCCTGATTATGTTATATTACAATCACTGATTAGTCAGCAATTATAGAATGTTAAGTCATGTAGCTGATATTTGAAGTCAGGAGTATTCATAATTAGAGTGACTTCAAATAAACTTCGATGAATGTTTCGAATTGCTCAAATAATCATGTGCATATGAACACAAGTACTTCCTGTAGATGTGTGCTTAGTGTGGTTTCTTTATTTTTTTGCAGTAAAATATTTTTAATGTGTGTGTTTTTAAAGATCATTTATTTATATATATTGTGTTGTGAGTTTGCATTATATAACAAAATGAAGGAAGACAAATTTATTTTCTATTAGAAAAGTGCCAGTTACATTTTAAAGTGTTTTCAAATGTATGTCCAATGTCTTCTGTATTAAAACCAAGTCTAGATACATATGCTTGTACATTATATCAAATATTCCTTTTTTTAGAAAGTGAAATGCTTGAGCAGAAACGGAAAAGACAGGAGCAAGATGAAAATCTAAGGACAGGGGTAAGGCCATTACAAACAACAATTCTAGGCTCACAATATAATTAAAGTTTAGAATTCCTCCAATTTATTAGGGATGAAAAGCATCGACAAATTGACAAACAAGTGCTTACCGTAGGACCAGATAACAGCCAAAATGGACTCAAAATTGGATCATTGGGGGGCTGTGTCAATATGAAACTGATGCAATATTTCTGACTTATTGATCCATATAGTTTCAACACCAAAATTGTTGCCTTAATAGAAGGGTAAAAAGCCAGGTATGAAATAATAGGCAAAATGCACCTTAATAGCCTAAACTGTGGATCTGTGTGGTCCATAAAAAATTGGTGCCAACTGGTCACTATTTCAAATTTAAGAACTGAATTTGCTCACTCTATATATATAGACTATATAGCTGGGATTGTGCGAACTTAAGTGTTCAAGAAGCAGCAACCAACTATTAGCCATAATGGACCCAAATACAATGTAGGAGTCTTTGTGGGCCATATTGAATTCATGCCAAGAGGTCACTATTTGCGACTTGCAAACTAAATTTTAATAATCCATCTCTAACTACATTACCAAATGATATAACCCAATTAAAAATTTATATATTTGAAAAAAAGTGATAACAAACCAGTTCAGCAGAAGGCTTATGAGACACCCAGGAATAGAGAGACTCTAATGTAAATGTAATTGTCTGGTTTATGGTCTTCCCCGCTAGGCAGAATCAGATCACAACATTCACACCAGGTCATTGGCATCATTTGCATACTTTATCTTTCACAACCGTAGCACAGACGCACTTATCAATCAACATTAGCGTTCACTTGCCTGACCTGTATCTATTTTACGTGTACTAGTAGGTACTACAAAGCAGTGTGCAACTATTTAAGGATCAGTGTGCTCAACACCCACCACCAGACCAGACAGGAAATTGAATTTACGAAACTCTGGTCATGAGTCCAACTCCCTAGTTATCCATTCAGCCACAGAAGCACACTAACGTCAATACTTACAGGCTGGAGAACTTGCTGCGTTGATGAAACAAGGTCAAGTGGGGCGTCCGCGGCGGGATCCCAACACAGGCATGCTCCTGTCTCAACACCTGCCAGCTTCAGACGTCACCAAAGAACAAACAAACACCAGGTATAATTGCTATAAATCATTATGCATCACTGCTTGTATTAATGGCTGAGTATCTATATATATCTATATGAGTATCTATATATGTATATGAGTATTAATAGGTGCAAAAATCATTAAGTAATTCTGAATCCGGATGTTGCAAGAGTTTTGTTAAATATAAGTAAAGAAGAGAAGGATAAAATGGTAAGTTTGAGTAGTGAAATCATCATACCTATGCTTTAATATGATCATGTGTTACAATATTTGTACATTGCGTAGTACTTGTTCCCTGAAAGCTTACTTGATTAAGCAAAACATGATTTATTCGATACTTCATGTAATGTGTTCCATGGTCCTGGACAAAACCCCTCAAACTCTTTCTAAATGGTAAAGTATTACAAAAGTAAATATTTACTCATGGCAGATAAGAAATTAGCAATTTATGATAACTTATTTGATCTAGCAACTCCAATAAAAGTTATTACATCGTACTTGTTTTCATATTAATGAAATTTTTAATAGAACGCAGAAGTTTGAGGGCAGTGAGGAGTATCACACTGAGCTGGAGAGAGCAGCTGAGGAGCGAAAACGCTCACAAGAATTGGACCGCCTCAAAGACAGACAGCAGTCGCACCAGGTGTGCAGATGTGGCTACTCAAGTTTTTCAACCTCTCTATCAAAATGAGGCCTATTACCAAAATGACAACAATACAGTCATCATGTTACGTGCAGGTTTCTCTACTCAAAATGCTGCTTCTTTATTGTTTTACAAATGTTCTAAATTATAGACTAAGCATTTATACCATTTTAGAGTGATAGGCCTTGTTTTGAAAAGCATATGATATGTAAAAGGGCCATGTGTGGTCCATATCATTGTTTGCAACACATGAGTAGTGTATATATTTGTCTAGAAAACTAGTGTACACAAAATAGTCTGTTTGGATAAGTTGTAATTTTATGAAGACGGATTTCATTAGACGTTTTACCGTGTTTGAATAAATAGAGTGATTATGACATTACGTTGGAATTCTGTTTTGGCATAATAAATCTGCTTGGCTTACAGCACGGCTCGACAATGGACAATTTCTGGGGTCGACCTGGTGGAGGGGCACCCAAACACGACACCAAAAAAGCAAATCTTGACAATATTTTATACTCACCTAGAAAAGAGGTAGGTGGAGGGACTACTAACATTGGATTAGACATAAAGCTAGACATAGTCAGTTGCAATTACATCACAAATCTACACAATGTTTTGTTGGTGATGGTCTATAATAGTGAGCAAATTTAAAATGTAACAGTTTCACTTCATTATGTTATAGCCATATCGGCGATGGAAGTCAACATCATTAGATAGTTTGGTAACGATTGAATTAAACTTAAATATTTTGTACTTTTCAAAGGTGTCAGGTTAAAATGCTAAAATAAGAAATATGACAATTATTTTTATAAGCTAATATGAATTGTTTTGGAATTTCATATTTATCATCGTCTTAATTATCAAAGCATGAATTTTATCCCATTATCAACACATTGTTCGTCATTGTTCTTCTTACTTTCTATTCTAGTCTTATTTCACTTTATTTTGTTTACTTTTCTGCCTCTATATCCTTTTCATTGATATTGTTTTCCAAATCACTCCACTTTTGTTTAACTTATTATCAATGAGTCAGCCCAACTTACTTGATGCTATATCATTTGATATTTAATGATTAAATATTAATCAGGAGTAAAAAGTGTTTGAGGCAGTCCATGTGTGTCATCTCGAACCACACTTTACAAAGAAATGTCAAAAGTGACAAATTTATCACAATCTACAATATAAAACAGTAATGAAGCGAAACGTGAACAAATGAACATTGAACATATAAGTTGTTTGAGTTGATGATCCTCAATCCTGATATGTAAAGGGCAGAATCAATCCTTAGCCGTAGTGCCTTTGAAGTCCCATCGTACAAAAGTATACCATCAAAGACCAAAAGACATCATATAAGAACAGTCCATCAATCTGGTATTAATCTTCAAACAAGAGCTTTTTCAAATTTGGTACTTTGTACGCAATATAAAAGCCCACTGCATGGTTCTTGTACATGTACTCAAGATGATCAACTAATAGAAAGTTGAGTTTCTGCCCCTGGGTATTTTTGCAGACTTCTATAGGATGCAAGCTGTAATCCAGATCATGTGCAAGCATTTTTCTCTAATTTATCAATGGTATCAATGATTTATGATGCTTGACCATGTAATTGTTTCTGATGAATAATATTTTGTTGTAACACTGAAAACACTCATTCACCTACCTCTATTTTGCTCTCACAAGCATTATTTCACAGCATCATTCATCTCACCTCACTATTTCTTGTTAACTCGTGGACCATTGCATGGATGTATATGTTGTGGTTTCTGGTGCTTTTCAGGCTGATCTATACAACAAACAACTACCAAATGGACATTTGCCCTATAATAAAGTGAAATCCACTGTTCCTAGTACGCATGTAAACTTGTATGAAATGGAGAAGGATATTAAAAGAGAACCTAAGGTACCTCTTTGGTATAAATTAGGTTTAAGAAATATTTCGGATAGTGCTTATTGTCGCATTAGTGAGAACTTAGTAAGACAAAGTTTACCTAATTTTCTTTGATTTTCTCATTCATTCAATGAAGCAAGCTAGTCATTTTTCTGGTATTTTAACATTTATCTATCTTGAATACATGATCAGAAGCTTGATAAAGTGTCGAATCATATTAACTCATACATAATATATTAGATGCTATCAATAATATTAAATTCTGTAAAATGGAATTGTAATGTTTTTGTACTGATGTGAAAATTAAGAAAAAAAAATCCTGATTGTCAAATTTTATGTTTTCTTGTAGATTGTATTAATTTGTCAGAGCATTATCAATAACATTTTTAACATTTATCTCCCAAGTGTTCAATTTTGTATATGCATGTTTGTTTTTATATTGCATTTATCATTGGCTATACTTAATACAATTTTAAATTTTAATTTTGCAGTTTTGCATGCTGTGTATAATTGCAATAATAAATAATTATTTAACAAAGTTACTGATTAAGATCTTGAAGCTTGCTAATTTCTCTCTTTAACATAGTATACATTTTCTCAAACATTCGCTTTTCAGAAGGACTACAAACTGTTAACTCCATTTGCCACAGAATCTAATGAAGTCTACTGAATCTGAGTTGTGGCTGCAATGATTGAAGTTACTTTGCTACAAATCTTACTACATTTAGAATTATGATAAATTTGGGTCCAAAACAAGTACTTTGAAGGAAAGCTTTACCCTGTCAATGCACTTTGATTTTTATATAGTAATCAGTTTGGAGAATAAAATAGAGATACAATTCAGCAGATTTTTTTAGGATGATCATAAAAAAGAAAAGTTATTTTACAGAAGTAAAGGATAAAGCCACGTTGAATTTCATGTTTGTACATGACCTCATATCAGCTGATTGATATCGTAATAGATGCTGAATTATATATATATATATAGTGAATGTCCTCAACAATGGAACCCAATAGCTCCATTGTAGTGTTTACTCCATAATTTACTTACATTATTAATAGGTAATGCATGAGAAAATTTTCAATTATTCAGTTTTTCCATTGTTCAGTCATCTGTTGTTGAGAATATTCACTTAAGGATTCTGAAGATTAATAAATAAGGTTACATCATTGAATTAATTTTGCCATAAACATTCTAGAATATGGCTTTTCATTCCTTTCATTATTTGCATTCATATAATTTCTATTTGGAGAACTTTTTGAAAGTTTTTCACCTATTCTTTTTAGGAAATGGGACTATATTTAGTCATTTAAATTTTATCTGTATACTTATATTAAGAACGAGTATTAATACCACAATTTCAGTATTATCAATTGTTCAGATGCTCACGTAAAATTTAAAAATCCAAATCACTTGTGTCTTATACTCTGAGTTACTTTTACTTATCAATATTCTCTATTTAGATTCCAGCTTTTACTAGTCATTTTTAGCAATTAAATTTTAATTGTCTTCATGCTTATTTAGCATTTAATATGAATTCCAGTTGAGATTATAGAAATTTGAAATATTATGGGGTGAATATTAATTTTATACTCACATTGATATTATAACAATTATTTATAACATATTTAAAGCTGTTGCTCATAATTTTGCTCATATGTATATAATAATCAGAATTTGATTGCCTTTTTGTTTTAATTTCTAAATTATATTATGAGGCAATTAGATAATTTTTCTTTTAATAGTGTATATCAATTAAAATCTATGGTGTAAATGTATTTGTGACCTTCAATAACAATTCAATTGCATCAAATTATTTTCTTTTCTATAATTGTCAATTAGTAAGTGTATTTGTCATTAAAGGTGAGTAATTCTACTGAAGAAGGATAGCCTTTATTACAAGTGTATTTTGATTCCCAATATAATGTTACAGTTGTTCTTTTAATATTACACCAGGGATATTCAAAAATACAAAAAAACATTTTTTTTGTCCTTTGTTTTTGTTCTGTAGTAGTTAAAAATGTTTTAAGATACTATGATCCAAGTGTGTAGTTCTTTGTATAAAGTCTTTTAATTTATTGTCAGTTTGTAAGAGTATTAAATCTGTAATTCATTTGTATATTTTAATCAAAGAATAATGTAAAAGTATGTTTCTGAAGGCTTATTCTTATTTGTATTTTACTCTTATGGAGGAGTATGTATAGACTTAAGAATAAACATTAAGTTTCTGAATATTGTTTTGGACTTACTCTTCTTACTACATGTACTTAGGGACGGACCATTCGATATTTGGGGGAGGGGCGACAAAATGTTTACGAATGAAACAATTTTTTTTTTGACTTTCGAGAGACAAATTTTTTATTTTCAACTTGAAGTGGGACATATTTGGTGAACATCAGGGACAAATTTTTTTTTCCTTTCAAAATCAGAGGCAGATTTTATTTTTTTAAAAATTTTGTCGCCCCCCCCCCCCCCAAATATCGAATGGTCCGTCCCTTACATTTACAATTTAGTTTTCTTGACTACAATATTTGCAACATTGCATTTCCTATTATTTTGGTGAGATTGTCTGAACATGACTATTTGATGAACACAGTATGTACTCTTCAAACATTGAATATTCATTTTGTTGATATATCTTCTTTCCAGCCTAGGGATTGGAAGAATTTCATTGTAGTTCTATGAGCATAGAATTATCCCATCATTGGAGTAAATATTTACATAGACTTTAACTTAATTTGTGAAGTACATTGATATTCACTTTTTGAATATCAATAATACAAAATCATAATGTATGGCTGTTTGTGAAAGAACGACAATCCAAAAATTATTTTATTGTTTACTTATTGAACTAGTATAAACCACACTAACATAAACTACCACCATTATATTATTTTAAGAAAATTCAATACATTATTACATATCATGTGAAATGGATTAGTAGAGTCATGATTATCAACAAAGTTGCCAACACTTACTTTGATTATACCTGCAAATTATTGCATATATATTAGTGCCCTATCACTGCCACTGTTCAATTGAGACTAAAAATATAAATTTGAAATCATACAAATTTTTAACTGTCTACACTCAAATTGCGTGCTCCGCATTTTAATGGCAACTACAAAATCACTATGTAACTACCATATTTCCTCATAGTGATTTTAACTACTGTCTATGGAATTTTAATAATGGAAAATCCACAGAAGCTCCTGCAATGTCTGTAACTTGAAGTTGCTATGTCAATTGATACACTGGTCCATGTGACTCCTTTCATTCAGTTACTGAATCAAAATCAGCACACTCAAAACACTGCTATGCGTTTGAGCTATAGAATCATTACCATTTTTTTCTAATATTGATATGAAATCACACGCATTTATTATCTAAAAACTACTTTAATGGCATCCTTTAATGGCATCATACACTGCGCTACACTAAAATGTTTATTAGGTGACATTCCCTATTCCATAGTCCGCCGCACACCAGCCAATTCGTAGGCCTATAACCGATTACCGGTGGTGGACTGGTCGGCTCCCAGGGTTGGTTATCTGCCATTATACTCTCAGTGATCTGCCGGGTAATGTTCAAAACCCGTTAACAACCTGTGTGGCTAGTGACTCCAAGGTGTCCTGTAACCTGCTTGTACACCTGCCGTATACCCCACGATATCCAGCTGACTATCGGCCAGTAGTTGCTGCCGAAACCGTAACAAAACCATTCGGCACAGACCCCGATCATCAGTCAGCATTTGGTGCCACTGCCACTGTCCAATTGAAAATGACATATAAGAGTTCAACATCATAATACATGCTAACTCCCCACACTCAAATTTTAGGTCTTCACTTTAATGGCATCCCACAAATTTAAGTTCACTTTGTAATTAGCATATTTCCACTTTCACTTAAATGTCTTCCTATATTGCTATGCAAACGCACACATTTATCCATAACAAAAATATTAGAACTTCATTTAACTCTGTTGAGCATGCCACTGCTGAAGCCTTCTTATTCCCCCCCCCATTTCCTGCTTGTCTTACAGACTTCCAGAGCTGCTTTCGTCCGAACTATCCTCCATGTAGTCCGGCTCAAAGCTCACTTCGTCGGGCAACGACAGCTCCCATATATCCAGATTCATTTTGGGGGTTGATTCACACTCTGACGGCTGTTCCTCTGAATGGGACGATTCACGACTCTCATTCTCTTTGCGTGAAGATGATTCACATTGTGGCAATGGCCTGTGCTCATTATGAGATCTGCAACAAACAGTAAAATAATGTGATTGCTATTTAACTGCTAACTTTGCTGTTGTATATTCTAACTTTCTGACATTGTGAAACAAAGTTCAACAATTCACATTCATAAACTACTGCCAGAGTACGGAATCAGTCCAATACTACAAAATCGACAATTTAAAAACTGCTGTCCACTTACTGGATTTTCCTTGGACTCTTTTCTTTCTTGTCCTTAATTATCTTAGTTTTGTCGTGTGCTTCCTTCCCTGGCTTTTTGAAAGTTTTCCTACTCGTGCTATCTTTTCTCACCACCCTCTTTTCCTTACGCCCAGTCCTAAAGTAAAAAATGGGCATTAAAAACAAGTCTTCATTTTAACAATAAAGAATCTCAAAAACTACACTCCAGTGATAGAACAATGTCATATACACTGAAATACATACATTAGGGCTGCATCACGCCTGAATCCACCTCGCGTTCTTTCAGACTTGTGAAGAAGAGCTGAGGGGTAGTCTGGATTGTATGGTGTCACTGGCCTGTTTTCTTTTTTATGTTCAGCCCTAAAGTTTAAATTGAGCATTAAAAACATCTTCATGCATCAACTAAAAATAATTAATCTCAAAAACTACCTTTCAATGATAAAACAATGTCACATAGAAGTCTGAAATACACACATCAGGGCTGTGTCACGGCGGAAGCCACCTCGTCTGCTTTCAGACTTGTGAAGAGGAGCCGTAGGGCAGTCTGGTTTGCAGGTTGTCAATGCCTTCTTTTCTTGGAGATGGTCTCCCGCATGATAGTGAGGAGGCTGTGTGTATCCTCCACGGCCTACTTGGACAGGCACCCCAGTAGCAGGAGCAGCCCAACCCCGGTGCACAGCACCAGCGGCCACCTCGGAAACCCGAGGGGCATTGTAGAACCGGCCCACACGCTCGTACCAGTCCTCGTACTGGCGGTGCCATTCAACGAGGCGTGGGTCTTCTTGGTGGCGGTGCATCATGCGATCTGTGGCCTTGTAATAACTGAAATTAGCAGCATATTATTGCCGTTAGTGAAAGCATTGATTGGATTGTACATGTATGAAATAGGTAAAACTATTTTCATAGCAGGGTCAACATATTCACACAAGCTAATCCAATTAATTATTAATACATTCATATATGTTGAAAGGCGTGCATATTGTCTGTATAGGACTCTACACGGGGTCCATGTGTCCCTTTTTAAGACTTTTCTTATGCCACTTTTTATTATAGGATGTCTGTATAGCAGAATCATATGTGTGTGTCTTGTCCATATATAAAAATTTCCAAGTGTGTCAATTCAACATAGAAAAGTACATAAAAATTACCATGTCAATTTTAGCCAATCTACTTGAATGTTGGGTCCTCTAGATTGTATTCCTACCTGTCGTGGCCTCCATTATATTCAGGTTGCTTGCGTGCGTTGGCCACGGGAGGTTCGTAACCGCCCTCACATTTGCTTCTGTACGCCCCAGACTTGGTCAGTGTGAAGTCCTGGGTTGAGCGCGACCGGTCTCGCCTCTCACCACGATGATCAGGGGTGTAGGGAGAGGGACGGCAATACCTGCAAGTACAGCAGATCCTCCCATTAGGACCACCTGTATAGAAGGACCAGTTTTCATTCCAGACCACCTGAGGTTGGTCGTATTGCCTTGATACGGTAGAACCTCCCATTAGGACCACAGACCACCATTCTGCAGTTCCCGACTTCATATTGAAACCACTGTGAACCTTCATGCAAAGCTCGAGACCACCTCCCCATTAAGGGGGAAGCCCAGAACATTTTTTTACTTTTCTAATTTTTAGTTAATATAGATGATTTTCATAATCATTGGTATAATATGATTTAAGAATTTTTCTCAATTTTTTTCAAAAGTGAAAAAAAAAATTAAAATGTTTTTGAAAGGCATTTTTTGTGAAATAATGACCACATGTTTAGGTACATATACTGAACCACTGATAGTGTGTCATTAGATAGAAACACATCTCTTGTACAGAGGAGATATTTCTTTAAATCGTACCAGCCTTAGAATTTTGAAATATATCCTTTTAATGGAAAAATAGTAATTTCAAATATGACTCTAGCTTTTATGACAGATATTACAAAATGGCCATTCCCAGCTCATTAGTAGTTCATTATGTGTGAATATTCATGAAGGAGATTAGGACTACTTTTGGTAGGCTCCAAAAAAACATCACATCATACTGATAAAAATATAGCAAAATTATATACATCATGATAAGTTGATTCAAGGAATAAGCACATATCTTTAACTTTTTGTTTAGCATATAAAGAGCAATAAAAAATTGGAGGATGATAATTATCAAACCCAACAAACCAATATGTGATTCATTGAAATGTTGGTAGCCTCACATGAGACTTTATTAATGCCTCACTGGACTCTTGTTTTGGTTTTTCTGTATTATTCAAGTGAAATAGTCTTGGGGATTATGAAAGCCATTAAGTAGTACAATGAAATACAGTAGAACCTATCCCATGTGGAGACCTTTGTAAAAAATGAAAATTGTCTATGTAAGGCAGATGTCCTGAACAGAGAGGTTTTTAATATGGCATTGAAGTAATTGAAGAAGAGAAATGTGTCCATACAATACGGGTCTCCTAAATATAAAGGTGCCTACATAGACAGGTTTCACTGTACCTTGGACCTTCTTTCAGCATCAGCAAATACTACTACTGCGTATTAATTTCATAATATGAGAAATTTCAAGAAATTGCATAAATAGTTTTCTGTTGAATTAACATTTTGTAAAGAGAGGTTGTAGATACAGTTATCATCCAATCAATGGAATAAACATCTTTGTTGTGTCAACACTTTAAAAATGGATTGACAACGTTGGATTATGGCATAAACTTGGTAAAATCTTGTACCTATTGTAATATCGTTCATGACAGAAGAAAACACAATCTCAAATATGGATGTTAGAAAATTTTCATCAATTGCTTGAATACAAGGTCACAAAAATGAAAAAGAAGGCTGGTACGACGTTGATAAATAATCTAAGATAGAACCACAGAATTTACAGAAGTGACGCGTGGCTGACGGTTTCTATTTATGTACCTAAAGATATGCCTAAATTTCTGAACATTTTGTGTTTAAAAAATATTCTAAAAAATTATTTTTTGAAAAATAAAATTGTTTATGTGGTGGGGCTATTTTTTGTAAATGAGTGATGTAAAAATCATGACTGAGAATTTTTTCCCTAATTGATGAAAATGTACTAGGCTTCCCTCTTAAGTACAGATGCAATCAAATTACTTTTTGTAGTATCATACTGCAAACTTCTTTACTCCAATTCAAGAATCCTAGCGGCATTACACATTAGCTGCAACTAAGAGATTTATTTCTTATCACGTATTTTAAAATCTATCGTAAATCACTCATACAATTTGCACATGACCACAGATTATCTAATAAGCCCCAAATATCTTTCAACACCAGCTATATTGAGTATTTAACCCGCTTTACTCATAAGCGAATACTCAACGCATTCATACCAAGAATTGATGCTTGGACGTACATGTATTGCGACAACCTGATTCAACCCACAAAAAGTGTAGGCCTATATGGTGTTCAGTTGCGAAGTCAAACGAACTGTTACTTAAATATATATATGCTCTGACGCAATCAAAAGCAACACACCCGTTTTTCTATAAGCTTAGCAACAATTTATTAGTCAGTGTACGTACGTGGGATTCGCCTGTGTGTAGCGGGGCTTAAAATCCGCTCTACACATCAGCGATAGTAAGCGAACCCGTGCAAAGCATCTGCAAGTCAAGTATTGAGTCAAGGTGTTAACTTGGCGTATTGTAGCGACATAGAAGTAGTAAAAATGCATGTTGCAACGAGTTTCTGAGCCAAACAAAGCGTTGCCCATAAATGCGAAAGTTTGCGATCTCTAGTAGACGTAGCATAACTATTTGTAGCGAACTTTAACCAAACTGTATATTCGTATAATGAAATAAGTTAACTCGTATCTTATATTTTCTTTCTTATTTGATTCTTTGCATGCGCTCTCTTTCATCTCCAAATATACAATAATCAAAACCAAAAAACCCTCCAAAACAGTACCATCTTAGCATATCACATACTACATACTTATATACTATATACACATAAACCTATTTTACACTTTGCGAATATCATGCACTTCATGACAATTCGCCCAAAAGTTTTGAACACGTTCCTTACTAATTTGTTAGTTCGCCACGAACGGGCAAATTCATCTAGAAATTTTGAAGAAGGTTCAAACTTTCCAAACGAATTTACAGTTCGGTTATACTTCGCTACCAATAGTTGGGGATCGCAAAACGTTCACAATTAGGGATGGTGCAATATTTTCCAGGAAAGGGGACCGGTGCATTTGGTAGGTAATTTTTTCAAGGTGCAAAGTAGGGGGACCGGATGATTTTTCATTCTCGTTGGGCATGGGACATGTACTTTTTTTCAGCTGCTGAAATCCCACCTCGACGTAAGCGAATCGGTACAAATTAATCACGCGAATATTCATGGGAGGGGACGCGGACTTTTTTTTATGAATAGAGGTCATGGGACATCAGGTTTTTTTCATCACATCAGCAGGGGACAAGACCTTTTTCAGACAAGTTTTTCGATATGCACCTGTCCCCCCGCCTGTTAAATATTGCGCCGTCCCTTATACATAATTATTTGCTCAGCAACTCGTCACAATCACATGCATTTTTACTACTTTAATGTTGTCACAATACGCCCACCCAAGTTGACAACTTGACACAATACATGTTGATGCCAGCACGAATTCGCCTAATCCCTATTGTGTAAAGCAGCTCAAGGCTGCTAAACTTCCCAGTGGACGATCTACGCCAAGTTTGAGTCGAACGGCGCTTACCTGGGAGCTCTGCTGCGACCTCTGCTGGGACCGAGTGACGACCGAGAGCGCTCATAGGGAGCTGCCGGCGGCTGTGGCCCTAAGGCTGAAAGTCCTCCACTTTTTACTAGTACTCGTCATTCTCCCTCTTAGTACACACTACACACATATTTTTCACTACAAACTGATGCTGAAACAATAGAATCCGCCGCAGTATAGCAATTAACCACATTTTAACTTAAATTAGACTTTCACAGTGATTTTAAGATCGTATTTAATGCTAATAACTCCGTGACTAACATTCAAACGCAAATCTAAGTAAATGTCTTCTCTGGAAGGTTTCATTTAGGATGTATTTTTGTTTTAGTTTCGAGGGGTTCAGCTTATTTTCAATAGTTTGTGAAATTCACAATAAGTCCGAAATAGATACAAGAAAACGGTTGTACAAAACTCCAGGTTTTGTGAAACGCAAGGTCCAGACAAAAGACACAGAACCCCAGAAAACATGAAAACTTAATACATGGCACTACTCGGGTATTTCTAACAGCAAAATGAGTTTCTGAGGCAATCTTTCCGTATATTATCTTAAATTCTTAAATTTCGCAAGCATAGCCAATATTTCTTCATGAAATATCTTTGAAATATAATGAAAATACCAATTACTCACCTCGTACTTAGAATCCATGGTCTTCTATACTTCTGTACTTTCTTAAAACTAAAAAATCGCCGTGTATATTGTTATCCCTGTAAACGTCTGTATTTCGGGAACCAAGTGTAGAAATGAATAAAATGTTCAGTGGGTTGGCGTATTTATGATAGCCCCTGAATTACAACTTCGCTCCGGTCGGTTAAGCACGTCACTGTCGTTTGAACATGCCGCAATTACGATAAACAAAACAACGGCTATTGTATAGAGCCTGTGTTAGGACATCGTCACATTTCCTTTCAAACAGACCGACTAATCTACCCTCGGACTCCGTAAACAGTAAACAGTGTGACACTTCTATCGGTTAAGAATGTTCTTTTTCTAACGACTACAATAAATCGTTACTGACACTTTTTCAAATTTTAAATAGATATTGTTTATTTGGAAAACTTCTATTAAAGATTGCTCGCGCATTCTCAGCAAACTTATCATCTTGTTTCATGTTTGAAGCGCAAAATTGGACAAATTCTAAACAAACAAATATCATTGACCATGAAAGATATTCTCTGTTGATGACTTCCAAGCACACAGCACAAGAAATCACAAACAAGTTTAGATTTGGTCTTAATTACATAATTAGTTTCAGCTAAAAGTAAAAGTAGTTACAGTAAAACCTCTCTGTAATAACCACTACGGAGTCTGGCGTTAATTCAGTGGTCTCAATAAAAGAGGCTGTCTTATTATAAAAGATTCATGGCACGTGGTCTCTGTTTGAGGTGTAGTGGCCCCCTTAAAATGGTCTATTTACAGAGGTGGGTCTCATTAGAGAGTTGGTCTAGGTGCTGGCAGATTCTACTGTACAGCGAGAGGAATGACAGCAGCACACGGCTAGCATCGTCTGTCTACTACGGAAGTGTAACGTCAACTGTTTACAATAGAAGCACCTAAGTTTTGGAACACACTTCCTCTCTCCATACGACAGTCTAAGACTATTGTCATTTTTAAAGCATTATATGTTCGGAGGGCGACAAATGCACATGAACACTTCTAAATTTGCTCTGTAGAAATTTAGAATTTTTTGTATAATTTGATTAATCAATGCTATGTCACGTTCGCGTGCACGGTGTTAAAACGTCTCCCCGTAAGTTGGGGACACCAGAGAGTTGAAACATATACAGACAGTGGTTGCATGCATTCAAGGCCTGTTTTTCACTGACTGACCATGGCGATATGGGTGTGATTGACCAATGTTGAAGGTACTAGTACCAACAGAAGGTTAAATATTGCTTTGAGTTCACAAACGTTACATTTTATTGTCCCCGCTGTTTGCAGTTTTACAAAACGAACGCAGATCTAAAGTTGTTTTGTGACTTGCACAGAGCCAAACATATATAGCAGAATATTGTCTCTGCAGCTGGACATCATATGTCCAAGTTAATATTCGGGAAGTCAATGTTTTTCCATTCGAGTAACATGCTTATTGTATATTAACAAATGCGGTAAACTGTGTCTTCGCAATAACTACAATGCGTGTCGATTTACTACGGTATTCTTATTAAAAATCAGTTGCGCCAAATTGGATGATTAGGTTATCTTTCACATTCAAATTCTGAAGCCAACTTGTAAACAGCTGCAGCTTTTGATAATTTCAGATTATGTGACTTATATATGTATGGGAGAAAACACATTCTAAATTGCGATTTCAAACTATAGCAATGACAAAATAATGGTGTTATAGAATTGCATTAAGTATGATTTACAATGTATAGCAATACTTTGGAGGCTATTACTACAAAACAACAATGAAACAAGCGACTACAGACGAAATGTCTTAATTTGGGTTACTATTAGTAAATTTAACAAGAAAACAAGGAACAATACTACTGCAGTATTCAGTAATTATGGGTGGAGCTTGTTGCACTTCTGAAGTGTATGCCTAACTCCAATGGGTCCAATAATGACGCCCACAATAGGTACTTTAGGGCGCTACTGTCCACCTCGGCCTGTGATTGGTCAGCCAGTTATATTTGTGACGTCACGCGGTACAAACCCGTTTTCATAACCCCACACATTCTTACCACATTCACAATAGCCACTTATATATTTTCTGATACTCAAGCATACTATAAACGTAAATCTTTTTAATTTGGAAGGAAGAAAACAACACAGAGTTTTCACGTAAATCTCGACAATTTGGCAGGAAAAACAACAACGCAGAGTTTTCAAGTCACTTTGAGGTAAGTGAGTTAATTATGCTATTAATTGACTTTTGACAGTTTAAAAAAAAACTTTTTAAAATTGCTCGGGTAAAATTTAAATGCGGTTCTATTAAAAGTACACGCCTATTACATATTAGAACTCAAACACGGGGAGACTTTATCGGGTTGCCCGTTGTGCCTGTTATCTTCTGGCAAAAGATGTAAAAAGCTGTAGTTGTTCAACAAAATATTTCACTTGGATTGAGCGCAGATGGTCTATGAACTTGTACTGTGGGCTCCAGCTTTTTGGGACGGGTATGTGGTATACGTACTACTTTGGTTTACAAACACTATACCATACAATTATTTCTACAACATCAAAGGGTAACTGATAAGCACATAGACCATGGTAGCCAGGGCATCCATTTTAGGCTTGATTTATGCTTCAGTGTATACGTTATACTTCACATGATTGAAATAAAGTGACACATAACAGTCTCTATGAGTATCAGATACCATTCTATATAATGGTAGTAATTTGTATCGTATAGCGTTTGTAAACAATAGTAGTATATTTACCGCACACTCCTCCCATGATACTGAGACCAGTGACATGTACCGCGTTAATAAGCATTTTCAATCACTTGACCAACAAAGTTTCTCCCTACACGAAGCCTCCATACTAATCACAGCTTTTATAGAGTGCGCACCCGTGTTTCTTACCCATGATATAAACCGTGCAATTCTTCATTTAAACTGTAACCCAAATCTCCAAAATGAAACACACGTGATAGCTGTATCACACGAGCGCACCCTCTGCACTGTATTGCACATTGAAGTACTCTCTATGATGTCATCTACAAGCAATAGGCAACTTCACAGCCTTCTCGACTATAGGAACAATATCTGAAATAACATTTGTTAAACAAGCAAATAACACACTTAGGTAAAAAGATCAGCTTGTGATACATTAAAACCTTGGTCTCAGGAGAAGTGATTTTGATATTTTTCCCGCTTGTGGAGTCAGCCTCCTTTCGGATTAATAAGTTGTTGATGTGGATCATCTTTTTACTTGTTCTGCTTAAATGTGGCATTGCTGACAAGTCCATAAAGATGTTCCCGTATATGGTGCTTTATTTTCAAATGGTCCCATAAGCCTGCTTGTTCATCCAATCCATTAGAAAGGTCACAAACCGTTATTTCAGACGATCGCGTACAATTTGGCCACACAATATGCACACGAGTCACCACAAGAAGGGTGACAATATTGTTTTTCTCATTTTTGGCATCTTTTGATTATCTGGAGCTAGCATCGGTTATGTGAAATTGGTGGTTATTAAGTGTGCAAGTGCCACGCTGCAAGACGTCCCCAATATGCGTTTAATAAAATGTTTCAATATTCAAAATCTAGTGTTTTGTTTTGATTGTAACACCATTCATACTATTACAGATTCTGTTTTTCTTCCCATTCCAGCCAGTACTATGGACGCGTATACTTATCTCACGAGGCTAAACACGACCGTCGCTGACGACGACACTGACGTCGTGCCCCTTCCCGACCACCTTGATCAGCGCACACGCCTCGCCGCCGGCGCTAACGCGGTAGCCCCCGCCGGCTTGGGCCTGGCTTCTGTGCCGAGCCGGACCTCGACGGTGGGCAGAAACAGGACCATTTTGAAGGCGACAGCAGGGTCAGAGAGCAGGCAGGAGGACGCCAGCAGCAGACGACTAAAGCGCAGCGTGCGATACTGCCCGTACGTGGCAGTTCGCGAGTTTGAAGTGCAGGTCAGTACAACCATTTCAATTGGTTGTTGTGTGATAATACAATAACGTTTATTGCCAACCAAATCTATTCATAGACGTTATAGAAAAATTAAGATTGGATTAAACGGCCATAGCAACAATTTAGCATGTTTGTTATCATAATAGTGAGTATGTGCGAGGGTCTACGTTTATCTACAATTGGCATGTGGCCATGTTTACTATTTGTTTTTGTGCATTTATTTTTGAAACTGAACACCAATCTGTAATGTGTCATCCACTATGAAGAATAGACAGGTTTATATGATGACAACATTGTACATGTATTTACTGTTAACCACAGGAGGGTCACCGTATCCTGAACACGCGGGCCCGCATGGAGTTTACCCGACAGAAGAGGCGTGAGGAGAAAGAAGAGCAACAGCGAGTGAGGGACAAGATGGCCGAGATCAGGAACGACCTTAGACGTGCGGCAGAGGAAGCGAAGGAACGGATGGAGAGGAGACGGGCCAAAGAGGAGACAAACACCATTGATCATTTGTGCCAGAGGCTCAAAATAGAATATGATGGCGTAAATGAGACTCTCGTCATTGAGGATGTTGCCGTGAAGGACGTGGCTGTGGGTGGGGAGAAGCAGGAGGAGGCGAAAGCTGCTGCTGGTGCACCTGGTTATGTCATGATAACGTTTGATGATATGAACAAGGAGTTAATCATAGACAACATATAAAGTAGTGATCATCAAATGTGAGGACGTACAAACTAACCGGCAGCAGCAGTAGCGGCGGCGGCGGTAGCAGCAGCACCCGTACCTGCACCTCCAGCACCAGCAGTTCCAACTTCCTACGACATGTAGTGATTGTAGTCATTCAGTGTACATGTATTTGAAAATATCAATGAAAACGGTCATAAAATTAGATGGACCTTAAAATGTTACATACAGATATCATAATATTAATGGTGCATATCGAATTAAATTCCACACCTATTACTCAGTAAGATAAAACTCACCTTTGCCAAATGACTATATGCTTGACATGATTTAGTATGAACGTGTATTTAATAGGAAACAAGTGGTGAAAGAACCTCATTCACTTCCACATCTACATTGAGGAAGACATCGTGATTATCGTAATCCGATTCTAATGTATGCAAAGACAGGTATTAGGTGTGCGTTTAAAACGATAAACACACATAAATATGAATTACTTTTCTTTCTTTAAGATTGCGGCAGCCTATATGTAAGGTGGTCTCTGCGCACTGTCAAAACTAGAGACCAGTGTAGACCTTATGTTTGTGTGTCTGGCAGTAGGAAGTAGTCACTTGCCCCCCTCCCCCCTAGCTATTAGAGTTGTGACGTGCCGCACCTTACCTTTCCATTCAAGCGGATTTTATTTTAGTAGTGTGTACATGTAGGATGTAATGTCTGTGCATCAGTTTTATAGCATCAGATGGGTGAACAGAAAAGGTGTAAATGGTGTGAGTGTATTTACTACGAATTGATATTTACTCATAAAATTTCGGGTGTGTTGAAAATGTGTGTGATGATTGCATACTGTGAAATATTCACCTTTATTTATATATGCTTAATAAATGGTGTAAAATTAACATAATTTATTGTATAACTAAAATAAAATTATTAAAAATGTTATTTCCACTAGTTGATGATTTATAATGGCTATTATTTGCAGAATTCCTTCCTATCTGGTTGAATAACAAGAAAAACACACAAGTAAAACATTTAACAACAAATACAAAATATGAATTATGATGACTACACCAACCCAGGCAATTCATTCCACGTTGAGATTAATTTTCTTTGTTATTATTAAAAGAATGTAGCAGCAGACAATTTGAGCTGGTATATTAAACATTTAAAAACGACTAGAATTCTTCCGACTAACACAAAAATGATAGCAAACCCATGAGGCTAAAATCTCAAAGATAAACAGTAGCCAAGGTCAGCATAACTAAAGCTTACGATACACCAACGTACTCAAACGTTACTCGATCGTTCACTCTCAGCACGGTGACAATGTGGATCAATTTGCCGAACCGTGTGAGCTCATCGTGCATTGTGCTGAGCCCGGTTCATTTAAAGACGGCTGTCGTCGACAGGGATTGCTATGCGACATATTCAGTGAAAGGAGTCATTTTGAAAACAACTTAGCACGGAAAAGGTCTATAAGTTCGTGGATGAATACTTACGACTTCTATATATACATAGGCATTTCAAAGAACAAATGGTAGTGATAATAACACTTTTAACATCCGAATTTTCAAGCCATCGACACATCTGTGGATACTTGGTGGTTAATCTTATGATACAGCAGTCAGCACCAGGTTAAGCGCGTTACTAAAAAGACTTTTCAAGTAGGTACAAGTTTAAATCATAAAATAGATAGTGGTTTTATTAGATATGAGAGAGATCAAACTAAAATAAATGTTACATTGTGGATGTGAACTCAGCTCAGTGCATTTCCATTTTAGAATAATATATGTAATATGTACGGCGGTCTTCTCCACAAACATCGGCGTGTCGTGTGCGAGCATTCACGTCACTTTGGGATGAAGACTCTTGAAAAGGCCTTCTGTCCCGCGATTACAGGATTACAGAGATAGGGATAACCACGCACGTCGTGCCTGTTACTCAGTATGGCGTGGCTGTTTCAGCAGTAGCAGTCCACGATGGATCAGAATAACATGACGATCACGCAGCAGCCGCGGCCCGTAGCGCCCGTAGCTGGTGCACCGCAGGACTTTCGCGACTGGTCCACGGGGCTGTGCGCGTGCTGCGCCAACCCAGTTCAATGTGAGTGCTGCGGCTCCCTCTTCTTTTTTGCAGGAGAATCTACAATTGAAAGAGGCCACCTGTATAATAGAAACAGTTTTCACTGTCCAATACTTACCCAGGAGTGGTTCTATCATCCTTATTTCCTTATTGTGTGCTTCCGTGGCCGAATGGTTAAGAAGTTGGACTCATGACCAGAAGGTCGTGAGTTCGATTCCCGGTCGGGTCTGATGGTAAGTGTTGAGCAAACTTACCTCTTTGTATGGTATGCTCCCCGGGGAGTTGAGAAAGATATATATGAATGTGCCGATGACCTGGTGTAAATTGTAAAGTTGTGAGATCAAAACTTGGATCAAGACTATAAACCAGACATTTACATTTACATTTATTTTATGACTATCACCGTTTGCTTTAGAGCTACACCAAGGTGAGCTGGCTGTGCAAAATGCTTAACTAGCCAGAATGCATTGGGGTGGGCTCGTATAGACAGCTAGGTTCTTCTTCTTTTTGTAATTGCGTGCAAGATGTATGTTTATTCAAAATATCTAATAAAAAATATACTTTTGATATTCAAATACTCAATATATTAAGTGTGATGTCTCAATTTCTCAAAGTTATAAACTACACAGAAAAAGCTGGAAAAAATAGCACTAAATTCTGAGTGGTTGAGCAGCTAAAGTATCCCGCTGCAGGCTGCTTAGGGTGCCTGTGTTTCTGCTGCACGCTGTGCCGCGTCTCACGCAAGATGGACGAGTCGTGCTGCGTGCCAGTCTTCCTGCCGGGCGGCCTCGTGGCTCTCAGGACCAAACTGAGGACGCAGTTCGGCCTTAGGGTGAGAGGCTTACTAACTCCCCATCAATCCTCTTCAGACTACATTTTGCATCATTTTGACTATGTTTCTTTTCCATGTTTTCAAATTGCAAGGTAATTCAGTTTGAATATATCCAGATGAACCATCCTATATATTAATACGCTAATTTATTGACTTTGTTCGGCTATGTCCTCTTTAATCTGACTAGCTGGACGCCATCTAACTACAGGAGATCGTTCATGGTACTGTGTAGTTTTGCTCGAATATGTTTTTCCTGGTCAAAATGGGCCAGGTGGTTGTTAATTAACGGTTTTATAACAAAAATAGCAGACGGCGGGAGCCATGACAGCGTCATGTGGAGCAGTGTGATGTCATAAAGACGCCAAAGGCGTCACATGGGTTCAAATACGAGGGATTAAAACAACTTTGCCAATTGGGCTATATGTACATTAGAACCCTCAATCAAAACCACCTCTATATATACACCCCTCTATTATAAGATGATTTATAGCAGTCCCAAGTCTTCATAAAAAAGACCATTGCAAACGTCTCTAAAGAGGCCACCCCAATATTAAACCACTTGACGCCAGTCCTTAGGCAGTCTTAATAGGGATGTTCTACTGATGTGTGTGAGAATATCTGTGCCACGGAGAGCATTATGTTCCCATTAGCATAGACACTAATTTTTCATCCCACAGCTTTTGCATACTAGATGCCAAGTGCATTGTCAGCGATCAAAGACTTACTTGAGATTGAGATATCTTCATAAGAGCTTCAACTCGGAGTTAATCCAGGTAGTTCTCCGCCTGCGCCAAGAATACTACATCCAAGCTCAGAAATCCTTAGCTTAATCTGTTGCATTCTATATTGTTGTGTATAAGAACTTCCCTATCTCAATATACCTTCAGTCTTAAGGTGGTTCCAAAACACTCTTTCTCCATATCATACTTGATACTTGGAAGGTGCTAAGTTGTCAGTACAATGAAGTGTGCCAATATTATTTGTTATTCATTTGTATGTACTAACTAACAAAAGTGGTCAGAGCCAACGTTACAAAGTATCACACATACCCACAATTTGCACAAGGGTGGGTGCTGGAGAAAAAGTGTGCGGTACTCATTTTATACAGTTTACTCAATATATTTCTTTCCTAATTCCATGGAAGGCATGATACATAAATATTATTTGGATGGGAAGCATCCTATCAGGACTTGGCGATCGGTGTCAGATTTGGGGCTGAGCTTTTTTAGGACAAGGGTGAGTGCTATCAGGACTATGGGTGGGAGTGGATGGTGTAGACCAGTGGTGAAGACCTGAACTACGTAATATGTATTTGTTGTTAATTACTGGTCTGGGGATGGGGGGATGTTGGCAGGTACTATCAGGAAGTGGGTGGGTGGTGTCAAAATGCGGGCATTGTGGGGTGACCTTTATTTTTGGATGGTTGGTGTCTCGACTTTCTTTTCATCATCGACTGTTGTTATTTGGTTCTGGAAACCTCCGCCAATGAATCATACTTTATGCTTATGTTTGCTCTGTAGTAACTGTGTTAACATTATTTAGGTTTGTAGTTTATACTCTCTAAATAAGAATACTTATAGCCAATGTTAGGGGGAAATCACAATGACTTTCATTTTGCTGGCTATTACAGCGCATTGTCACCTTGCCATGTTTACATAGCCTTTCAATGTATGACGCCTTGGCTTGATTTTGGATGTTGTGTGTATGGGGATGCTGTCAGGGTGCTTTCAGGATGGGTGGTGGTGCTGTCAGGACGTGGGGAAGTGTCGTCGGGAAAAGGGTGTTTGAAAATAAAATTCTGTAAAAAAACATATTTATACACTCACCAAATATGTCTTTTTTCAATGCCCATGGAGGGCATTGTGTTCCCATTTACATGGACACTAACATTTCCTCCCGTAGATTTTCATTTTACATGCCAAGTCAATGGATTTCACCAATGATTTAGTTGGGATCTACTTATACGATTATGTAACTGGAGTGATTCAATCTGGTTCTCAGCATGCCTCATTGACGACACGGGTATAAGCTAGTGACTATAAAGACTATAACGCCAATCATGTTCCTGTTTGAAACATTGATATAATGATATACATCTACTGCACCTTTTTAATAGAAGAGGTATATATATATATACAATTACAATCTGTAAAGCTGGAAAATATGCTGCAATATTATAACAAGTAGAACATGTGGGTTCCTTTGCAGAATCTGTTCATGATTTTAAGCTCACAAAGAGCCCGCCATGCAAATTGTTTTGAGGGTTTAAACCCCTACCTGCACCCATAACCATAGTAAAAGTGACCATTCATCCCACAGCCCCCCCCCCCCCACACACACACACATTTTGCACCTGAACACGTTCAGAACAATGACTAGTGGTGATTAGACGACACGACTATTTACTAGTATTTACTAGTAGTGATACCAGTATCACTGTGTGTTAGAAATCTATCTACATTATGAGACAAACAATAGACCTTGAAAGCATGCCCATAGGCGCAGAAGCTCTGCTGATCCATGTTTATGTCCATCGTGGGTCACCACAACAGTGCCTGTGTGTTTGGGGTATCCATGAGAGTGTCAAAAGAATCTTTGGCAGCTTGCAATATGAATGTTTGGTTGTTCTGTATTTCTAACCTTTCTGTTTAATAACTGATAAAGGGGAAATTTAGGTCACTTGTGTACATGTACACGTGTAAAGAATTATCCAAAATAAAGGCATGCATTAACCATTGAAGCATCATCATCTGCAGTGGCAGGTCCAAGATTCCGTGGTGTGAAACTGTGAATGCATATCAGAACAACTCAGTGGGTACCTCTGAATTTTTCACAACAAAATTAATTGTATACTCATCATTGCATATATGTGCGCATGCGTGCTCGTGTGTGTGTGTGTGTGTGCATTTTATATAACTCTCACTCGTGACCCAGGTTGAGCCCCATCCATCATTTTTGAAATTCGAAAATTTGCTATACTTACACCACAAGAGACAATGCCCTGCAGCTGGCCATGCTGCTGGTCATGGCCACGTGAGCTGTACTTCATGTTGTTGTTTCAGGGCAGCATCTGTGGTGACTGGTGCGCGACCTACCTGTGCTTCATGCTCACCGCCTGCCAGATGGAACGGGAGCTCCTTTTCCTCGGACAATAGACCTCTGCGCGCACAAACCAGCCTCCCTGCATAGCTACTTTGTCAGTGCGAATATTTCTACCTACCCCAGATGTTTGCCGAACTTGACTCTGACGAGCAGCAGTGGTATATTTGAGTGGTGAGGTCGCAATAGTGCTATTGCTTGTATATGTTTGGCAACACTCAATTAGCGCAGGGCAACTCACGTACTACACGTGCATAGATCATTTCACTGCTACAACATACCCTGCTGTTTTGATGTGTCGGCTCACTCAAAAACCTGGTACACAAAGGTCCCTGGAATATCTATTAATTTTGTTACACATATTTACCTGTAGAAAGAAGCCGTGGGCTTGTGGTGCATGCCAGTTGTTGTTTTTTGATATATATGTAAGTTAATGTTGATCAGAACATCTGCTAAGAAATCTGGACCATTTTCAATAACTGTTATGTACTGATACCTTATAATTGATGATATTGAGAAAAATAAATTCAACACTCTTTGTCAGGCTAGATTGCATTAAAACAATATATTGTGTCAATATTTTGGACATCATTTACACTAAAAAGGAATGAATGGAGCCACCGACCTGTCACACTTCAACATGCATATAACAAATTTATAACGAACAGGAGGATGTCGATCCAGATTTCTATATACACTGTAATTAAGGGACCATTCAGTATTTATGGCAGGGTGGGGTAGGAAGGTTTTGGGGCGGACCATGAACTTTTGTCACAATGTTTGGAGGGGGGCTATCAATTTTGTCACACACTTCTGGGGGGGGGGGGCGCTATTAATTTTTTTACAGAACATTTACCCCTACTTTATAGATTCTGTACTAAAATTTACTGTTTTTGTATCATGGATATTCATCAAATAGGATAAGGGTTAACTGACAATCATTCCTTTAACTTTTAGGGGAAGGGGGGGGGGGGGGTCATCAATTTTTATCACATGAAATTAAGTGGGGGTTACCAATTTTTTTCACAGAGATTTGAGGGGGGGGGGGCTATTAATTTTTTCTCAGCATTTTTGGAAAATCCTCCTACCCCACCCTGTCATAAATACTTAATGGTCCCTAATCACAGTTGAACGAACCTTTACAGTATTCAGCAACAATGTGTTAGCAAAATTTGGACTTTATGTTTAAAATATGATAAACCTAGTTTCTGGTATTAGTTTCAGTGATCGCAATAGCTTAAACGTTTGTAAAATTCCGGATAATATGTACAAAACCAGCAAAACGTATCAGACTAATGGCTATGTGTTACTTGGTGTATGCACCTGCCTGGCACGAAGCTTGAAAAGAACCGTTCATGCGAGCGATTGGGGCTAGGTATGGGGCTTCTTTGAAATATCAGCCTTAAACCATATATAGATTTTATTACACCGTACGAACGACACGTTCCTTTGATGAGACCCCATCTTAGGCCTCCCGCATAAGTAGTTTACATTAAATCCCGTGAACATACGGCGTCGACCCTGTTGACTACAGGCTGTTTGAAATGTATTATATGGTCATATTATGCATTGCATATGCGCATGATGATACAAATATTGAAACAGTCTATAGAATCTACGGAAACACACGAGGCCTATTCGATGTCTGCCAAACGCACTGTGTCGTCGTGATGCGAGTAACGCTCGTTCAGCGCAATATTTCAGTTTTTCAAAATGGCGGACAGTATTCACAAACAATTTTGTTTGGGTTATTTGACCAACATAAATGCGTTGTTGGTTACTGTATTGTCTTTGGATATCAATGAAAGTGTACAGACTATGATCCAAGGTAATTGTGAGGGTGATATATAGTTTAATTTCGCTGTATGAGCACTCCTATTTTTCAGCCCGATGCGAGTAACTCCCGTTAATATAAGGGTAATGGTATGTTATAGTTACTTGCAAGTACAGCGATTTGCTGTACTTGGACTTGGACTCAAGTACATTAGAAAAAACCCAAATGTACTTGTACTTGGACTCAAGTACAACCCAAAAGTACTTGGTACTTGCAAGTACAAACTTCAAGTACAGCGTTTCATTCATATATTGCCTTGCAAATGTAACGGACTTTGTACTTTTGTACTTTTCTATTACACATTTTTCATAATTGATTGAAAAAGTTGTAAACTTCGGTACTTTTTAAGTTTAACCTAAATTTAGTCTAATTCTCTCATAACCATGGTAAAACATGAAGCCTCTACATCATTATCACCATCATCAGGCATATAAAGTCCATGTTTTATCCTTCCACTAAAAATGTGTGCGTGTTGTGCTGTTTGATGGTTGCATTTTGAACATGTCATATTTATGAGTTATGACCGCAAAGTGTGTTTTCGATGTATTTTATCATAAGGGAAGACACTATTATATATAATGCAAACCTGTTTTAGGTATTTTGCCACTGGAAAATGATTTACTAGCAATACTTTAAAATAAAACCCGGTTTGAGTTCACAAAATTCTCCAAACATGGCTATTACATATCTTAAATGCCTTCCACAGGTCTTTGCCATGTTATAATATAAATGTATTATAAGTGATCTTATATTCTTACTTCATCTAGAATATGCATGGAATTTTAAAAGAACATGTGAAAGTTCTTATAAAGATTTGGAAATGATATAACATGAAAAGTTATCATTTTTAATACACTAAAATTTAATACACACAATAACTTGTAAATATATGGGCACAAACCTGCATTACCCTCAGACAATACAATTGAAAGAGACCAGTTTAATTACAGAATCCTTATGTTGGTCAGCAAAAGATAATTCCCATTCATTGAAAGCAACACAATAGAATATTTGTCCAACAGTTGAGGGCAGACAAAAGGCTATTGTGTAACCTCCTTAAGAGAGTTAAAGCAAGCATCCTGCTTCTGATTGCAAGTCATTTTGATAATTAGGAAGCTGGTTTATAATCATTGAAAATGCTTTAAAGTCTTTCATCTTTTCTCAACATGCTTATTGAGGATAGATAGTAGAGAATACATTTGTGATTTAACTAACCGGGGTGTAAATATTCACTTCCTTGCAAAACCATTGTTTTTAACTTTAAAAGAGACAATTGTGAGTGATGTTTCTCCGGTATATACCTGTATACAATGTATGTGAAACAAAGAAATAGTAAAACATCTTCTGAATGATAAAGAAATAGTGACTAAATTTTCTAATATGTATACATAAGCAGTTGCTAAGGGCCCAAACCCCTCATATTATGTCTTGTTTATGTGCAGAAAATTCGCGATTTTAATCAAATATTAGGCACTATGGGAATACCAGCAGAGGAACACAGGCCACAAAATCCAGCCTCGGAAGTTTACATTCTTGCAGTATCAACATCTTTTGTACAATGACGCTCGCACGCACACGGACAGATGTTTGGTTTGTGTCTTCTAAAATGGATATTTGATAACAATTCAAATGTCTGATCACAGATAAGGTGTTTGACAGCAGTCTCATGAAAGCTGGGCTCTGTATATTGTGTGTTTCTTTGAAAACAATAAAATGTGGTGTCAACTACGCAGATATTTTGCCGATCCCGGGAATAAACAACCAATGTTTTAAAACGTTTTCACTCAGAAATGTTGTAAGTAAACATCTATTATGCATTGAATTGGATTCAGTAGTAAATTTTACATAGGTGAATGAAGAAATACGCAGTTTTATAAGCTCCACAACCTTAGATATTGAACTATTCCCGTTTTGATAAACGTACATTCTCAGACATACCACCGGATTTCAAGTGGAAACGTTCAGCGAGATAATGACAGCTAGTATTCTCATTAAACTGTTAAACGTACCTTGACATTTCTATGTAAATTTTGAGAAATAGAAGTACCACTGTTTTTATTTGTGTATTTACTTCCCGGTAGCCGATATGAAAGTGTTACGTTATCCATCATT
Source organism: Streblospio benedicti (assembly GCA_019095985.1). Taxonomy (NCBI): domain Eukaryota; kingdom Metazoa; phylum Annelida; class Polychaeta; order Spionida; family Spionidae; genus Streblospio; species Streblospio benedicti. The sequence goes on from CM032665.1 coordinate 15,200,988, forward strand.
GAGTACAGTAGGTGCAGTGACCACGTTTATCAACATTACGTGTGACGTAGTTATCTGAACGTGATGTACGTGATTCGTTCAAAACCACGGGGTCATCCGGTGCGTTTTGCTGAATTTCGTGCTGATATACCCTTTGCAGTTTCAATCTTTGAAGAAAAGGCTGTAATACCCATGAATGATTTGAACTGACGACTTGTCCAAAGATTAATAGTGAGACACAGAACGTCTTCAATGTTGTTCCAGCAATGCTGTGCTCTATGAGTACTTATTAGTTACCAAAGGATCAGAGTTCAACATATTTCTTTTGAATGTTCAATCAATTTTCAACATATACTACTTGCTATATAATATATTGTTGTAGTTTGACAATAAACGTATGTATATCTAGCTGATATGACGTTTGCCCAAAATATTTGATGGCGAAATATATTTTTGGGGTCAAACAGGGGTCATCGGGTCAAAATTTCATAAAATTGCATTTATCTCGATTAATAACAAATTTAGAGTAAAAACTTGTATTGACTTTAGATAGGAACATGTGTATGTGGAATCCAAATAAAACATCAGATTTGACCTTCGACCTCTCCTTCAAGGTCAAACAGGGGTCATTGTGGTCAAAATTTCATAAAATTGCATTTATCTCGATTAATAACAAATTTAGAGTAACAACTTGTATTGACCTTAGATAGGAACATGTGTATGTGGAATTCAAATTAAACATCACATTTGACCTTTGACCTCTCCATCAAGGTTACACTAGTAGGTCAATTTCAGGAATTTTGTTCATTTTTGTGTTTACGAAAGAAATGAGCAGCTTTGAATATTTCATTTGTTAATAATCCATGATAAATTAGTTTTATTGATATAAGCATTTGTATTCTAGATTGGAATTACATTATGTTTTATTTTAATCAATATTTTACTAAATAGTTTAATATATCAATGGGTTTCACTTTTAATGGTAGAATTTGAGGCAGCATCAGTATCATTGATATCTTCATAAAGTGCATGTTCTCAAATTTTGTTATGTTTTAGTATTATTTGATTGGACATTGGACTAAAAAAAAATGTGTAACTTACAAAAAAGAGCAACAAATTTAATACATCTATATAATACAATGGTCATTGCTAAATCATGGAAAATTCAGTGAAAATGAAATCTAAGAAGCAATGCAAAAACAAGGAAAAAAGGGCAACATAAAATCATGCATCATACGTTTTAGAAGTATGCAGTCTTTCAAAATAGATAATTTATCAGATTCAGTTTGGGGAAAATTAAGAAACAATTGAAGTGAGACAAAGTTTAAAGGATCTAAAACAACATTATGATGAAATTTGTAAAAGTGTACCAACTGAATACAAATTCACAAATCTCAAATATCTAAAAGCAATAAAATGAAAATCAGATCAAGATCCAGAGGTTGAACTATCAATAAAAAAAAAAAATCAAATTTATCAATAACATTCACTTGTGATTTCTGTTTATTTGTGAAAATACTCCAGAATTAATTCTTCCTGGCAAATTTCTTTCTAGTGAAAGTTGGACATGTAAAAACAGAAACTGCAGGGAAGACCTTAAAAGAGGGTTCAG
>CM032665.1:15211310-15234649 GCA_019095985.1 Streblospio benedicti
TTCCACCAGAAAAATATATTTATGATATAGTATACAAATACAAAACCAACTGTAGAAGTGACAAATAGTTTAACTGCAATTTACTTTTATTGTGAATCACATTTGAAAGAACTCTATTAATAGTAACAGCGTTAAAATGTACTGGTTAATGATCTGTTTATACCCACAACATCTTTAGATCTTAAATAACTGAAGCCCATTTTTCGAACAAGGCATCTTTAACGCAAGAATTGCTCCTATTTGCTTCACTACAATTGACAGCATTACTTTAGAAATTGAAATCAGTAAATATTACTCCTTTAAATGTCTCGGCAAACCCACATGCTATCAAAATAGGCTACTCAAATGAATAATAACTTGTCCCTCATTTCCTGTTCTTAAATGCAAATATGCCGGTATATCTTGATATGACTTTGTTTATCTAAATGTGTCGCACAAAATGTGGATTTTGAGGTTCAAATACTGATGTTAGAGAATGATTCTACAGTTGATTATATTAAAAGATGTAGATCACGGCTACCTAAACTATTGATATTTGATGCTAATGATTGGGTATAGCACCAAACTAATTTTTATCATCATCATGGGGGACATACAAGAGGCTGAATATGTCATATGCGTCTCAAAGTTTTTCTACGTTCACGGAATGAAAGAAGCATGAAATTTGGCAGGTTGCGAGAACATCCCATGTGAAGTATTTTAAGCTATAGGGCCATCGCAGATTTGACCTCTGACCCGAATTACGGCCATCTTCCAAAATGGCCGACAAAAAAATATATGATCATCAATATCTCATCATCTAGTCAACTCAAACTTATCATGTTGGTGTTAAAACATATATTTTCAATAGTAGACAATGTCTACTTTCAAACATATATCCTTTATTTGACCTCTGACCCCAATTACGGCCATTATCCAAAATGGCCGACAAAAAATATATGAATATCCATATCTCATCATCTAGTCAACTCTTAAGTGTGATTTTAGTGGTCAAACCTGCAGGTTTAAGTTTAAGTGTTCTAATATAACTAAATCAATGACCTCTGACCTCTATGGCAGCCATCTTTCAATATGGCGGCCACAATATGGCGGATGAAAGTATATGAGTTAATAGCTCTTTGCCTAGTTGATATAGAATCGTGATCTTAGTATCTCAGAATACATTTGTAAGCCAAAGTGTAACAACTACTATCAAAGATGTATCTGTGAGTAAGGTGCCCATTAGAGCAGTTATTGGTACTTAACCAGATTCAGGTTCTGATATTAAGCGCGGTATTACATGTAACGTACAACGTTATCCCAGCTGGGCTAGTAATAATATCATAAATGGCTCACGTGAATGCCGTACATGACAGTTTTGAAAATGGTTCCATAATTTTTGGTTTACTTTGAATGCAAATGCATTAAGGTGGTGGATGATAGCCGGCCGAGAAATCACAAGAGTACTGTCAGAATTTGAAAATGACTTCAAGTTAGAGATAAGACTGTAAACGATGAACAGACATTGACGTTTATAGATCACCACGAAACACATGCAGACCAGCGTTCTGTGCGGTCGCGCGGACATCCGCGAGTTGACCGCGGTCATCATCCGCGGACAGTCCGCGGGTATCCGCATCATTGATGTTGCGGTCACGGGGTGGATGCGGTCAAATTCTTGCGGTCGCGGGGCGGATGTGGTCAGAAATATGTGTTGCGGACACTTTGCGGATCAATGTAGTTACTTTGTGGACGCTTTGCGGTCAGAAACATTTGAATGACCGCGGATCATTCTTTGATCCGCATCTACACCAGATCATTATAAGATTCTCTTTGATCATCATCTTTTACTTTGTTTTTGCAAGAACATGCAAGCATGCTACTTTTTGATTTGATAAACTGCAATATTGCAGTTATTAGAGACATGTTAGAAAAACATATGAAGTGTATCTTAAACACTTCATTTTATAATTCTGTATTACATTTTATTAGAAACACCTCATACTTGTAATCACCATATGCCTTGGAGTCAATTTCATACCATTACTGTCCTTAATTAGAGTTAACCGCTATGCACAGCATGGTTCCTTTTGAATTCATTGATAAGTAGCAGTTAGCTAGTTAGCCAATAAGCTTGACCTCTATGAAGATGTTTGCTTAACCTTAAGGAGTCTTTTATGACCATGCAAGTTAAATCTTAATTGGTGTAAAGCATTGTTCCAACAATGTGATATCCATTTGTTCTAAGTTAAAGGGATGCATCCATTTTTTATCTCTTTTCATATAAAATATTTAGTTCTAAATGTGGGTAAACATACATGTTGTAATGAAATAAACATAGATTCCAGTATGATTTCCTTTTTGCCTACTTTGATCTTAGGTTAAGCAGAAATCTCTTTGTCTTATTACTCTTGCACTCCCCTATAAATAAAGATGTAATTAGGAAATCAGTATCAGTTCACTTTGGAGTTATATCTGCTAGTTGTAGTAGTAGACCATTCTTTAGGGAGTTAAAATAGAACTTTGTATGTGCTGCAGTGCTATCATGAAGACTGAACATTTAATGTTATGAATGTTTTCATCATTGTATGGTATGGTCTATATTTTTTGCAAAAAGTGTCCTATACATTTGATAACATGCATTCACTTTAATATTAGTTTTGGTTTATCAATTTCTTGCAAGTTTCACCACAGTAAATGATAATGATTCTGATAGCGGATCGTTTTGTGGATATATTGCGGATGATCTGTAATAGTGCGGTCAAATTGCGGTCATTTTCTCTTATGGCAATGCGGTCGCGGGGGGCGGATGCGGTCAAAATCTTGCGGTCGCGGGGCAGATGCGGACACAGAAGTGTAATTTGGTGCGGATAAACTGTGCCAAAAAGATGACCGCGCAGAACGCTGATGCAGACACACAGCAAACTTTTGCTGAACAAGTAAAAGCCTTAATTAGCACATTTAAAGGTTTGGAAAATCTGTTTGATGAGGAAAGCAACGACCTGAGCATGCTTGATATCAAGAACATTGTTGATAAATTAATTGAAGATACCGTGAGAAGTGCAGAACGTCTCTGCGAAGAGCAGAACAGTGGAAAATATATTAAGACCATCCGTAGGACCAGCCTGAAATGGTCTAAATAGACAGGTAGTCTCAATATAGAGGCTCACCACATCTGAGAGATCAATTTTCTCCTGCAGTCATCGTGTGCAAGCACATACTAGCATTTCATGAAATGTTATAGTTGGATTGTGTGAAATCAAAATATGCTATAATGAGAGCACATGATTGCAAAGCAAATTTACATCTACGTTTATTTTCATATATTTATGCACGTGAGTTTTCGTTAATCCATACAAATTCTGCAATTGTATCTAACTCAAATGTTCACTTTAATTGATTAACTTAATTTTAACATCAAGAGGCAGCTGCTCATGTTTCTCTTTAGACATCTTAATTATCAATTGCTGTTCACAAACTTGAAGAGATCAACATAAATTACAAATGATGAAAGAGAAATGTAATTCTGATCTTCAATACAGCATTTTCTCCTTGATCGTCATCAATGACATTAATTTTAGTAAAGCATCAAACAATTTCCTTGTAATATTGACCGTCTTTGATACACGTATAGATAGATAAGAGTTCAATCACAAAAAAAACCTACAGAACTTTAACATCAATTAATCATCCAAGATAGTCTACGTTTAAATATTCAACTCCGTGGAGATAAAATCTCTTACAATCATACACCAAATAATCATCACTAACGAAAACAAATAATCTTAGGTAGATTTCTTGTGTGTTAGAAGGAAGTATTACATAATCTTAAGTTCTATTTGATATCTAAATGGTGTAATATACTTGTATAAATTCATGTTCATTACGCTGCATACAAAGTTCATTCAATTTTTCAATGATCAGCTCTGTATGCAGACTCCGTAATTATTAGACTCTGTATAGACTCCACTTACTATCGCCTGTTTGTCTAGAGTCTGTGATAGTATCTAGGGAAAGTCAAATACAGTTTAATACACACGTGTTATTCCATGAAAAAGTTTTTCATAGTAAGGATCTTCTATTTCCTCTCAACAATGTACCATTTCAAATAAATGTCTTGCATTCTGACAGCAATGGAGCAATGATTCTAGTTTTCAATATCATAGATATGAATATTCTCACTGCATAATATTGACAAAAGGCAAAATATCGTCTGTCATTGAACTCATCACAACCCATGTGAACACATTGAGATCACTTTTGGGGCGGGGGGGGGGGGTCATTTTCATATTTTCTCTTCATATGACTTTTTATTTACTAAACATTAAGACACTCCCGCTAATGGTTCATTATTTACCAGATATAAATGTTCAGTGTACTACAATTCTTATGGCATACACAAAGCCAATTTAACTGGATGATGCTGCAAGGATGAATAGCGTGAACTCGTGGTCGCACAACCTTGGGGTCGTGAGTTCGAGTCCCGTCTGGGCACCAGTGCACCAGTCCAATCGCTGCTATCAAGCAAGTTTCCTATCTTAAAAGCATTCATCTCTATGTGCAAAGTTACACTTTGGCTTACAAATGTATTCTGAGATACCAAGATCACGATTCTACATCAACTAGGAAAAGAGCTATTAACTCATATACTTTCATCCGCCATATTGTGGCCGCCATATTGAAAGATGGCTGCCATAGAGGTCAGAGGTCATTGATTTAGTTATATTAGAGCACTTAAACTTAAAACTGCAGGTTTGACCATTAAAGTCACACTTAAGAGTTGACTAGATGACGAGATATGGATATTCATATATTTTTTGTCGGCCATTTTGGAAAATGGCCGTAATTGGGGTCAGAGGTCAAATAAAGGATGTATGTTTGAAAGTAGACATTGTCTACTATTGAAAATATATGTTTTAACACGAATATGATAAGTTTGAGTTGACTAGATGATGAGATATTGATGATCATATATTTTTTGTCGGCCATTTTGGAAAATGGCCGTAATTCGGGTCAGGGGTCAAATCTGCGATGGCCCTATAGCTTGAAATACTTCATATGGGATGTTCTTGCAACCTGCCAAATTTCATGCTTCTCAATTCTCAAACTGAAAAGGTAATATTTTACGTACTTTTGATGCATTTGATGCAATTGATGCATTCCTGCAATATGCATGCTTTTGGATTTAACTGTATTGTAATGTCAACAAGTCAAAAAGATTGCTAAATATGTATTCATTGACCATTGGCAGTGAATGATTCATCCACTTTACACAGTTTTCAGGGAATCTGTCCAATATCATACTTTATAATACGAAAGTATGTCATTGTGCATTTTATCTGGTAGTTCTTTATGTTTATATGGGGAGGGGATTCAATTTCAACGTAGAGAGTTAGGGCGGGCGTTCATTTTTTTTAATCTCGTCAATACCAAATGACCGCCCCCCTGTACAATTAATTGTGCTTGCTCCCTAACTAAAATGAAATTATTACAAATGTTATTTCCACTAGTTGTTTGTTCATAATGGTTATTATTTGCAAAATTCTTTTCTATTCCCAGACAATTCATTCCAAATTGAGATTAATTTTCTTGGTTATTATTTAGAAAATGTAGCAGCAGACAAATTTGCTTTTTCATATATTAAACATTTAAAAACGACTAGAATCCTTCAGATGAACAAAATGATAGACCTATAGCAAACCAACAAACCAATCAGACAATGCTCCTACTACATACTTGTACCTTACCCAGATCAAAAGTGTTCAAAGAACACGGCGTCGCTTGATAAACGTTGACTTTACAGCCGAGATTTACTGAAACTATGTATACTTTACAATTAAGAACTTTATTAATTTGAGGAGAAAAACTCGGAATGAATAGACAGCAGTGATTAATATTCAGTGAAATATATTGCTCTGTGTTGCAATAGTACTAATAACTATTGTTGCAATAGTGCTAATAACATATAATAATCAATAATAGTTTCAAAGCTATGTATGTAAGTACAGTGAACTAAAATAAAAGTATTGTGTCATTGCTCATATTCATTGATATTCAAATCTGTTTACTAAAATATAAAAGAAATCTTGATTAAAAGTACACAATTACAATGTACGTTGTCAGCTACAAACAGCCATTGTCTAATCTTATGGCTACTTCCTGCCACATAGCAGCAAACAGCAACCCGTACCAAGTAGACTTTGCTGCTGGGTTAAAAAATCATTTTTTTCTTCCTAACGTAAGTGTATTGAATACCAGTAAAAATGTCATAAATGGCCTCGTGGAAAGCATATATAATTTCGTTGACAGAGTGGCCAAAATCAAATAAAGTTGATGTTGACTCACACCTCATAGTTGTGTAAAGTTTGAACAAAATCAGTTCATCGGTAAATCCTCTAGCTTGTCCGGCCGGAGACATCCATGTATAGATACATAGTTAGAAACATAGTGAACACTAGGCTTTTACTTCTGCTGCTGAAGCGACGCAATAAATTATCTCTTGACTGAATTGTATTAAAATTATTTTTGAGATAGACATCCACACTTTATGTAAGCCACATATAAATGTATAATTAAAATAATAAAATTGGCATAATCCATGGGCCCGAGGATCAAGTGATGGGCGTGTGGCATGTATACTACAATAATTTGCAAACACTATACCATACACATTAATTACTACTATTACATAGAAGTTCTATATAATAGTAGTAATGTGTATGGTATATTGTGTGTAAATCATAGAAGTATACATACCACACACACACCTCCCATGATGCAAGGGGCCCATGGCATGATAATGTCACGGATATATATGATTCAGAAGTGTGTTGTTTCTGCCACCAGGCTTCTTGTCTTACAAATGGCAGTGGATCTGTTGGTGTCTTAAGCAGACTTCTTTTGCAATTATCAATTCAAGTGTCGTTGTAACCATTGTATCTTCTAGTGTGTTACAAATTGGGACTGTTAAAGTGACTTTACAATTCTTCGTAATCAAATGCAATTAGAAATGGTGGAACTTCTAAGGAAAGAGTAGAGTTTGCATATGTTTTTGTAAATTGTCTTGTCCTTAAATATAATTATGTTAAGAATCAGATCCACGGACTATCTAATTATTTTACCTACTTTCTGCACTCTATGTTTAGCACAGTGAGAATGTGGATCAATTTGCCGGACCTTGTGAGGTCCTCCTGTATTGTGCTGAGACTGGTTCATTTAAAGACGGCTTCTGTCAGCAGCGATTGCTATGCGACGTTTTCATTGAAAAGAGTCACTCTGAAAACAACGGAAATGTTAAGTTCTTGGATGGTTACCAATGACTTCTATATATACTAGGCATTTCAAAGAACAAGTGGTAGTGATAATAACACTTTTAACATTCGAATTTTCAGCACTAGGTTAAGCGCCTTACTAAACACTTTTCAAGTAGGTACGAGTTTAAATCATAAAATAGATAGTGGCTTTATTAGATATGAGAGATATCAAACCAAAATAAATTTTACATTGTGGATGTGAACTCAGCTCAGTGCATTTCCATTTTAGAATAATATATGTAATATGTACGGCGGTCTTCTCCACAAACATCGGCGTGTCGCGTGCGAGTATTTACGTCACTTTGGGATGAAGACTCTTGAAAACGCCTTATGTCTCGCGATTACAGAGTGATATTCGCCCAGAGATATGGATAGCCACCCACGTGCAATCCACTGTCGTGCCTGTTACTCAGTATGGCGTGGTTGTTTCAGCAGCAGCAGTAGCAGTCCACGATGGATCAGAATAACATGGTGATCATGCAGCAGCCGCAGCCCATAGCGCCCGTAGCGGGTGCGCCGCAGGACTTTCGCGACTGGTCCACGGGGCTGTGCGCGTGCTGCGCCAACCCAGTTCAATGTGAGTGTCGCCGCTCCCTCCTCTTTTTTGCAGGAGAATCTACAATTGAAAGAGGACGCCTGAATAATATAAACAGTTTCCACTGTCCAATACCTACCAAGGGCTGGTTCTATCATCCTTATTTTATGACTATAAACGTTTGGTTTAGCGCTACACTAAAAGGTGAGCCGGCTGTGCAATATGCTTAACTAGCCAGAATAAATTGGGATGAGCGTGTATAGACAGTTTCTTCTTCTTTTTGTAATTGCGTGCAAGATTTAATATCTATTCAAAATATCTAATCAAAAGTATGCTTTTGATATTCAAATACTCCTAATATTAAGTGTGATGTCTCAATTTCTCAAAGTTATAAACCACACAGAAAAAGCTAAAAAAAAATAGCACTAAATTCTGAGTGGTTGAGCAGCTAATGTATCCCGCTGCAGGCTGCATGTCTTGCCTGTGCTTCTGCTGCACGCTGTGCCGCGTCTCACGCAAGATGGACGAGTCGTGCTGCGTGCCGGTCTTCCTGCCAGGCGGCCTCGTGGCTCTCAGGACCAAACTGAGGACGCAGTTTGGCATTAGGGTGAGAGGCTTACTAACTTCTCATCAATCCTCTTCAGAATACATTTTGCATCATTTTGACTATGTTCCTTTTCCATGGTTTCAAATTGCAAAGTGATTCGGTTTGAATATATCCAGATGAACTATGACTTTAAAGACTATAAAACCAATCATGTTCCTGTTTGCAACATTAATATAATGATATACATCTACTGCACCTTTTTAACAGAAGAGGTATATATACAATTACAATTTGTAAAGCTGGAAAATATGCTGTAATATTGTAACAAGTAGAACATGTGGGTTCCTTTGCGGGATCTATTAATGACCTCATTAATGATTTTAAGCTCGCAATGAGCCCGCCATGCAAATTGTTTTGATGGTTTAAATCCCTACCTGCACCCATACCCACAGTAAAAGTGACCATTCAGCCCACAGCCCCACATTTTCAGGTGAGATGGAAGGCTGCTGAACACGTTCAGAACAATGACTAGTGGTGATTAGACGACACGACTATTTACAAAATTCTAGTAGTGATACCAGTATCGACTGTGTGTTAGAAATCTATCTACATTATTCAGTGGATAGGTAGTTGGACTCGTGACCAGAAGGTCGTATGTTCGATTCCCGGTCGGGTCTGATGTTGGGTGTTGAGCAAACCTACCTCTAACAGGTTGCACACTGCTCCGCGGTACCTACAAGTTAAATAGGTACAGGTTAGCTGAGTGAATGCTAATGTGAGGGATTAGCACGTCTGCGCTGCGTACGGTAGCGATGTGCTGTATGCTCCCCTGGGAGTTGAGAAGGATATAGTGTGACAAAGATGCCAATGACCTGTATGTAATATGTAAAGTCGCTAGAGCACGATAACAGTGAATTGCGACAATAAATAACCACATTTACCTTTACATTATGAGACAAACAGTAGACCTTGGAATCATGTCCATAGGATTCGAAGCTCTGCTGATCCACGTATATGTCCATTGTGGGTCACCACAACAGTATCTGTATCTGTGTGTTTGGCGTATCCACGAGAGTGTCAAAAGAATCTTAGGCAGCTTGCAATATGAATGTTTTGATGTTCTGTATTTCTAACCTTTCTGTTTAATAACTGATAAAGGGGACATTTAGGTCACTTGTGTACATGTGCATGTGTATAGAATTATCCAAATAAATGTATGCATTAGCCATGTATATCTAGCTGATCATTTTGCATTGACGCATCATCATCTGCAGTGGCAGGTCCAAGATTTCGTGGTGTGAATGCATATCAGAACAACTCAGTGGGTACCTCTGAATTCTTCACAACAAAATTAATTGTATACTCATCATTGCCATGAGTGTGTGATTGCATGTGTCTGCACATGTGTGCGTGCATGTTCATTTTATTGAACTCTTACTCGGGACCCCCGTTGAGTCCCATCCACCATTTTTGATATTCGAAAATTTGTTATACTCGCACAAGAGACAATGCTCTGCAGCTGGCCGTGCTGCTGGTCATGGCCACGTGAGCTGTATTCCATGTTGTTGTTGCAGGGCAGCATCTGTGGCGACTGGTGCTCCACCTACCTGTGCTTCATGCTAACCGCCTGCCAGATGGAACGGGAGCTTTTTCACCTCGGACGCTAGACCTCTGCGCGCACAAACTAGCCTCCCCGCATAGCTACTTTCTCAGTGCGAATATTTCTACCTACCCCAGACGTTTGCCGAACTTGACTTTGACGAGCAGCAGTGGTATATTTGTGTGGTGAGGTCACAATGATGCTATTGCCTGTATATGTTTGCCAACACTCAAATAGCGCTCGGGGAACCCAGTACATGTGCATAGATCATCTTACTGCTACAACATACCCTGCTGTTTTGATGTGTAATTTTGTTACACATATTTACCTGTAGAAAGACCCCGTGGACTTGTGGTCCATGCCATTTGTTGTTTTTTGATATATATGTTAAGGTGAGAATGGACAGTTTTTCTTTTAATACATAATGATTACCATTGTAAAGTTTTAAGTGAGTTAATGTCAATAGAAAAAAGATTTATTCATGTGGCCTTGCTCGTTTGAGATTTATGAGTCAAAACACGAGGCATGTGTGAACAAACAAGTTACATAGAGTTAAATACAAGATTTTACTATTATCATTAAAAATACTGCTCCAAAATGTTGTTATAGCAATTTTTTTGTATCATATGGAAATATCTTATTAAAAGCTTTTACAAAAAGTATGAATTTGATGTAGCCATTCCATTTATAAAAGATATTGAATATTGTAGGTCCTAAAAATCTATCAAGCCAGAGTAAAATACGAAACACGATTTTAAGTATAATGTTATATGTTTTCACAAAACAAAATAAAAAAAGGAAGTAAATATTATCTACTAAAATAGGTAACAAACAATGTTCACAACCACTAATCACAGCTGATTATAGCCGGTAGAGTGGGTATAAACATAATGCTCCCCTTTACTGTCCACAACCATCTGAAGGTTGATCAGAACATCTGCTAAGAAATCTGGACAATCTTCAATAAATGTTGTGTACTGATACCTTATAATTGATGATATTGAGAAAAATAAATTCAACACTCTTTAAGTCTCTTTTTCAGGCTAGATTGCATTAAAACAATATTTTGTGTCAATATTTTGGGCATCATTTACACTACAAATGAATGAATGGAACCAACGACCTGTCACAATTCAGCATGTAACAAATTGATAACGACCAGGACGATGTCAATCTTCTATATACACTGAAATTAATCACAGTTAAACGAATCTTTACAGTATTCAGCAACAATGTGTTTTTGCTACTTTATGTTCAAAATATGATAAACCTACTGGCTACTTGTTACTTAGTGTAGTCAATGTGTAGTATTTTTTCATCAAATAAGGCCATTCAAACTTGATTCCTAAGATGACGAAAAATTTCACTTCAAAATTTTCCGTTAGGTGGGTCCAAATAATAGAAAAAATTTAAGACGGAATTTGAAGTAAGGCAGGAGGAATATTATAAATAATTTGCGTAAAATATAATGGGGTGAAACGAAAAATAGCCGAAAACTTCGAAGGGAAGGGGTCCCAGTAATAAAAATCATGAATAATTATAAGGCAGGGGGGGATTAAAGATATATATACATTAATGCACTACATATTCTCTTGCATGATATTATGTTGCAATTTCTTTGTATTGTTTTTTAATATATGTATTGTATATTCTGTGTATCAGGTAAGTGGTAGTTGGTCGTAATATAATATGTTTGATTGTCTATTCTACCACTAGAGTAATTCAAATCCTTTACTAAAAGTTTAAAAAAATTTAATTTCAAAATTTTACAAAAAACGGTTTTCATCTCTAAGGAGACCTTTTCAATTACAAAAATATAGTATTTCTAAAAACATTATACTATTTCAAAACCAAAACATAAAATACTTCTCATATTAAAAATACAGATTTATTCAATTCATACACTGCAATTTTAAGGCATAAAATAAACATATACAATATAATTTCAACAATACATCACAGTAACCACAAAGTTTATCTTAGTGACCAAAGTCAACTGCTGTTTGGATCATTCGTTATGCCTTAAAATTGCAGTGTATAAATTGAATAAGTCTGTACTTTAATATGAAAGTATTTTTTTATGTTTTGGTTTTAAAATAGTATAATGTTTAGAAATACTATATTTTATGGTAATTGAAAAGGTCTCTTTAGAGATGAAAACCGGGTTTTTTGTGTAAAATTTTGAAATTAAAAACTTTTAAAAACTTTTAGTAAAGGACTTGAATTACTCTAGTGGTAGAATATACAATCAAACATATTATGCTTTTAATATACATTTGTAGTATTCCTATTATCCGCCATCCTTGCTTTGTTGTACTATGGTTGTGGTTTAACAATCTTTACTTTCTTTATGTAACCCACCTTAGCATTTTATTTTATCATTATGCTTTTTTTGCTTTTAGATATACTTCCATAAAATCCCTTTACAACATATTTTTTAAAGGATTGAAATGCCAAGACAGTCCAAAGTCTGCTCAAGAGGAATGGCATACAGAATATAAAATAAACAATATTGTGTGAAATATAAGTGGTAACAATGTACATATAGTTTCATTTCCTTTAAACGCATTTTGCTTTCATCGAAGTTTCTATACAATGTTGCCATATAACAATGTTGTAAGCTGTATACATACACTGCCAGCATGGTATCAATCAGCACCAGCCTTATTGCAAACTAATACATACAAAGAAACATATTTATCAATAAACCATTCACAGCTCTCCATTCATGCAGATTGTTTAACCATTAAACATACATGGTGCATATTGTGGTAATCATAGGCAAATCCAGGTTTTTGGAAGGGGTCGGGCGCTCTGAAGGAAAAGGGTTGGGGGTGGGGTGGGGCCGCACTAAAGGGATTTCATGAAAAACCCTATGAAAATAAAGTATTTTGGTGGGGAAAGAGGGGGCGCCCCCAGCGCCCCCTGGATCTGCCTATGGGTAATGCTCTAAAACTAGAAACACCACTAAGACCAATACATGCTGCTAAACTACTTCATATTTGACCACCGTATTAGATTGTTGGCAACATACTTGGTGACACACACTTCGGCAGCTATACGACTGAAGTCACACAAGTCTGACAGAATGCACAAAGCGGCTGACTTCATGGATTCTGTCACGCCGCTAAATGTAAACATGGCCACGTTTTATACTCTACAAGAATGCAATAATGCAATAGAATTAAACAATGGGATTAAGGACTAGCAAAGAGTTCAGGTTAGAAAGAGCAGTGACAATGTCAGCCGCGACAAGCAGTGGAGTGGATAACCACGGATATGAGTTGGAAGACGTTACAGCCGGTGTAGAAAATGATGAACGTGATACGGACATCCAGGCAGTTTCATTGGTAGGCAAAATAAATCTTTGTTCGGTTATCATGGTGAGCCATTCAGCAGAGATAAGCAGTTTGAAATATGATTACAATGAGCAAGCCGTCTTTATCAATGGTATATGTATTGTATAGTACAGTTGCATACGTCTAGTTTCTTATTACTTTTGCATACTTATAGTTTAGCAATAACAAACCAACAACAAAAAAACAGCATGTAAACCTACTTGCATATCTAAGAGGGAGCGCCCCCGATGCCGCAACGCGTTTGCCTTCTCCCCTCCTTGAACATATGACACAGCGGATAAGTTTTCGGCCGTGCTCTTCTGAACACTTTCATTTTGTGTCATTCTCATCGTCCCAGACGTAAATGATGGAGTACGCATCTCCGTAATGTGAATTGTCGCTGACTGAGTAAACTAATATTCATGAATGCGAGGCTTTAGCAATTAAATGTGACCGGTTCGCTTCCATCACCGCTTTCTCCGTTTCAGGAGCTGGAGCCCATGGACGCTGTTGCGGCGCCGCGACCGTCCTCTGTGAAAGAAGCCAATGTTGCGGAGGTAATTCCATTTCCAACCACATCTATACAAAGCCTTCATAAATACATCAGCGATAAGTAACATAACGACCCACTGCATGTTTTGGAAATATGTTACTTTGCGGTATGTTAAGGTTGTGAAATGGCCATTTTCTTAAGAAGATATCAACATGAAGGATATCGAATTTGACCTGTACGGCAATAACAAAATTGATCTTCATGCTGCTACAGACTATCACCCAACCGACACACAATCTATATAATGTAATCAATTGGTGCAAAAATTCACACCTGTGACATAAGCTACGCCTGTCAGCATATGCCGTATGTCATTCGTGTTCTTGATTACTTTATTACGAGTGCTAATCATCAAACAATGGACCATGTATACTAGTCCACTGTACACGCAGACGCTAATTACAGTAGCACCTCCGGTTAAAACCACCTCTCTAAGGAAACCGCCTATATATGAAAAGCTAATTTATGGCTATCACACAGAGAAGTTTAAATTAATGACCAGATATTGCCACTTCAATTGAAACCATTACACGTATAAGGCAAGTCCGATTGGGCGGTCTCAAACGAGGTTCTACTGTATAGGTAATACAACACTTCTACCACTCTTCGTGTTGGTACTCTAGTTAAAGTGAAATTTGATTTAAAAAACACTATCTTGCACTGTACTCGTATTTAATTTATTTTGGTGTTTTAATTTGAAAAGGAGCCTTTAAGAGCACGAAAACAACGTTTATTGATAAAGTCAAATTTCTTGTTTTTAAAATAAAATTTCATTTTAACAAGAATACAGCTGAAAAATAAAACTATACACTACTGCTACTTAGACCTAGTACTAGCGCTGTAAGCCAAATACAGAATACAGTGAAACCCCCAATTCCGGCCGCCTCTCTATTGAGACCACCTCTGTAATAAAACTACTTTTCAAGGTCCCAAAAATTCATAAAGCGACCAAAATCAACCTGTGCATAGAGACCACCAGTCCTGTCTATTGGTACCACCTTCTACCGGTTCCAAAGGCGGTCCTAACGGTGCATTCGAAACAGCTCGTGAGTTCGTACTTTCGGACTGACAAGTCGTAGCTACGACTCGTGATTCGATACCACCTGACAAATGGGAAATACATCTCATAAAAAATTACGTGTGGTGCACATAAAAGAAAGGTATAATATATATGGGATTCTTATGTCTCAATTTTATTCATTTGGTAGACTCTTGGCCGGTTGTTATGAATATATTTGATGAAAGTGTGCGATATTAAAAAAAGACTTATGCACACGGCCATTTTGTCAGTCTGTGCTCATGCGCACCAGCATCTAGTAGTGATTCCTTCAGCTCCCAGTTCACGAGTCATGCATACGAGATAAGCTGGTTTCGAATGGTTTTCACTACACGCGAAGTCGTTTTCGAATGCACCATGATAGGGAAGTTCTACTACTGTATGTGATATGTTTGCACCGAGTCCTGACCGTCCTCCACCCTATGCAACCAGGAGGCAGCGGCTGCCCCAGGCCCCGGCGGCGTGGACGCGGTGACGGCGCCCAAACACAACATGTACCAGGCGGCGCGCGGACACGTGCAACGCGTGGTCGACGTGGCGCTCCTCATGAACAACATGAGCCAGCTCGCCACCGTGTTCAAGCGCTCAGACGTGAGTCGTTGATCAGTACCCGCAGGTCCGGGTTTTTATAGTGGAGATGGAGGGGGTGGGGGGGAGGGCGCAGCCAATTTTTTTCTAAGTAGATCCACACACGCGAAAAGGTGTGGTCATGAAGCATATTTGTTATGGCTCCTGTCCCATTCTTATCTCATCGTGGAGCTTGGGTTGGTTATGCTGGTTTTGTCTGACATTCTTGATAATTGAAGACGGCACGGTTGTAGGATACTAGCATATTTTATCTGTGGTTCCTGGTCTTCGTGTCTTGCTACAACCTATTTACGGAAAGACCATTGTCCTCTGCAAAGGTCAACATAAGACATGTTATGATTGTGATTAGCCACAAGTACTCTCGTGTGTTGCCTACGTTGCTGACAGTTTGCATTATGACCTGCATATTCGACGGCGTTATGGTTCAACTTATAGTGCCAATTGGTCCTACACGTACAGTTAAAATCCCTTACCTTCTTTTGATTTTATTAGCATTTCAAAAGTATCAAGGTAGCGACACTCATGAATACCGGTGGGTCGAGATGGGGATAACGTTTTAAAAATGAAATAAGTATTCACAAAGAATACAGTGAAGCCACGCCAAGCACTTTTCTTTAACAAAGAAAAAAACTTATTGAGACCAACGGATAATAAACCAACCTTATAGAAGTCTCAAAACTTCATGTCTGGAGTTGATCCAGGGTAAAATTCCTAAACAGGCCACCTCTCTACTGAGGACAGTCCCGTATATGATCTTACCAGAGAGTTGCCACCGTCACTGTATCTCGTCTGGTTGCAGGACTACAGCGATCTGCAGTTCGCCGTGCTCGTCGCCACGCTCGTGCTCTCCATGGCCTTCCAGGTGAGTGCTCAGCTCAGCTCACTTCGCTGATCCTGGGTTCCCCCGAGGGTGGGGGTCATTGGTCTAATGGAATGGAAACATACCCCCGGAATATAGCATTGTCGGTATGTTGTTGCAATGATTTGCTCATTGAATAATAAGCACTAACGACGTGAGGATGGGGATATAATGTTGCAAAATGCAAAAATCAATTGGAATGGGAGGCTCTCGTCCTGGGATCTGTCGCTAGATACTTGATTAATCAGTGTGGAACCTGATATCTTCATGTACCCAGGTATATAGTCAGGGCCGTTCCACATCTTATTTCTATCTTGCTGTACTGGTGGTAATGTTACTATCAAAATCAGATAGGAAATCACTCACATCATAGTATCCCTATTAGTAGTTGCTGATTCTGGATTTGTATTAATGGTAAACAACTCATGCAGTGTAGAGCAAGTGAGAATAAGAGCTTCTAGCTATAAGAAGCTGCATATCGACAGTGTCACGCCCTGGATTCTAACCCATACAGCAAATCTAATACTGAATTCATACACCAAAATTAGATAAGGTAGCACCGTGTGATATAAACGCTATACATACAGCTACAGGTATTTCATACTGTACATGTAAATACCCCAGAGAGTTAAAGAGAAAGAAACATGCGTGTGGCACAGTGGAGGACATTAGGTAAATGATGGAAAGTTAGCTGCATGAGATAAAAGTCTTTAACGCCAACTGTAACAACTCAAACATTAATCACAATTTCCCCATCATGAAATGTATCTATACAGTACAATCTTCAATGAAGTTCATCTCTCTATTGAAAACACCTCTGTAGTATGACCACTTTTCTCGGCCCCAGGCAACACTTCATAAAGCTACCAAAATAAACAACATATGCATAATGACCGCCTCTATATTGACACCACCTAACATTGGTCCTAAAGTTGATCCTAATAGAGAGGTTTTACTTCATATGAGCACAGATCGTGGCGGGCGTGTGCTTCTTCATCATCCACGAGCGCGAGCTGGACGGCGACGTGGACAAGTCGTGGTACGACTACGCTGCGTACGCGGCCGTGGGCGCCGTCATGGTCCTCAACATCTTCACCACAACGTTCGGGGCGTCGTGGACGGACGGCAACAGCCAGTGACTCGCCGCGAAAGGGAGTTAGTCTAGAGAGTTGTGATGCGGGTTGGGGAGGAAGGTTCAAGGGGATAGGACGTGATTGTGTGCCGTGGATGGGGAATCGGGGGGCGTTATGACATCTACATTTGTATTTATTTTTCAAAATACTAGTCTCCAGCATTCAGACTAGTCAATGATACGCCATTGATTATCAACGATAGATTATATACGTATACGTAATAATAAACTAGAGACACCAGCTATGGCTAACAGACTGAACAAGCACAATTCTGTTTTTTTTTGTTCCTGATACACACATGACTGTCCACTAGTTTATTTGTGTCGTCCTATGCATTATCCGATTTTTTATGTAGATCTACGTGTAAACCCCTTCAGACAGAATACAGCCAATTAAATCTCATTTCTATACAAAGCTATCGGCTAAGCAAATCTGCAAAATAGGCTTTTGGATTCATAGAATTTATATGGGTACATAAGTACAAGGAAGTTTAACTTGTCATTTGGGAGAGTTTGGGGAAATTATTTATAATCTCTTTAACACCTCTGTTATATCACGAAATTCAATCTAAAAATGGCCATGAATAGTTCAACAACGATTAGTAGGAAATGAAATAATAAACTAAATATGGCTGACCATGATTATGTAAACACTGAACGGAAAAGCATTTGTGTCGATGAAGATGGATATGATAAGATTCCTGGCACAATCTGTAAAACGGACTCTATGACTAAAGCCACGGACGTCAAAACTCAGTTGACTAAATCGGTCATCAGTGAATTGACCAACAAGTTAGATTTGGATAGAAATAAGAATAACAGGAATTGGATTGATGACCAAAATGCACGTGTGCGCAGAGGAGTAAATAGACTTGGGAACGATGTAGAGGTAAAAACGGATTCCACAACACTACACGTGAACGTAAACAACATTGAATCCAACAAATCAGTCGCAACGAACTATGATCAAGACATAACAGATATGCATAAGTCTTGGGGATACATGAATACCATAGTTCCATATGAATTTTCAGAAACTCAAGCTACACCAAATGACACGGATGATTTGTATTTGACATGTAGCAATATTTCTCCTCACCCGGAAGTGCCGTACCCTACAGCTGTAAATAGTCCTACATCGGATTCAATTGATTATCATTCACACTGTAAATCTAGTAATAAGGATGTAGAAAGTATTAACAAGAGACAAAATGAATGTTTGGTTTCCAGAAGATATTCCTATATCATTGCAGTATTTGTGATTTTACTAGTTGTAGGCTTCGTTGTGATAGCTGTATATTTCTTGTATTGATTCCATCAGCTTTTTGAGTAAATGGGTGGAATTGCACATGTTGTTCACATTGTCGTCTGCAAAACTATCACGCACAGATCAAAAACCCGTGCGCGAGACAGACCGTGACTCATACGGGAATTCCCACCGTGTTCAGGTCGCTACCTTTCCGTGAAGCTGCCCCGGGGCGTGAAAATCTTGAGAGTGGTTATTAAAGTTAATTAATATACAAGGGGTCGTACATAACTCGCCCACATGTAAGCCTATTATAGCCACAATAGATCAAAGGGTGGGCGTCCCCGGGCTTAAAGGCCGGCTAATGCCATTATTGGACTACAATGACCGTGGCTAGTGGCAAAGTATGAACTTTAAACGGAAGTATGTAATGACATGTCTTCAATAAAGTAATATGTATTGATGTAATGATATGACAGTAATTATATTATGTAGTGTTATTCTTTTCTTTTTTTTATATAAAATCTACAATAGAATGAGCGGGTATTATTATTTTTCTAGTTTCGAATTTGTGACAATTGAACCCATAGTGCTGGGTGTTGTATGGTGATCTAATTGAAACAAATATATGTATGCAAATGAAACATTTGTCATGAATAAAAACAATCATATCTATATTGCACTGATTAGAATCGCTGGAATCTGAATGTAGCTTGATTATCTGCGGATGCACATCGAAAGGAAAGTCTTTTACATCATGACACCAGACATGACACCAGACGGATTTTCGTAAATATTTTTGTAGAAGCCTGTCGATGACTCCCTTAATCTACCACCCCCCCCCCCACCAACACACACGCGTACTCCTCATTCAAGTAATTTATGCAACTCAGCAATAGTAGGATGAAAGAATGGTCCACTCATATATTATTAACTTTTCTAAAAAAGGCATATGATAAGTAGAGTCACTACATATACAGTGTACAAGCAAGCAGATGGTTACTTGTTACACACTGACCAACTGACCACCCTCTGTAATACTTACAACACCAAATATACCCCCCAGCGTTTGCAGCAATGAGATGTAATCTAAGTGGTCATTTTTCGCTGTAAGCCGACAATAGAGGTGATTATTGTTCTCTGTCAGAAGTCATTGGACACCGCTTGTCGCATGTGTAATGCAGTTATCAAGGTCATGCTCCCCACCGGACAAGTGATAAGCTTCCGCGGTGCCGAGTCAGAAGATCAAAGAAGGCGTGTGCCCGAGGAACGGAAGGCATTACCCCTGCTAATTGTGTAATTATAATGTATAGATGCTGATATTATGATTGTACTTCAAACTATAATTGGGCGATAAGAGTGGAAAGTGATATGTTGGAACCTGTTACAATTTCCATTGAAGTCTGGGGAAAAGAGGAATACACTTGAAAAGTTGATGGATTCTGCTTGACATGTTTATAAACAGTAATTAATCATGTATAGCTCGGATTGTTAGGGATTTGCTTTTGTCATGCAATTCTGAGGCTAGTGGACAAGCCTTGTGCTGTTAGATGTAATGGTTGCCATTTTCTATTATTATTTGTTTGTCCACGTTGTTTTCAATTTGATAACACTTATCAAGAAGGTCATAACTTCAAATAAATACATGTATATATCAGAATAATAAATGAACAATAATTTATTCTTTATCTTGTTTGAGTTGCATTGTTGCAGAAACAAAAGTGCATTCATCGTGGATATCTATAAGGTACAACGCGCTGCTTCTGTTAAACGTTCAAATATTGAAACTTTACACTTTACAGTAAATTAGCCTATTAAATATGAATACGTAACAGTATATAGTCAAGTGTCAATTCCATGCACCCTTCCGCCATTGCCTGGAATAAAGATGAAATCTAAATACGGAAGACTTGAGAATTCTATAAAACAAAATCATCATGGACGTGTGGGCCTGCATACTTCGGAGCATTGCAAATATTTGTGAAGTGGTTTGGAAATAGTGTTCATGTCTGAACACCACCTGCCGAGTTCAGTGCATCCCTGTAAGTTGATGGTCAAGCTCATACTTTAGATTGCTACTTTTCGTAAACCCCATAGTTTACCATAATCACTTGTATAAACCGAAAGGATGACACAATGTAAGAGAGAAAGGCTTTTCGTAAGAGGATAAGTGCTAGCCCTATTGAAGACGGACATATTGAATGGCTGTAGATGCAAGTTACACAATGTACATTATTGAGAATCGTATAAAAGTTAAAAGCACCCGATTTTAGTGCAACTGTTCTATTTTCATGCTTAGATTTTCGAGTACAACTCTCGGAATGTTGGTGCTACATGTACCTATACGATTTGATTCTCGTTTACTTCCTAAACGCACACGCGAACTCACGAACTGCAAACGTGAAATTTTGTACAGAACTTTCTGCGCATGCGTTCGATGCATCGAATGAATACACAAAACGAATTAGAATTATTCTAATCCAATTATTTCGCACCCATTTTAAGTGATCGTCTGACACGAAAAGTACAAGTCCCACGGGAAAGCCGCGCTTTTACGCCACATTTTGTGTCAGCTCCAAAAGTCGTCTGGTCAGAAAAATGGTCGCTGAAAGACAAGAAGTGCCCGTATGTGGTCTCTATGGGACAGGCGAGCCAGTAAACGGACCTTGTTTATACAGTGTCGGCAAATAATGGGATAATTGCTTATTAATGAGAACGAGTGTCAAAACTACTTGGTGCTAGTAATGCGCAGCAATACAAATAAATTCAGGTGTCAGAAATAATGTTTGTTCACTGATTACTTAATTACAGTCTCCCGAGTACCTCCGCTATATAGTAACAGTGATGTACAAATTGTAGAATAAATACATTGCAACTTGCAGCTTGTGTTTTGTCGAGTCTTTACACGGAAAGAGGTTAATTTGTTTGCGGACTTCAGAAGGTGAGTTAGTAAATATTGAACTGGTTTGTCGATTTGAGTTTTATCCTTCACGAGGGTCGTGCGTCAATGTTTGCACTTGGTCTTGCAGTAAACTTGTAATTTCTCACACAATTACTTCTTGATGTGCTGTTCCAATGAAATAATATGCTAATAGTTCTAACAGGTCGCAAAGAATTTAGCAAGCTTTTAATGATTTGATAGAAAACACATCATACACTGATTTCTAATGCAAATGATAATTCATAGAACAGTAAATTTTGTACAATTCATTGACGCTTTAGTATACAGATAATCATGGTAATTAAGGAAAGTTAATTAATGTAGAGTTACCAGTAACACTATTTTGAACTTGCAGGCACGGTAGATTGGGGTATATTTGCCACATCGCCATCACAGCCTGCCTCTGAACTAGAAAACTATGGCTATACTTACAACGCATTTTAACACATCTAAATCTTTTACATTGATATCAATAAACAAATTTAACCCAATAAGTGATATATGGCAGATATCTACCGTTCTATGAACATAATCTCACTTCGGCTGCAAAACTCGAAAATGAAGTGAAACAAAAAAAGATGCTTAGTAGATCCACCAATAGTTATTAACACAATTTATCTGACGCCATACACCACAAGGAATTCCTAGATTTCTAGCACGTACGAGTATGTTTAATAATTGCTAAATTCATAATGACGCCTATCATATAAACGACCCCACTTTCATCTAAATTACTCACCCTCTAACAAATCCATGTTCGGGTGTACGTAACTCCCATAATCCTCTGAAATGTCGCCGTCGCAGACGTAAACAAACAGGTGCCCGCCCTGCGCGGCGTGATCGGGTTATGGGCGATCACCGAGTGATTAGGGCGGGCTGAGGGCGATTACTAATTACAGGTGCCACTGTATGTGAGTACGTGGCAAACAGATTACGTGACACGTATAATGCCATCAACAACAATTGCCAATTTGTTCTTGTAATCACTGTGTGTGTATGTGTGTTTGGGGGGGTGGGGGTGGGGTGGGGGTGGGGGGGTGAAAACTGAAGTTTGTAGCGTTTGATAGTTTTTTTTAATGTTTTCTTCCTGGAAAAGGGTATTGCAACTCATGTTTGTATTGGTTATTATAAGGAGTTGAGTTGTGTGGATATCAACAGACGCGGAAAAATAGTTGAAGATGAACATATGATATCGACAGTTTGTAGAAACACTGCCAGTTGCTGGTATTGCCGTGTAAAACGCCATAGAATCCCATCGCAGTGTTTTTTAATTCAGAGTCTGCAACTGTGTATTTTGCATATTCCACTTATATAAATGATATGCACATAGGATTATGCAGGTGTTAAACGTTGTTTCTTTACGCACAGTTACAACCCCAACACGAAAAATAAATATTTTGCCTAACTATCGAATATATGTTATGTTCTCAACACGGCAAGTGAGAAAATATTGTTCGTCAATATTTGAAATCAACCCTGTTCCCTGTATAAACACTTACTCGCGATTTGGTGACGATGTGCGCATATTTTCACACCAGCGACGCGTTTTAGTAGTTTCTTGTTTTTTATTGATAGAAGAAAATGACTTGAAATATTATTGAAATAGAATAAACAGGGAGAAAAACAAGTGTGAACTAATACGAGATATTGC
>CM032665.1:15234749-15397323 GCA_019095985.1 Streblospio benedicti
GTTTTTTGCTTTTTTTTTGGGGGTTATTGGGGGCCGGGGGTTTTAAAAAACGCCATTTAAAAAATTCCCAAAAAAATTTCCCCATTTTTTTTTCAATTCAGAGCTCCTCAGTGACTGCAGCATTTCGCATATTCCACTTATAAATGATATGCACTTAAGTTATGCAGGTGTTAAACGTTGTTTCTTTACGCACAGTTACAACCCCAACACGAAAAATAAATATTTTGCCTAACTATCGAATATATGTTATGTTCTCAACACGGCAAGTGAGAAAATATTGTTCGTCAATATTTGAAATCAACCCTGTTCCCTGTATAAACACTTACTCGCGATTTGGTGACGATGTGCGCATATTTTCACACCAGCGACGCGTTTTAGTAGTTTCTTGTTTTTTATTGATAGAAGAAAATGACTTGAAATATTATTGAAATAGAATAAACAGGGAGAAAAAACAAGTGTGAACTAATACGAGATATTGCGCTAGATAACCGGACGTTCTGGATTCTCTCTGATTGTTCTATCCAATGTCAGTTAAACATTCCTGCCACTGCTTCCCAAATATTGATGGCAAACAAATTCCAATCACTAAATATTAATTTAATGTAGACGTCGATTTTGTTGACATAAATCATATTCATTCACTGTCGTCGCGGGAGTTTTATTCTCGATAGTCCGATCTTCAAATATTTCTAAATGTCATTGGAAAGGGCATACCAAATTTTGACTTAAAACCTTTGCCTTTCAGAGACAGACTCCGAGTGGTTATCATTATGTTGTGATTAAATATTATGAATAGGAAAATCTCACTTGCTTCGGGTGCGATTCCGCCAAATAATTCGAACTTTTGCAGTATAGATTTTCCTTTAGAAAGTTGTACATTTAAGATGGATTACCCCATGGATCAGAAGGTAATGCCACGGGGCAGAATTTTTGCCCACTATGTAGGAATTTTAATTTATTTGCAGAGAGCATATGGCTATAATAGTTTCCCACCATACACAGGGCAGAATGATTAACAAACAAAAGTTTCCACGGTACCGAATGTAGGCAGCAATGTCATTTGAGGTAAAATTATATTTGTATTAGATACCATCCATATATTTTTCAACAAGCACTAATTGCTTTGCCGTAAATTGTAGTAGTCTATGTGTTTTGATATCATAGTGGCCTTTGAAAGTAAATTGCTTCAACATATGCACCCGAAATCACTGTCTCTAGAAAATCCATTCCGCTGAAACAGCATATGTCCAATGCGACTGACCACAATTTATAATTGTACAAACATAGTGATGAGAACATATAGAGATCAATTCGATGCCTCCTAATAAAACCTAACTGGACCACCTTGTATTGTCGCAATACAGGGCCAAGAAAATCACTTGTGACACTAACTGGTTGACACAAATAATCAAGAGACTGCATGAGCTAATCACGCTAATTACACAATACAAATGAGGCAATGTCAAAAGCCGCCAATGAAGTTGGCGCATGACTCGTTAAGTCCTTTAGAGGCGGCCGATCCCTCGGAAAGGGCCAATCGAATGCACCCGCGTCCGTCGGGTTGCGCATGCGCAGTTAAAAGATGTCGTCTGCACCTCAAAGAATATAAGTAAAGAATGGGTTTGGAAAGTCTCCATTACAAATTGCTACCATGTCCGTGCGAACGTATCGCATTACCCCGGCTATGTCAATGACATAGACCGATGACTGTTTACAAGGTCTATGTCTATGTAAGAGTCAAGTTGTGTTTTGTAAAGTAAATATTGAAAGAAGACAAGTTCGACAGTGTCATCGCCCTATTACCCCCATCACCATGCTTCATCCAGTTCGATCACATCCAACAGCTGCATGCTCAGCCCGCCGCTGTACCAACCAAGCTCGCCGCCACGGGTGCCTCCAGCCCTCCACCATTACCAGCAGCATCTCCATCACCAACACCAGCAGCATCAGCACCACCAGCAACATCATGAAACAACAGAAGAGGAGGACAAGAAACCAACGGCACTATCATCCCACATAGACAATAACTCTCTGTCCCCCGCCGCAGGGCACCACCAAGCAGACTCAGGGGACGATCATGACACTACTAAGGATCATTCTCTGGAGGGGCATCACGAAGACAACAACAAAGACAACAACGAAGACGACGAGGACCCGGTAGACCCACGCCAGTTCTCGGGCACGTCGACGATCTCCCAGCAGAAGCGCAAGTTCGCCGACGTGAAGCCGCCGTACTCGTACATCGCGCTCATCACCATGGCGCTGGAGAGCAACCCGGGCGGATGCATGACACTCAATGACATCTACTCGTACATCATGAAGCGCTTCCCCTACTACCGGCGCAACCAGCAGCGCTGGCAGAACTCCATCCGCCACAACCTCTCGCTCAACGACTGCTTCGTCAAGGTGCCGCGTGCCCCCGGCCGCCCGGGCAAGGGCAACCTGTGGGCGCTGCACCCGAACTGCGGCGACATGTTCGCCAACGGCAGCTTTTTGCGGCGCGCCAAGAGGTTCAAGCTCCAGAAACAGCAGCAGCTGCAGGCACAGCACCTTGGAGGTGGCGGCGGCGCCGGCATGGGCTCGCATTACGGACATTTCGGGCTGTACGGCTCGCCGTCGCCGTCCGCCTACCAGGCGGCCGCCGCGTACCCGAGCCTCAACTCGCTCTCCGCCCTCAGCTCGTTCGCGGCCGCCTCCCAAGGCTTCGGCTCGGCCGGGCAACAGCAGTACAGCTCTCTGCAGAAGGCGACAGACCCTTGGGGCACGACTAGCCCGGCGAGTGGAGCCACGACGGCTGCTTACCCCGCCGCCAGCCCGTACTCGTGCGGCCCGTACTACTCTGCGGGAGGCGCTGGCGCGCTCTCGGCAGGCACTTCCGGCTTCGGTAATCTGAGCGGTCTGGGGAACTTAGCGGGATCGCCCTCGTTTTCGGGGTCGTATCTCGGGGCGGGTACGGGTGCCTCGGCGGCCGGCACGTCGGCAGCGGGGACTTTGAGTCCGTACGCAACAGCCAACCAAGTGACTGGAAACTCCGTGGCGGCCGCGGCGGCGGTAGCCGGGCAGCAGAACCCGTACTCGTGCATGGCCGGACACCAGACGTACGCCAGCCAGCTTCAAAGGCTGCAGGCCAGTTGAAGGCGTGATGGCGGGACACGCACGTGTGAGGATCGTGGGAGTTTGGGGTGAATCTGTGCTGAATGATGAAAATGAATGCGATTGACATATACGTGTGTGATAGAAATTAATATGTTAATTTTTCACATAATGTTATTTTGATATGATGCTTCTGCCCCCCCCCCCCCCCTTTCTTGCCGCACTGGCGTCATCTAGTTTCATTTAGAACTAGTATGAAGTTATATCTGACGAATAAGAAGAAACTCTCACAATAAACTAAAAACGTA
Organism: Streblospio benedicti; assembly: GCA_019095985.1. Classification (NCBI taxonomy): domain Eukaryota; kingdom Metazoa; phylum Annelida; class Polychaeta; order Spionida; family Spionidae; genus Streblospio; species Streblospio benedicti. Next base: position 15,238,151 of record CM032665.1, read on the forward strand.
GCTCACTAGTTATTAGTACAATTATGTGGTTGTAGTCTGCCTCAGCAAATGTTATGTGCTTCAAAGGAAAGGACAGTTGCAGTGTTATAACGGGTTGTCTTTGAGCTATTGTCTAGTTAACAAGATTTGCTATAGGCGAATCCAAAAACTTGTCAATGAGTAGTTGGATCGGCATTGTATTCGCTCCTTCTAGTGCTCAATCTATTAGAAGGATGAGTCCTTGTTGACGTGATGTATTGTTCTTTAGGACAGATGTGATCATTTTGGGTTATAATGCTGCTTTATATGAAGTTCATTATAAACTTATTAGCTATAAATTCCACAGTTTTGTGCTACAGAAGTTAATTGTGATGACGAATGATTTGTACCATTGCAATCAGTACGCTATTTGTTATTAGTGAGTTGAAATGAAAACGTGTAGATTAATATTTATGTAACAAACTGCATACAAAACATTCCAATACGTGTAAATAGATAGTCCATAGAATTATACTATAATGCTAAATAAATAATTTTTCATGATTGCCTAAACTGGCATAGTGTTTTGGACATTTATATCACTTTTTATATAAAATATTGTTAACAGTAGATATAGACTAAAAATCATAGAACAAAATATGAAGTGTTCTTTGATGACCAGCAATATTCGTTACAAACTAGTCAAACTATAAATGCGTGGACACCTCCATTCTGCTATGTAACAAGTTCAGCACTAGTTGTGTATGGAAATAGATGAAATGACTTAAGTTTAGCGTAGAAAATAATAGGTTCATGTTAAACATTGATGTAAAATAATTAGTCATGTTCGTTTAATCATCGCAATATTGTCATTGTTTCCTACATTGTACTTACTACACGACCTATACTTCTGTAATAAAACGGGTTGTACATGCGTACCTTGTGGGGTGGAGTGGGGTGGGGGGGGTGGTGGGGGTGGTGGGGCGAAATTACCATTAATTATTGAATGTCTAACTTCTAGTGGAACATTGAAATTTGTCATGTTTAATTTTCATCAGGTGTGAATACGACAATGATTGAATCACAAAACAGTGATACTTTTCAATTGGATTATAACATTGTAATACATGCAATTGTTGACAATAATGAACACGTAGTTTAGCATGAGTCACATGACAATTCACCATGGTGTACAAAATGACATGTCCCCACTGTGAAGCGAGCTATACCGGGCAGATGAGCCGATATCTCCACGCCCATACATATATCTGAGGACATTCAAGAAATACAGGTCCTTTGAAGAGCCATTTGACTCAGTGCAGCAACAACCTCACCGAAAAACATGTGAAAATCCTCATGGAGGCACTCTAAATTAATTTAAGCATAAAAACATGGTCAACACCAAGGAGGAATATAAGAGCAGGGCCCTGACCATCAAGATTTAGATGTTGTTGGCACCTGCTGCTCTCTTAATCCTTGTATCGTTATTTTGTGATTCATGTTCTGTATTATATATGTAATATTTAAAACAGTACGGTTTTGTAATTTAAGTTTGTCCATTTTGCAGTATATTATTAGGTCGAGAATACTTAATTAACATGTGAATTAAATATCGTTCTATCATTTAAAATAACAACACACAGTTTATGTTTGAAAAGGGCGGGCTACCTCCTTCGTTGTTCCAATGTGCAATTGAAGGCATTGTTTTAAAGTAAATCTTTCTGTACAAAGTAGTAGTGGGTATTTATATAGAACATTTAGAATGACTATACAGTCGAATCTTGAAGTTTAAATTAAAACAGAAACGCGCACATTAGAAAATTAATTAATGAATTAAATATAAACTGGTCAGTATGTTAACATAAATTAAACGTGTATCATACCCTAAAGATGTGTAAAAGACGCAGAATAAATTTGCACGAAAATAAAATCGTCGTTTTTTTCCATCTCTGTAATTTTTATTTAAAATCTGTAATAACTTATCTTGTAATTTCAAATTCAAAGGATGAAATAAACTATAGTAAGTGTGGCCAAACCAAAGGACATTTTTTCTGTAGATCTATATAGACCAGCTGATATAGACACTACATTTCTGGGTAATCTGTATAGCCTGTATGATAGGCCGTATCATCGAAAGGGGTGGTTAATAGAATAAGAACCATCGGTTTTATCCTGGATCTATGCTGTGACACTTAATTTATCACTCCATATTCTTTGAATAAGCTGACATAATTTCATGGCACCAGAATCTTTTATGTTTACACAATATTGTTCAGCACAAGTACCCGTTCTTTACCAATTTTCCCCCAACCCTTTTGATAGTGGGTCTGCTGATGTGAAGAAGCTTTCCTCGTAAGAATATCACTTGCTCTCCAATGGAAACAGTCAGGCAGAATTTTATAACACACACATATAAACCATGTCTTTAGCATTAGACGTGCTAACATAATATACAATATAAATGTCAATAGGGCAGTAAGAGAGAATTTGACACTTGCCCCCATGACATTTCTACTTGCCCTGGTACAGCGAGCCATACCAAATTTCGAGCCTTGCGATAGCTCTGTGGTGAAGAGTTCCTTAAAATCGCGTGAAATATTAGAACAATATGTAAGCTGCAAATGTACAATATCAAAGCACAAAACTTGAGGAAAAATACACACAAGAATATCCACTACCTCTCTATAATATTTTCTTAAAACAAAGAACAAAAACATTTTGTAACAATAATAAAGATAACATTGCAGTATACACGGGTATAGTAATACTATTTTTCTTTGCAAAACACTTACTGAATGTTGAAAGAGTTGAGAGGTTGAGTTTTTCACAAAACCTGATTGCAACAAAACCTACAATAACGACACAAATGCGTACAACCCTCTGCGAAGCCATTACCACTTCGTTATAAACCTTTATGAGTACATGTATATGACATGGGACCACATTTTAGTGACATAAGCAGGGGGGGCTAATGTCATATAATATATGAAATGATTTTTTCTCATTAGAACAATAAATGCATTATGCACATAGTACATTAAGCATAAATGAACACCATTCCAATATCAGTGCATCCATGGCGTACAGATCGCTACAGGTACAACTCAAAATATTGGTCTCCACATTTATGTTAATATAATTGGCAATTAAAACATTTACAGTTTGTCTGTACCGGTTATCAACTGTGTAGCCAAACATTTGTATGAGGCTGCTAAAAATATTAGCTTAGTTAGAACAGCAACTTTTCTGTCCGGAATGAAGCAATCGGGTACCAGCGTTCTTGGCAGAGAATAGATGTGCGCCCACTTAGGAAAACCAACTAAGATGGCAAAGCTTTGGGAAGACTTTTAGGGGACTATTGTCCCAATATTTTGCCATTGCTTGAGGACAGCTTACAAGAGTATTATATCAGTGAAAGGCTAGTGCCACGATAAGAAAACAAGGCGAAATTGCTATTGAGGCACTGTGGGTTTTGTTTTTTCAAGTCACTTAAAAGGTTTAAGAATTTAAGAGCAGTGGGCTGTACAGATGGGGGCTTTCACGTCATAGGACGTGTTCAGACGGTCAGGGAAAGTGTTTCGTAACTTCTTCATTTATCCCTGTGATACACCACATTGGGGCTCATGGTGCCACCAAGATGGAAAATCATCATTTCAACTGGTCTCTGACACGATGGCTGGTTTTAATGTATTCTCTAGTCATGACAACTTACACATCTCCAAACCCGTTTCAACGAATTGTCTTTCAGATGTAAACATGTGGAACCAGCAGTATACGATGATTTAAATGCCGTCTTACAGGTGGCGAAAAGTGGGAACTAGTAATGATTATAGTTTAACTTTCCCTAATCATCTTAAATCAACATGATAACAGTACATGGCAGCAAGGAATTGACGGCGTAGCCGCTACTTAATTAACGTCTATCACCCCCATAGCACGGCCAGTTGATCTCTATCAGTCGTGTATTATTCCATTATCCTCACACTCTCCCCTAAGTAGCCTATTGTTGGCAGACCAGGAGATGCGCCCAAAACACCAAGGCAGACAAGAAGCTTCTCGCAATTAACTAGCGGCAGCCCATTTTTATCAGACTCCCCAAAGAATGAAGTCAGTAGCTCGGGGCTAGTCTTATCGAGATGTCATCGTTTTAATGATGTTTTTATTTAGACAAAGAGGCTGAGGATACTTACGCCGTGTCACACGCAGATACGAACACTCGCACATTCTTGTGTTCGCTGACGCTCTTTTGGACTTCTTCAAAACGTTTTCCCCGTCAGTTGAAGACCTCACATTTTGAACGAGGTTTCCAATTAACTCGATGTTATTATACTATTTATTGCCTGTCAACATAACACTTTATGAACAGTTCATACGACGCGTTTGTGTTTCTTAATCTATGTTTTTGTTTCTGTCTGCGTCCAATCTCGACACATGTAGACAGAGCTGTTGTGTCTTTAATGGAGGGAAGACCTCATTAATTATGATTCACGGCGATCGTCTGCGACTGTTTTGATATATGATTTCTCTAATAAGTGTCAGCGTCTAGAACACATGGAACTTCCGGACATAAACACAAATCACAATAGCATACGATTACATGACAATTAAATGTATCATCTAATTTTTCTCTACATTATTGAGAGCGAATTGTGGTGTTTCCTGAAAAAACAAGCTCATTCCACAAACCATATGGTACTTGAACGCCTGCCATATTGAATAACACACCCGTCTGCTACATTTTAATGGAAAATGAAGAGTTTCACGGTGAGTTCGACACAAGTTCGTCTTTTGTGTAAGATCGGAGTTCAAATATTTATATGGCAATGGTCAGTGGTTTGGAGTACAATGTTCGGGTCGAATATGCCTCTAAACTGTGTGCTTTGGAAAAGACTAGACAATGCCTACTGCAAGAAATCCGTTGAATTCTGAGTAAAATGGTCATTTTGAATGTTTTCAATATTAACATTCTATGGAAGAAAGATGCTTCTGGGCACGTTGATGGAAATTAAGTGAACAAACAAATCATTTCATGACAAGAAATCTGTGGTTTATAGAAAGCAGCTTTGCATTTCTATCTATTAGTAAATCCCAGTGTCAGTGCTAGTTAGGTATGTTTATAATCTGTATATATAAAATTGCTATTGTTGAGCAACAGACAAAACCGGGTGAGTTTGTAATATGAATTATTTTATCAGGTGAGTTCTTTGGGTGGTGAAAAATGTGAAAAAGTAGTTCAGCTGAGTACACGCATGATAACCATGGTATCACCCATTTCGAAGAGAGCTGATAACCCACTCCGGGCTATCGGATACTTCTGGATCATGATAACCAATGAAATTACATGAAAAAGAATTATAGTGTCAATTGTGCACACATTAGCTGCAGACTCTCACCGTTAACTTTAACTAGAAAATTCAACGCAGCAGAAAGAGCTATATACCGTATACCATGTAAGCCAGGATATGCACGCAAAACTATTTGAAACCTTTTCACTATAATAGTAACATTGTCAACCTACCAGTGACGTGGTTGTTCATTTGACACAATAAAATCTGCCTAAACCTGTTGATGACCTGTGTTATATATCAAAATTTCACGCTAAAGATATACGTAGGATGGTGAGAATTAAGACATTATTAGTAAAGCACATTTCAGCGCAGAGACGAATCTATGCCAAGCAAAGTTGCTGACAACGTCTATAGTCTTATAAGTGGTATGTAAAAATCGGCTTTCTGATTGCATGTCGTAACCCTCCAGCCTTCTTATGAAAATACGATCATCACTTGGTAATATAATGATGGAATTGTCTGATAAGCAGGTGCAAGGAGAGACTTATAAGGGGAGAAATTACCAATTTTCCACACAATTGCACCCTTCGCACCTTAGAAATATGATTATCAATGACGGCTTGTTTCTATGTTCTAAACGTTGTATCCCAACGAGCTAAACCACGAGGTGACAGCCTTTAGAAAACGGAGGGGATTTTATAGCAGTTCTATATGCAATATTGTATGTTTGGGAGTAGGAATGCATTCCATAATGACAGGTTGGGATAGTTCATAGGTAATTAGCTGAAATAAAGAATGCGTATTACGAATACGGACTTCACACACAAACAATAATTACTGTATTACTGTTGGTTTTCTAAGTTAATCAAAACTATCTTCATTTCCTGTCTAGTGAGGATTGTTACTGCTGTCGTACGGCAATCCTCTTAGCTTCTGATATAAGAATCAAAAGAAGAGAACCAAACACAATAGAAACAGAATCAATTGTGAAAAGTAGAAGAATATAGCAAAAAGTGAGCAGCCCTCTGTATCATTAATGGCAACAATACAGTCAAAACGAAATAGTCTCCTTACGGGCCGTGAAAACTTTCAAAATGAGCCAGATCTGGATAAAATTAACCACTACACGGCCTTATTTCGTACATCTCGCTGTCACCCAAGCACACCATGGAGCACCTGTCCTATACCAGTGTTGCCCCCTAATATCAACCATCTTCATCCAATTAGTAAACTCCTCGGACGTTTGAGGGCTCATAACATCCTCATCTCCTGTTAAAACACGACCTCTTCCAGTTTGGACATCACTCGTTCCGCCCACAAATTGGTGCCCTTAATTGCCATATCAATGGACCAATTTTGTGATTTACTTATTTTCAAACAAGATTATGCACCAGCCATCGCCATAAGCCCTGGTGGAAGTTGATACATATATTTCAAGTTCAAGTGACGGCTTAAGACCCAACATCCCATTTCTGGTACAAACCGCGCGCCACAATACCCGTAAGTATAGCTCCTGGTGGTTTTTTAAAGTCAATTTAGCTTTTGAAGGAAGGTGAGAAAAGAGAGCTATGTAGTTTACCTAATGGGCCCTTCGAAAATATTTATACAATATATATATTACTTACATGAGATGGCTTATTGGGGGTTGAACAGCTTAATATGAAATGAACATCACCGTGTTAACAACGAACACGTTTTATCCCAAGTAAAAATACTGCCAAGTGAAAGGATCCTTGCATGTATTTTTTGAAAATGTGTAGCGTTAGTAATTTTCAATATGACTGTTAGCAAAACACATATGAAAATATTGAAATACAGTTTACTGCGTAAGACTGGTTAATACTTACAATCTAAGGGTTTCTGCAAACAAAAAGCAAGAACCTTCTTTCACCAGATCAACGTGTGACTCCGCGAATGATATTTAAATTTCTAAATATTGACACCCTCCTCAAAATAATATTTTTACCAGGAGGCGGGATACACGCAACAAGGGAACAAACAATTAGGATGTCCATATATAAACATCTTTGTAATGGAGACCAGGAACTTGACAAAAGACAACCGAAGCGCACAAAATAGCGACGAATTGATCCATCCGCCGCGAACAGAAGTTGTATGTTTTCTCGTCTGCGGGCGACGATCAGAGGCGCCATTGTTCAAAACGGAGCAGCTGACAAAATGATAACCAACAAACAGAGATGAACAGTCCTCAATTCATTAGCAATTTTATTGCAGTGAATCGTAAAAATAGCCATAGGTCTTGTGATTAGGTTTTCTACACCACCCGTCACGTGATTATTCCCCCCCCCCCGAACAGGTGTCATGGGAAGACAGCACGTGACCAGACAAACTGGATATTATTGAGATGTTTTGATGTTGCCATTATTAGGTTTTGTTTTGTCTTTTCTATGCATGGAATGCTAGGAAGCGGTCGGTCGTGCATTCTTGGCCTCTAGGGTACAATGCAACTTGTATCCAGTGGTATTTTCCGATTCATTGTATTTATTGCACAATACATGAGCACACAGATACAATGTTCGCGACATTGCGTATCAAAGTAGCGCCTCCCGGGGAGGCTTCAAAGATCTGAGTCCGGTCTCCTCATTTCCTTCATTTTCTAGACCAGGTTGGTCGGGGTGTATGTGAGTTGAAGGTGCATTCCACGTGCGATTGGAATTTTTGGATGAGTCATTATATTAGTATGGTACTCTTCGTCTTCTTAGTTATCAGCGACTGTCTTAAAATTATAGATGTTTGTTGTTTCTTTTAGGGAACATTGTATTGAAAGTTAGGGGGATAGCGATATCTGTTTATTTCAAAATTGCATACAGCGTAACCTCCAATTGAAGCCGCCTGCAGAAAGACGGTACCTCAACCACAAGATAATTCTTTTTCAACTTCGAATTCAGAGATAAAAGTTCAATCCTTCTAAAAGAGACCTCCTCTTTATCGAGACCACGCAGAGACATATTCCTAGTCATCATACTTGGTAAGTGCATGTAGTCAATATGGATTTCATAAATTTACATTTGAATATATATATCCATAATTTAGACATAGTTCTACAAATGTATTTAGGACATAAAGCAAACATGGCAATGCAATTTCAACCTGTAGATGTATCACAACTCACTTAACATGTCAGAAAGTAAGTTACTATTAAATAACTACCTTTTTCAAAAGGTGACATCACCAAATGCTAGAACCCTCTTCTTCTCCTACAAATTATACAAAGTGATATTTTATTTTGTATATTGTGAAAGATTGAGAAAGATCATAACAAAGATGTTCATAAATAACACTGTAAATCCCACACCATTTCACATTATCAATGCACGGTTATATGAGAAATTTATGTTTACATACTTTAGCATTTTGATTATAAATACACTTTCTACACCTCATTCCATTTGTGATACATCCTTAAGCACCCATTAAAGAATTTCAATGAGAACACCCTGTCAATTGAAAGTAAGCATGTCAAAACTTCAGCCTTGGTGTTTTCTTTAAAATCCATGGCATTGTGTTCCGTCAGTGACGGGCGGGCCTGTTGCCTTCTCTTCTGCCCGATTTAACAGCAACGATGACATATTTAATTGTTACATTCCACCCCTAGGAAAATAAAACAAACTAATTTGTAGCCAAATATTTACGTGTGTCGCAAAGCAGAAACTACGGTGGCCAGTCAAAATTTTCGCGGTTTACCCTGAAATTAACACCAACTGTCATGGTTTTTGGCATCATATTGAAACAGCATTCTGACAATGTTATCTTTTGCGAAGGCGTTACTTTAAATGGTGTTATAAGAAATGTTGTTCGATGGTATTCTCATGTAATGAACTTAATTGAATATAAGTATGTCATAATGGAGTGGAGTTAATAGAAAAATTCTCCCGCCGACCGCTAACCACACAATCCGTGGGACCAATGTCGCTTTCCTTTTTAAAGAGGCTGTGAGTGTAGGATCTTGGTTTACATGGGATTGTACCTTCTGACGACATTGATTATGTTTAATCAATCATGGCAATGCTCATTTAAAGCTTTTGTTGACCTATCCAACCAGATTAAAAGATGCAGGTACATGTATTTGCAAGTATAGGCGGCCACAAATTCATGTTCAAGGGGATTTCAGCGCCATGATCTCGAGCTTTTGCACATACGAAACCCATGAAATCCCATATTTGCAGCCTCACCCATCCCCCTTTCTGAAAAGCCTGGACTTGCCAGTGGCACCAAACCCATCACGCGATTACCAAATCTCAGGGGAATACCGTGCGCGCTTTCGTTATAACACAATGCACCGTATTCAGAGGGTGGGTGTCATCCCAGTCATTCAGCAAAACAGCTCAACACAAACAACACCAAACAGGGAAAAACCTATCTGATTTCACATCACCCAACTCTCATCTTATTTCAAACTGATACCACCACTTTTCAGGCAAGCCACGCCACTACAACACCGATCTCCAAACAGCCTGTCGTGTTCATTAGTTTGTCCTGTCGGGCAGGCCCCTGCTGCGAAGCCAACAGCATAAAACACCGATCTTTTCAACAGCCAAATAAGAGAGCGATTCAGTAGAATATCGTTTGCATCAAAGGTAACCCTTCACGTAATCGCTAAAACAGGGGAGGGGAGGCCCCTAGAAGGGGGAGACAGTCATAAGACAGGTGGCGGCATAGAATGCATTTCGCCGACTACAATCCCGCCACTGTCTTCTCGCACAATATAAAGCCCGCGCCGGGGGATTCCGCGCTTTCTTAGGGCTCCTTTAAGGGTCCTTCACCGCCATTTCATCATGGCAACTTTTCTGGATGACTTGCTCGCGATAAATTATCACTTCACTTTGATCTAATCCCCTCGCAAAAAAGATTGACAGTCGACTGTGCGTGTTTGTGAGCTATAAGTCGACTTTTTACCTCGCACAACAATATTTTAATGACTTTTCCTCTTTTTATGAAGCGTTTTTGAAGTTGCATTGTGATGCGATACACATGGCGTGTGGCACAGCGGCCAAGTTTTGTTGGTTTTAAAACCGGGTAATTTTAGCATTAATGCACTTGATAAGTATGGATTCTGTGCTAATGATCATGGAAAATTGGACCGTCTTTCATAAGTTATGTCAAAGCGGGATTATAGTTTTCAAACAACCTTTCACGAATGCATTTACAGAGCCACATCGACGACACCTGGTTCATTTATTACAGTATTGTTAGATTGCAATAGGATGACTCGATATCTTTTTGACAATTAGAAAAATTGAATTCTTTTTAGTTGACTTCGTTAAAGCCATGTGAAAGTTCTTATATTGTTCTATAATTTTACCTTCAAAAGTGTTGTTGACACCTATGAAGGATCCTTGGGTGAGGGATGGATTTTCTAGCACGGCTACGAAAATGTGCTGGGGTGAAGATAGAGATTGTCCGCGGTTTCCATGGCTTCTACTATGGTTGGCTCCATCCGTAGCATATCTTTTACTATTCAACATGGAAAACAATGATGAAAGTAATGACCTATATATGTATCTGTAAAAGTAAGCCTACCACCGTGTAATGTGTTATACAAACACTAAGTTTCTTCTAATCTTCCACGTTAATATTTCATTTTGTTGTTGGGCGTCAATGGCTGCCAAAATGTAGTACTAAAAGTGAAAAAAACTTCATAAATTACTCAACCAAACACCGTACTTTCCGCGCAACTTTTTCCACGTGCTAAACCGCTAACTTTCACGGGTTTTCCTCCTCAAGACACTAAACCTCACCAACAGAACATCTCACATCCGCCCAAATCCCATTAAAGCGCTACCCCCGGGAGTCACCCACACCCCGGGGACTGGCGGTAAGTGCGACTGACACGGCCACAAAAACCTCCGGCTCACGCCCATTGCAAACTGGTCCTACAATAATATTTGCTCCCCTGATTTCCTCTGGGGTCCGTGGACAAGAAAGGTGCGCACGTACTGCTTACGTCATCCACTTAGCGGGCATTGTGCGCGGTAATTTGATGGGCAGTGCCACAATTAGCAACAGGTCGGTCGGGGATATTGTTACTATTGCCGTGTTTGTTAGAGGTATGGAGGCAGGGTAGGGGATGGCGGGGGTATAGGGAAATACGGTGGGGTGTGTGATTGTCCTTTTTTCAAAATAAAGGTCTATTTGAGAAGTCTGGTGAACGTAGCAATTTTAGTCTAATAATGGACTAGGTATATAAGTGCTCGTTTTGCATGAAATTTCCATGTGGCTCACGGGATTCTATTTCACGCTGGCCATACGCATTGTTTTAAATATCTGTGACCAAGGCTGTGCACTAAAACTATATAATAAGCCCCAAATTGACGGAAGTCAGAGATGGTATTTTGGGGAAGATTGGTTCATAATGCAATTTCCTGACGGTTGCGTTGTGTATAGAAATGGGGTTTTGCGTCTTGATCTCTTTTAGATTTTTGTAAAATTTTGAAGGAAAAAAGGACGCATTTTAGAAAGCAAATATGCATGGCCAGTTCATAATCGACCCCATTAATGATTGGAGTTATTTGTTACACACATTGAGAACATATACAAGTGGGATGAGAGCTCAGAAAATCTCCCGCCGATGTGAGATATTCTCTTTGTATATCGACCCACTCGTATATTTTATTTATCACCCCCTCCCCCACTCGTATAATTACCCTTTCTCCCAATTTATTTACTATTTTATAAGGTTGAAATATTCTAATGTAATAGGTCATCCCCCACCCCCAACCTCTCAGGCAATCAGTATAGAGTATTTTCAGCAAAACATGGAAGACTTAATCTACGTAAATAATATATAATTCTATATTTGAAATAAGTATAGAGACGACCTACATACGTTACAAAACAATCAGCGTGATATTGATAATATGTGAAAGTGACTTGGCCAAAGTAGTCCGATAAGCCCTCTCTAGGTCACTCGGTCATTTATAGTACAATCTACTTTCAAGTAACTGGTGTGTTCTATACATGTATTGTTCTTTCAAACGAATCTGTGCGATTGTGGGTCTTTTCCGCATACAACTCCACATGTGTACGAAAACTTGTAATTAATGAATACACGTATAAGGAAACTGAAACGGGAGAAATGAAAAAGTGTCCACTTAAGACAGGTGTTCACCAGACGTAGGGGTCCACATGGACTGGTTCCACTGTACAGTAATATAATGATGCTGCTAAAGCCTGATATTACCAACTATTATATTGTGTTACGTATGTCCACGGTGTTAATTGCTCGTTGAGGTTTTGTTTTGCGGATTCATTGTGCCCATGTATCTCTCATTCCCTGTCGTACTGTTAATGGCCAAGGGGTGTTACCGGAGTGACTTCCGTTATGGGGGACTGGCGCTTTCATATAGTAAGCCAACCATATTGTGCATCGTATTAGAGTGAGAGAAAGTTCACCCCAGTGTTTTGTGTGTGCGTCTCTGATTGTTACGATAAAGTACAGCGTGAAAGCAGGAAATTGCAGGTATTCATGTAGATCGGACTTTGCGCGCCAGTTTAAAGAGATATGCACATGTGAATTTCATGTCATATCTACCTTTTATTCTACATAAATAGTATTTGCTGAGAAATTTGAATATATACATTTTCATATATGTGCAGCTTTACATTTCTTCATAATTAATCATCTCTCTCTACAGGTTTCATAAAAAAATGTACCCCCAAATCATGTTTTTCAACATTGACTTCTTACCAGCGTTTAGAAATATTGTTGACCAACTCGCTTTAGCGCTCGGCACACAGGTGATAGAGGCTGGAATTTTGGAAGTTCATACATGGCTCTTTTTTCCAAGGGGAGATATGGAAGTAACAATTAATATCAGAATGTGGGAGTCCACATTTTATAGGTATTGTTATGTTATTGAAACAGATACTAATAATTGTATAATCATGTTATTAGGAGCAACATCTCAGGTGTATCTACAATCAAAATTATCAGTTCAATCTATCTGAGGAGGCATTTGCTGGACATGCCCCTTTAACATATCACCATGGTTGCAGCATATGACGAGGTGATAGCACAAAGAATAGTACCTACGGCCTTGATACCAAGGCCTTATATCAACAATGTCGATTTTAGACTGCAGATTCAACATTTATACATAATTTACATATTAATATATGCACGCAACCGTTTTACTTCATATGGACTTTGTTTGATAGCTATTGATGTAATTTTTAATGTGCAATGCTTTTCCAGAGGACGTCCAGGTAAGACATTTATCATAGAATTTCTCCCAAATGTAGCTGCTTCATCTGTTAAAAATTGTCAGTATTATATTAAATGTATGATCAGGCATTTGAGTTGGCACATATGCACATATGACGGTAAATGGAACTATTAACTCTACATGTACTTATATCACATGAATGATTTATATTATTTGATAGATATTTGAAAAAAAGTATGTTCTACGTTCAAACGTATGTTTCGGCAATTATTTTATGTTGCAGTGTGGTATAGATTCTGTACAAGTAATACTTAGAATACGGTAGCTTATGTTTTCGTATTTTTTTCCAGTCAAAATGTTTTAGTATACACACTGTGGAATTGGAATTCTTTTATGATAACAGAATTGTGCAAAAGTGGTTATATGACCTATTTTAAGCTTCTGCTGTTACTTGTGATATTATAGTTTTTACACACACATATAATATATTGTACATATTTATCTGTTCACACCATCGCATGCAATTTATGCTTATAGTTGGAAATTAAACTGTTGATCTTAAAATATGAAACTTCTGATCAATTCCATCAGTCATAGAACAATGCATTGCGCGATACTCTGATAGATACGCTCCATCACTACCATCTATCAGTAGCTTAATCACTTGATTTGTGTCACATGAAAATAGATTGTTCGTACAATGCCAAATTTATGATATCATGGGTTGGGTTGACTCCGTTCGTAGAATTCTGATGTATATCTACTGTCACTATTACATTGACCCCCAAGAACAAGTTGTTTATTAACCATATTTATGTATCAAATAGATAAAATTCAGTCAAGACGTTGTATGGTAAGTCGGGGCAAAAGGTCCACCGTAAGTTGGGCCAAAAGAAAGGCCCCTTTTCAATTTTTATATTTGTGTATATTGTGTATTCAAATTTTAACATAATGTCAAAATTCAAAACTGATAGCAAAGTACCAATCCCAGACAAAGTAAATATGCATGGATTACTTCATTTTGCTGATTTAGCGAGAAATTATAGCAATTCGTGCTAAGATAGGCCTCTTGCCCCTACCTACCCTACAATTTGTGAAGTAAGGAAAAGGTAAGTATTTGCAAAATGCAGTAAGAGTATTAGTACGTGACAAGTGTTGGTAACAACAGCCACAGTGTATCTGTGTTGTAGACAGTGAGTGTTTGCCCGCGGCTGCTAGATCACGTGTTAGTTGATTCTATTTTGGCTAATTGAGGATTTCCCTATAGATAATACATGTATTGAGAAATACAAAGATTTTTCTTAATCCATTGCTACCAAATTAATTCAGTGAAATACCACATGCACTAGCCCTATACTATAGGCGTACTCAACACCGTGGACCAATTTCAGTCAATCACAGTGTCCTTGAACATCTAGATCTATAAACTGCTATACACAAACACAATACACCAGGTATCTGTTTCCTGGAATGTCATAATAACAAAAAACGCGTTCATGGTGTGTGTGACTGTCAGTCGTCTTTCAGAGTGCTGTCGTTTGCTGCATCCGCTCTTCGCCAGAACACAGCGGTTACTCAGTGCGTTAGGACCCCCTCTTGCCCCAGCCTTGCTTCACGAAGTCTTGCCACCATGGACCGTGGGTCAGACGCTAACAGTAAAGGTGAGTACTTAATTACTCATAATCTGCATGACTGTAACGGATATGGCTGTGAAACTCAACAATACCTGTTTTTTATTAGCGTATTGCCTTGAGATGTATCTAATATGTTGTGCTAAAACAACTTCTATTCCTATTGCTGCTATCAATGTCGTTTTCAACTAATGATTAGTTTACATCACACAGAAAACTGTCGAAATGTTATGATAGGATGCGTTGATTTGTATAACAAATATATGTAACCACTACAAACGACATGTTGTGTACAGTATCCATGCAGTATAAACCGAGTACACAGAAAACAAACTCAATATGCATCACAGCCCGCATCACGGCTACGACCTTGGCCCGTGACACCATCTGATAGATAGTTCGAGTAAAGCTACGGGCACAACCGGCAGTGCCGATATTTTGGCGGTATATATTTTTTTTCGGAGTCAGCGGTGTCTACATGAGCCAATAACGTACCGCATGATTAGATGTACGCTGGCTCCTTCCTTACTACCTACCTACGGCCAGGCCACTGTTGTCTTGGTCGTAGTGAAGGTTTGGCATATCAAACGTTCACGCTGTCTCAATACTGCCTTTTAAAAAAGTACATTCGCCGCAATTTTGCCGCACAGCATACGCACTGATCCCCACTGACATCATGAGTGTATGGTAGCAGAGACTGAGTGGCAATAGAGTGGCAATAGATACGAAGTACTGCCGGTTGTGCCTGTGACTGAGAGAAATTGCTAAATGGACCTATCCAAACATTTCATGTACATGTCGGATTGGTTCTGTAAAAGTGGAATACATCTCAAACATCTTCTTCAGCTAAAATACAAATGTACTAAACAATAAGTGTTAACTTTAGAGTAATCTGCACATCTTCTGTCAACATGACATATACATATCCATAACAACCTATTGATAATGACTCTCTCTCTCCAGACATGAACCCCCTGTTCAGCAAACTGCTGGAGCTGTTCAGCAAACACCAGTACATCCACAACGGCAAGCCCCGGGACGGCAAAGTCGTGGACTTCCACCACCCGGAAGAACTCAAGGTGCGGTTGACAATGTTTGGTTGAAAACCATTTCATAAGATTATTTCTTTCACCAGTCACACGTGAATATGAACACAGTTGTTTAACTGAGTTTTGTTCTCCAAACATACAGGTTTATTTCTAAGTAGCTTTTTCCCCATCACACAGACTGCCCAGATTGCATTTTGAAAATAAATCCAAGCTGCTGTATACGTAAGGTCAAGCAGATCCAACGGGACAAAGCCCATTTAATTAGGATACATACCTGATAATAATGCAAATTCATACTTGTCACAACACTTGTTTTATGTATTAAGTGACAATGTTTAGAAATCAAATGGCTAAATGCTTAAACAATAATTGAAATGTATTTTTGATAATTCTGTTAACATAAGACAAACAGTCACAACGTCTGCCAGGACAGTCGTATTCACCATCTGGACAGTCTGTGTCATTTCACAGGGTAGACATATTTACTATAGATCTAGCATCCTCGTCAAGCCGCCACCGATAGAATACAATGTATGACGATAGACGACTCCATATTTTGAATAGATAAATTTCAACAGTGAACAGTTGGAATATGTTCACAAATAACCTCTATCAAGGTTGCCAAAACAATGCACATTATATCATTTTTACATACATAGTATGCACCATGTCCATAGCGGCTTCATAGTGAACCTTGACTGATATAAATAGCCAAGGAACACCAAGGGCTACACATATCATAAACGAATAAGGTACGCACAGGGTTTTGTCTCACAGTGAGTTTAGATTGACAGTGACCAAACCTGCTCAAATCCGCTCTTCTGTCCACACAGAGCCTGCTGCCACTGGCGGTGTCTGAGACCGGCTGTAGCGACGCTGAGCTCCTTGATGCTGTCGAGAAGGTAGAGTCTAGAATGCAACGTACAGTCAGACCACTTTATCTTGAAGTCTCTTGCCGATAACGTATGGAGAACCCCACCAAATAGCTATTTTCACATGGACCAAAATGCTCAGAGACAAAACAAACAAAGGATGGCAAAGACCTCAAATTATCTACGGACTCGTGTACAACCGGCTGTGCTGACACTTTGACAGACCGTTTTTTTTTTTTTTTTTTTTTGTCGTCTGTGTTGTCTATGGATTTTACCTGGAGATCATGCAGTGCCATCTATGAGATGTTGCTGAAGTTTAGCATGTAAAACGTCTGCTAATGTTTCATTGCACTCTTGAAATAATGCACTTTGACCGCACGTATATCATGCACTGATCCCCACGGTCTCCATAAGTTTGTGGCAGTAGAGAAATTTTGCCCTAGTCAGCAGACTCTAAGCTTTGTAAAAGTTTCGTTTAAAGCAATTTTATTACCGCCAGCTACCATATGTGCATTATTTTCTGCATAAGCATGCTTGAAGATAGGTTTAATCTGTGAACAAAAAGTACTATTCTCATACATAATGTAAAGCACTCTGTCTGGTGTGGACACATTTGACTTCCTCCAGTCCAAACGATCTTACAATTGTCGGTTTACGGGTATCGCTTTCACACAGCACACATGAATTGGTTCAGTGCCTTGTGACTCACATATAATAGGCTCAAAATACACGAGGAAGGGTGTCCACATAAGACAGCAGTTGCTCCACTTTGACAGGTGCTAGAGCATAGCGTGAAGACGTCGCACCCCCGCTTCGTGAACCAGCTGTACAGCGCAACTGACCCGTACGCCTTGGCGGGCTCGCTCACGACCGAGGTCATCAACACCAATGAGTAATCAACATTTTTTCATTACTATGTTAGTGGTCAGTTGTAAGGGCTCGGCTGTGTTGGTTAGGGCCCAACCACCATTTGGGTTAAAATTAACTAGACGCTGCATAGGGATGAGTCTGTAGAGACTGTGTATTTGTGTGTAAACAATTTAGACAGCAAATAACAATAAAAAAGATTTCATTATTTTGATGTCACACACATTTTAAGTAGTTATTGATCTGTCAACGTACTATAGGATTTGCGGCAAACCGGATTTAGCTTTGCGTTTGCACACAGTAATCATAGGCAGATTCAGGAGAGGAGGGGGGGGGGGGGGGGCATAAAAAATGCTTCTTTTTCATAGTGTTTTTTTTTATTTCATTTTCGTAGGGTTTTGTACACGTCCGCTATGGATCGCACGTACAAAACCTATGAAATTCCTTAATTGCGCCCCACCCGTTGCCACAAACCTGGATTTGCCATTGTCAGTAAGAAACAGCTGGTTCATGATACATGTATGCCATGTGTACATGTTTTAGCGAAACGAGGTCATATGATAACCTGTTTTTTGGTAACTGTTTGAAAATATTTATCTATTTTACATGCTTGCATTGGAACACCGTGACATATTAACCAAAACCAGGCTTATATCTACGTGGTTTAGTAATGGTGACACTATGTTTCTGAAAATGCTGAAAGGTATTTCTTGTACTTACTCATGCTTTTATCAATGACAGGTCCAGAGTTTCCAGAACGTAAAGAGACCCAAAACCATCGGCCCAGTCCCCACCTCGACCTGAGTCTACCATTGACTATTGTAACAAATACAGCATAATTCATATGTCCATGCAAATTCTTTCAGACATACATTTGAAGCGGCGCCTGTGTTCATCATGGTGACAAAGTACATCATCGACCGCCTGTGCCAGCTGGTGGGCTATGAGGACGGAGACGGCATCTTCTTTCCAGGAGGCTCCATGGGCAATATGAACGCAATCCACTTGGCGCGGATGAAGGTGCTTGACGGTTATAAGAAGAAGGGCCTCTTCAACTCACCACGACTCGTCATGTTCACATCAGACGAGGTATGATGGGTTTTTTTTAAGCTTTTCATAATAAGTAACACAAACGTCAAAGCCGAATCAGAAGTAGCATTGAAGACGTAGTTAATTGACACGATTCTTCGCCACATGTGCGGTTTAAAAGACACATGCGCGCATATGCACGCGCATGCACACACCCACACACACACAAAAACTTTACCCCCACGTATTTCCCACTTCCCTTGGCACAGTGAAAATACGGAAACAAATGTTCGTGACTGTCAGACTGGGACGTAAAGACAAGTTATTGTGCTTGAATTTTGATGGCTTTCTCTGGTTTGCTTCTTCAGAGCCACTATTCCATCCAGAAGGGGGCGCTGTTCATGGGCTTTGGCATGGACAGCGTCAAGGTGGTGAAGACCAACGACCGCGGCCAGATGTGCCCAGACGACCTGCGGGCGCAGATAGAGCAGGCCAAGAAACAGGTAGTGCGCTTTGGGCTTATAGTATAACCTCTCCATTAGGACCACCAGTGTTAGGTGGTCTCAATAAATAGGTGGTCTCTATACAGAGGATGGTTTGGGACTGTGAAAAGTGGTCTTTTCATAGAGATGGTCTAAATAGAGAGGTGGTCTTAATTGGAGGTTTTACTACATTTTTACATGATCTGTACATTATTTCCCCGACTTTGCTTCCGTCATATGATGAAAAATACCACCTGCATTGTTTTCTAGGGTGAAGTGCCTTTCTTTGTGAACATCACTCTGGGCTCCACCGTGCTGGGCGCGTTCGACCCTATTGAAGATATAGCGGATATTTGTGAGGAGCACAAGCTGTGGCTACACGCTGACGTAAACTTACTGTCCTAAAGTATATGTTTGTATTACTGTCCTAGAGCATATGTTTACATTACTGTCCTGTTGTATATGTTTACATTACTGTCCCGAAGTAAATGTTTATCTATTGCAACACAAAAGCTTATAGAAAAAATACAGATATATAAATAATGGGTGAGGTTTAACCCAGAGCGGAATGATTTAAAATGCTATTATATTTTTTCTTACACTGTTTATCACCAATCTATGTAGTTATGGTATGGCGTGTTATGTTTAGGGACGTGACTGGCACACGATTCCAAATGCATCTCACATGGATATTATTTACAATGAAAAGAATAGTAGTGATGATGTACTTGTACATCTTAAAGCGTGTTGTGCTGTGGAACTGGCTGGTCTTGTGTTTGGAATGCATGGCGTTTTCAGTAATGCATGATATACCTAATGGGTCAACCACATATTTGAGGAGTACTGTTGACTTAAGAACTACCATATGAATTGATCATGATGCGTATTTCTAGATCCATATTGAACTTGTACTGATCAGAGACAGTTAACAGCGAAAAAGCTCCTTTATTTTAGGGGTGCTGGGGAGGCGCAGCTATCTTTTCCGAAACACATAAGCATCTGGTCAAAGGGATTCACAGGTGAGATGCATATTACGGAATTTTGTGTGCTATAGTATATTCATAATGTAAACCACCACCCTCAAATTTGTCGTTCACAAGTCAAATGTATTCTCTACACAGTTTGATGTTAAAAGTTCCTATACAGATAGTTAATTCTCTTTTCAGAACGAATTCATTTGTTGTGAGCATACACAAGATGATGTCTGCCCCCGTCCAGTGTGTGCCTTTTGTAGTAAACAGCAAGGTAACACAGACTTCATTATACATTATACATGATAAATAGGAAGGTCAGATATGGTTGTATTACATCATTCATTTATTCGGTGTTAAATTATACCAAGCACGTCCACTATTTTTATGTGGTTTAACGTACCATTGACATCAAGCCTTAGTGTCCTATCAAACATCAAATAAACCCCAATTTATAGAATAGTTATATCATTTTCATTACCTGCAAGAAGGGCACCATAGATTGCAGGCTCGCATATTGAAAAATTCTGGAGAATTTTGCGGCTATTTTGCAGGGAGCTCTGATGGAGGCAAATAGCTATAACGCCAGTTACCTCTTCCAGCCTGACAAATTTTATGACGTTTCCTACGACATTGGTAAGTCTCAGAATACATAGTGTCCTTAGCGGCAAACCCAGGATTTTGTCCAATCCTTGAGGCAACTGGTTCAGAACATAGTAAAAAATATACAAAATTAAACTGAAATGTGGTCCCCACCCCCGTTTCACTCCCCAACCCTCCCCTACATTGAACATTTAATGCATTACCAGTTTTATATCCATACAATCAATTTATTGTAATATTTCAAGTAAATGTTCAAGTAGAATGACCTCTCTCTTGAATCTATTAGGCTAAAACTTTTAAGAGACTATTTATATGAATCATATGTGCAAGGCACGGGCAGATCTAGGTTTTTGGAAAAGGGGCGCACACTTAAGGGATTTCATGGGTTTTGTATGGGCGAACGATGGCAGACATGCCAAAAAACCTATGAAAATGAAGTATTTGGAGGGAAAAGAGGTGGGCGCATGCCCCCTGCACCCCTTCCCCGCGTGGATCTCCTAATGCAAGGCGACCTTGTTGGGTACACAGCGCAAATGTATTTTGACAGATGACATAAGCTTGCTCAACTTGTATGTCGGTGTACTATAAAGCTATTGATAAACCATGGCATAATCAGTGGCAGATCTAGGGTTGAGAGGGTCCTTTTTTATTGTTGGCACTCCCATCTGACCTGTTGACTGTCCACTTTGAAGAGGTTGCAAGAATTGGATCAGACTTCTCCCGAACTATTCACGCGCAAAGCCTCCAATCCTGCAAATCCATGATCTGCCCCTGATTAAGGTACATTAAGCTCTATGGCACAGCAGCTGTCGCATGAATTGATCAGTGATATACCCATATTACTGATTGCAGGTGACAAAACAGTGCAGTGTGGGCGACATTGTGACAGCCTCAAGTTGTGGATGATGTGGAAAGCTCGCGGGGATCAGGGCATGGCGCAGCAGGTGGACAGGAGCATGCGGCTTGCAAGGTCAGTTCAGTGCACTATACCATCCTCGCAAATCGCCCTAAACAGGAGCATGCTTTAAAGAATAATTTAATATATCTATTGGAACCATTGTTGTGCTCTGCGGAGAGGCTTTTGCCGTTTTCTCAACAGCTTCATCAAGCCGAATGAAATACCTCAGTTGGTCACATGACTGCCATGGTGTTTCATTCGGCCTGATGAACCTGTTGAGAAAACAGCAAAAGCCACGCCGTAGAACACAATAATGGTTCCAATAGGTATCTTGAATAATTCTTTTAATCATGAATAATGGAACCCAGGATAAACCGAATATACATTCATGGACATGTTTGTTTAAGTACATGAGTCAAATATTTACCTCCAAATCGTCCGAAGTATTGACATGTTTGTGAAAGTGATAGAAATGATTCAAATACTTTACCTCCTCTAGGCAATTTGCTGACAAATTGAAAGGCAGAGACGGGTTTGAGCTTTTGTTCGACGACTTCCAGTTCACCAATGTGTGTTTCTACTACATCCCGCCCAGTATGAGGGGAGGAGAGCGGACGGAGGAGTGGTGGAACAAGCTGCACCAGGTACTGCGTGGAACCAAGTTTTCGCACACATTATACACGTAGTTTGTGTATCTTGAGCAATAGCTATCCTCTTATCAACATTATTATATTCAAAACAAACTGATAAAGGACAGCCCTGGCTATCATCTTTCTTTAAAGATAACAGATTGATTACAAACTCAAAGTTTTAGCCAGAGTCCATCAAAAATTGATTGCGTGATTTTCTACTTATGATATGATAGAAATATCAGATTTTCATACTAAATCTCTCTTGCTATCAGTATCAATAATACTGTATAATCAGTCTAAAACCATAATGATATGCGTATGATGTGAATTCTCTACAACCCTGACTAATGGCCTATTCAAATAGTACTTTAAGTTAATTTGTTCATTCTGCCAGGTTGCACCCAAGATCAAGGAGCGGATGACCATGTCTGGTTCAATGATGATCGGTTTCAACCCAATCAAACACAAGAAGCTCGTCAACTTTTTCAGGATCATTTTCCAGAACATCTACACCAGCGAAGATGATCTGGATTTCGTTGTGAGTGAAATTGAGAAACTTGGAGAGGATTTGTAGGAATAGACGTTTTATGCGGTCATCTAAAAGTGCCAAACAGTAGCCCTACTGAAGATCATCGAGACAGTATGAAATGAGGACACAATTGTGGAGCAGTGTTAGAAATGTACATGAACGACTTGCATCAATTTTAAGTGACAAATCGGGAATATTCAATTCATTTTCTCTTGTTTGTTTTGATAATCATGTTATACATGTTTATACTAACTCTGGTGAAAAGAATATGGTAGAAAAAATATTATTAGTCTGTGATTGAGATATAACTTTGTATTTAAAAAATACGCCCATTATTGGTGGGGTGTTTACGGAGAACTTCTTGTGCAATAACTATTTGGGAAATATTGAATTAATATTGATGATTGTTTATTATTACCTTCATATCAAATATATAGCAGATATTCTAGTATTTGTAAATAATTACCTTATTTTCTTGATCACTCGCTTAGTCTTGACATTCTGCCGGTATATGTGTATTTGAACATAGCCCATTTGAACATAGCCCATAAGCCCATTACAAGGGCTGTCTAGAATACTCAGTGTCTACTCAGTAAATGTGAGCTAGTTATAGTGAATACAAGATTGCATAGACATTACATAATGTCAGCGGAAAATCCTGCTCATCATCAATATCAGATTGGCCTACTGGTAATATTTGTTGGAAGTGTTCTCCTACTCCCTTTACAAAGTCAGTAAACATGTGCACTGATGATTTAGAAGAAACAAAAGATTATTCAATGTGTTTATTTGACACCAACTTTCAGTTGACTACCATCTCCACGGGCACGTGATCACTCACTGCACGGGCCTGGAAAATGAAGGGGCGCCATAAGTATTGTGTTTTCATCATATGCCCTTTGTATATTCAATGTACATGCTATTTACATGTATATCACAATTCGATATCATGAGATCATTAATACTGGGCGTCACTATAAAAAAGGATTGAACAAGATATTTTACAAATGGATATTTTATCCCCTAAAATTCAGATTTTGGACACCCTCGGTACCAAGGCAACTGCGTCAATAGATTTAAGCTTCTTTTTAAATTGACTTTAAAAAGATTTTTGATTATTAGAAGGCTATATGCAGTTGCCTTTGCTTGGTACTTAAATGACATTGGAGAGAATAGCAGCCCGTGTCTCCACATCATAACGGCCCCTTAGGGCCCTTACCTCCTCCCGCGTCATATCATATTCATCGTCATATCTGAAAGGGATGGCGCTGCCGGGTTGGTAGGCGTTCTGCAATGCTGACCCAGCCAACACAAGTCTACAAAATATGTTACTCATGATAAAATAGATACGGACACCCTTATCGCATTTTCTTAGTCACCGCTGGTTTTATTTCAAATCGTTGCCGTTTTATGAACGGCTAATGTTGAACGAATTAGAGCAATTGTATCAACCAGGTAAAGGTGTTATTGTTTTGCCTAAAATACAGTTTCTACTTTTTCTCTTACTCTAAGCTCCTTTCTTTTCCAATTAACCACAGTGCTTGTCTCGAGAAAGTAATTCATTCTTATCACACATGGGTCTCTTAGAATCACGAATGAATAACAATTGGCGGTTTTGGGTGGGGTGTGGGGTAATTGAGGGTATGCAAGAGATCAAGGTCACAATCGTTTATCTTCATCTATTTCAAGCTTATTGTGCACAAGTTGTTGAAAATAATGCCTACACTAACAGCCTGTCGCTGCCTGACCGTATGTGTAACATTTCTGAGTCCATTTGGTTGTGCTTAGCTTTGCTGCATTTTGCCTTAACGACGGGCCGCACCGCAGCTGTGTGTTTTTCAAAGTCGAGCTTCGCAGACGACTCGAGCTTTTTAGTCGGCGTCGGCGTTTCATTCTGTTCCCTTTTCACCGCCACTATCTTTACTATAAGCATATTCATATGCGCTGAAATTAGTGCCCAATTTTAATTTATCAATGAAAATGAAGCAGCCGACAATCGCCGATGTTAATGAGCTTGGGAAACGCCAATTACATTGTAGCCGATCAAAATTAATACGCCACTACAACCTCATAAATAAAGTCACAATGCATTCAGGAATCATCGGGTAATTTATCAAGTCATTGCCACCATGGTCACTATGCACTCCCGGCCGTTATTGCTGCATAACATTCTCAAGCTCGGCTTTTCAGGAGTCTCACTCCTTTGATTTTAGCCCTAAGCCAATCTAAGGCCCGAGATTTTTTTCAAGCACATGTAGTCTACGTACATTTACCTCAAACTTATGATCTTAATGGCCAAGCTAGACAAAATGTTTATAGACTGTTCATATGACAATGTAGACGTAGACCGGGATGACAACGTTTGGTCTGCCCTCACCTGTCGTACGGGCACTGCGTGTCGGCGATGTTGGTGTACGCGTCGTCGTCGATCACCCACTGGAAGCGCGACTGCGTGCGCAACCGGATGTTGTCCCAGTCGCCGGGACGCACGTAGCTACAGCCCGCGTTCAGGTCGCCGCCGATGACGAAGTCCTGTACGAGGTTCATAGGTTTGGTTTGGTTTGGTTTATTATTTTGATAAAGAGACCATCTAGGTTTTATCAGGTAGTGAAGGCCGCATGAAACTACGCTCAATATCCATAGTGCACCCGTCTGCGGAGCACAAGGACCTGAACTTCCGCTTTAAATGTTTTTTTGTGAAGAAAAAATATGCATAGCCCTAGCCCGTATGAAAGTGTCGCTGAATTTATACCCATAGTTATGACATGACGAGCACGTGCGTAACTACTTTGGCTATGCGTTTTCTCAACGTCCACCTCAAACACGTATACTGGCAAGAGAACACACGTGATTCTATTAAGCCCAACCTCCTTCAATCCAAAGAAGGTAATTACACAAGAATTAGATCAGACAAAAAGTATAGTTGTGCGGCTCTGCTTTAGATAATAGATATGCGTTAATACTTTACGTGGTGAGTAACAAAAAAGAAAGAAAAATGGATGACTTAAACAAATAAGGACATGGGATTTCCAGTTAATGTGACGGTAATCATCGCCATATCTCACGGTTATACGCAGTATATAGCCGTGGTACAACCCGTTTAATTTTCGTGGAACTTCCACTCAAAATCCAACCAATCAGAAGCCCCACTGCCAAAATGTTCGGCCAGGATATTAAACGTCAGACATACGATATTTCATCGCCAAGAAAAACTGACTGTTGATTTTGCATTTGACGTAACTTTAACCCAAATTATTTTTTCCACATAAAAGACAGGACTGGGCCCACGTGTTGGAATGAACATCCATGGACTTGTAAAGGCAGTGTGAGTGATCAAGCCGTGAAAACCGACGATGGACGGTAATGTGAGGTTAGAGGAAATGTAGGCCTTGTTGAGCACGGCCAAAACGAGTGCTGTGGGTGGCCATGGGACACATGGAACCACCTTCTTTTCTTATAGGGTTTAACGATATGCAGGTGACGTCCCCGCACCCCATACGTACCGTGATGCCCCACCTGCTGACCATATCGTCATAGACGTCGGCGAGAAAGTCGATCTCGTTTACAGCGTCATCCGGCTTCACGTGGATGCCCATGTAGCCGAACTCACCAACACCTAGAAAGAGTGTGAGCCATACGAAGAATATCTACGGGTGGGTTTGTGTATAGAATGCGGGAAAATGGTACCTTAACCCTCAGAGGGGGCGGGGAGGGGGCGGGTTGGTCTCTCCTAAAAAAAAGTGACCCATGTCCCATGTCTATACCTTGACTATGAAAAAGTGACCCATGTCTATACCTACTAAATAATGAAACTACATTCTGTTTACATTTTATCAACAAAATATTCAAAGCAATTTTATCAATATCAAACAAAATGAAACTTACACTACGAATATCTGTAGGCCCTACGTTTAATTACCCATAGCTATACCAAAAATTATAAACACAACCCATATTTATATTTCTGGGTTTGGTTAAAGGGTGTAGGTACCCATACTGACATATAATTGGATCCATGGAGTGCCAATCACCAAGACTCGATTGATGAGCGAGTTTGTATCCAGGGACCCGGGGTGTCCCAATGTTTAAGGGACCTAACTTTGTTGGTGCTGGTTTTGATAGAGTTTTACATGCACATACAAAGAGCCATCACGTAATCGTGCGTTAACGTGACCGAAAAAGGTTTTAAACGGCACATAACAGTGTTTTAAAAACCATAACATAACATATCACGATTAACCACACGTTTTAAACTTATAACAAAAGATATCACGACAAACTGCATGTCTTATGTCACGCAGTGTAGCAAACGGTCCTCGTGACCTGCAGTCTCAGCCACACGACTTTAATCAGGCTCTGCCCCCGCCCCCGTATATACATACTCACTGGTGCCTGCCGCCCTCAGTCTTATCACAAACGGCGGCCTCTCAAAGCGGTCGGCGCCGTCACGGTCCTCGGGCACTTGGTACGTGTCCACCACCGTGTACTTGCTCGGTCTGAACAGTGGACAATGATGATATATGATAATAGCAGTATGGTAATGCATGTGGCTTGCACGAGGATGGAAACACAATTGTTTATATAGTTTCTTTTCTTTGTATGTGTGTGGGGGGGGGCGTGTGTGTGTGTGCGTGTGTGTGTGTGTGTGTGTGTGTGTGTGTGTGTGTGTGTGTGTGTGTGTGTGTGTGTGTGTGTGTGTGTGTGTGTGTGTGTGTGTGTGTGTGTGTGTGTGTGTGTGTGTGTGTGTGTGTGTGTGTGTGTGTGTGTGTGTGTGTGTGTGTGTGTGTGTCCCGGGGGGGGGGTAAATGTACTTGAAACTTATGTACTTGATCAACGTCTCGTTGCTTCTGCAAAACTATATCCCACGCACCCTACCTGTAGAAATAGGCGTACTGTCCTTGTAAGACGACGACCGGCCCAGACGCTCACTCAGCTCCAGCGCCCAGGGATCACTAGTGGCCCTGGACAG
Source organism: Streblospio benedicti (assembly GCA_019095985.1). NCBI lineage: Eukaryota > Metazoa > Annelida > Polychaeta > Spionida > Spionidae > Streblospio > Streblospio benedicti. The sequence continues at coordinate 15,266,115 of CM032665.1, forward strand.
AGGCAATACTAGAGATAAGTTGTGGTGCAGTTTAAGAAAATGTTGACGTGGTGTAGCTTTTGACGATGACGGGGAGCGGAGGGCATCACGTATAGAGCCCTCCATTATCTGATTATGGAAGTCTGCGGGGGAGGGGGGGTCTCTTTATTAGTGGAGTTTGGGACCGGAAGACATTGCCTTATTAGAGAGACTGTAAAGCTGCTGCATCTTTGTAGAGGCAGTTGTAATTAGTCTGATTCTCTGCTGCCGATTACCTTTGTGGTTTTGGCCATGACACACCATCTCTAATATCTACAATACTTGCACAAAACATACGCCAAAAATGACTGGTCTATAAATAAATATATCACATACGAATTGTCCTGACATTGACATGAAAATCGCTGTAACACTTGCACTATATTTAGAATCATTTGTACGTTTTACTCGTAGAAAGTATATTATTTGATAATAAAAAATTTAATCTGAAATTTCTACCTATGATAAAACCAGCATTGACAATACGTCATATATACGAAAAAAGAGGTCACGTATAACATTGGCATATTGTACAATGAGGTAAAATATAGCAAAACACATGGTGATGCACGGATAAATTACACGCTGTGCATGTATTTCTAATATATTTTGGGGTGTTTCCACCATAGTGCTGACGCATGCCTTTCTAATGCGAAGTAGATTTTCGCTAAGTTCTTCTAGGCAGAAGACTTTGAATCTCTATATGGTCCTATTTAATACATGTATCGCATTGCCAATGTTATGCGCATGCAGACAATAGCAGTGTCCTAGAAACACTATTCATCTGCGTTGGTTTATCCATATTCATGTGTAAACTAAAACTCTTATAAGTTAGCATAAATATCTGAAACTTGCATTCGATTATATCGTGTACAGTCCATGTACTCACGCATTACACTCATCTAGTAGTTCGTAGATGGCCGTGAAGGTGGCGTCTCTGATCTCCTGGATCAGCACTAGGTCGTAACGGTTGATGATCTATACATGGGTATATTGTGTTACAGGCCACATTATGTCAACCATTGTGAGCTATAATTTAGGGTTCATTCGGTAATAGTAGCCTACTTTTCAACTTTAAAAGGGTGACTAAGATGCCATTAAAATTTGGAAATGAAGGAGAGGATCAATGTTGTGCACCGTTTCCATTTGACACATAAGCTTTATAGCTAATTCCCCATCCCACACTTAAATGTTAGCTTATTTCCCACTTAACATTTCATGGTATTTTACAAATATCTCGCTCACCACTTGTTTGTAAAGCAATTGTCCCACTTAACATTTAGTTTCACATTATTCATAGCTACAGTGATTCCCATTCCACACTGCTCGCACTTGCACGCACCTGCACGAGTTTCTCCACCACTTCTGGCTTGCCCATCTTAGACACTCCAAACGTCTGAGGGAGATTGCATGTCATACATAAGAGACATTAAATATCATCATGTGTCAGGATCAAACGCCTTTCATTCTATTTTGAATTAACATTATTCATGATTATTATTTTTTTGTGAGTTTGCTTTTGTTTGCTTTGTTTATTTGTTTGCTTGCTTTTATGGTGACTGCTTTGATTTATTGTTTTACACTTGACGCTTTCTTGCTGGATTAGAAGCGCAGAGAAACGTGCTAAAAGTAATCTAAAGAAAATCGCTCAACTAAATATTTTTAGCGTTGAAGGGTATATGTACTCTAATGGTTTGTCCGACCTCATTGAATTCCGTGATATTGACAAGTGATCAGCTATTTCGTTACGAAACTATGTATGTTCTCATTTTGAAACAATCCCTCACGATGAATGTACGAGAGCTCTCAAATTGAAAACGTACCACGTGGCACATTGAAAAAAAAATCATTAGCACCGTGGTTTTGCATGACCCACCAGAGAATGGTGACCCAGTAGTAGGAATTAAAAACAGGGGGGTGCTTAACTTCTCTCAGGCACTACCTTTTCTATACACAACAAAGCATAATCAGCCTATTTAAGTCTATTCCTTTTTCACTGCTGTATCCCGAATTTCAAGAATCATATGGATAATCAGCCTAGTAAGGGAACGTCCCGAAGTTATTATGATCATATTGTGTCTGACCTGTATATTCCATGCTGAGATGTCGAGGGCACTGGCCGTCAGAGCCCCGAGACTCAGCGCCAAGAGCACGAAGCGTAGTCCTCCACAGGTGATCATCATGGTGAAGTGTTTACAACGTACGGACTCTTTCGTCGTCACCAGTGTGTGGCGTATCTATCTGGGTGGGCGCGCGCCAGGTGTGAAGCAGCCCGAGTGGACACGCGTGATAAGATAAGATTCGACAGTGACTGACATTTGCGCTCTAGCTAGGGCTGCTCATACCAAGAACCTACTTTAAAGGTTATACAGCGATTCTTACATGAAAGTAGTTCTTTTCACACGTGAAACATAATTAATCTATGCGTAATGCTTAATGCTTAAGTCACAGAGCTCGGTCGGTGAGGTTCCGATGCACCATTAGTGTTACAATTTACAGAATGAATACATCACGCATGCCTGCGTGGTCGTGGATAACAGACGTGGTATGTGCATAACACTGCTATTTTTGTACTGGTGCAAGTTTGTATGTTGTTATTATGAAGGACCGACAGTCCGAAGGAGGTTCAGTCTTGCCAATATTGAGTATGAAAAATACATGTATATGGATCTATACGGATAACACAGTTTGGAAAATACTACAGTACAGTACTGGTCTGCATTGCGCAGTAGTTCGTCTGTGACTGTGTGTCCCCTATTTCGAACTAGACCAAACGCACTCAGAGAGCACAACGTCGCTAGAACAACGTTTGCTCATGGGCAAGAAAGGTGTTCACTTTAGCAGCCATTTTTACTTTACAATCTAGATATTAAAGCAGAAAAATGTATTCTTACATTGTCACAAAGTTGAACCTTAATCAATTTAGAGTGTGGAGTTTTTATACCAATTCACATATGTGCTTCTATCTAGGCACAACAATCCCCATACAAAATCATTTTGAGTTAAAATTTACTACAAAATACATGGAATTTTAAGAGAAATGCAAAATCTCAAGAACTTTACAGCAGGTGTCATGAAGCATAGGAGCTTAATTATAGTACTAGTGTAACAAACTTATATATATATTCTTTATAATTTTATTTTAGTTTCTATGGTATATCATTGTTACTTTTCATTGTAATTTTTGGTATACTGCAATAAAAATATCTCATTCTTATTCTTGTTCTGATTACATTGCAGGTGCTTTTTAAACATGGCCTATTGCATTAGACTCAACGTTATTCACGTGATCATGTGCTCTCTGAGCGCGTTTGATCTAATATAGTTATTGCACTAAATTTGATGGCCGAGTTTTAAACATTATCAAAACGATCTGGAGGAAAATCGAAATATTGATTTAAAATGACTGATAGAAAACATTAATTGACAAAGTGCCAAAATACAAAACATATGAAGTTCATTAGGCGTGCAAGCTTTGTATCAAATTTGCACGTATTCTTTCAAAGATAATCAAAGTTACAGGACAAAATCGTGAAAATGGACCACAAATGGTCCTGTGGAAAGTACACTTTAATTGGCAAAGTGCCCAAAATCAAAACACTTCGGTGACGCCTCATACACATAGTTGTGTAAAGTTTGAATGAAATCGGCTCATTAGTAAACGCCGTATCTTGTCCAGAGACATACATACATAGCCACTTACAAACAAAACAAGATCAAAGCTTTTGCTTCAGCAGTTGAAGCGACGCGACTATTGATACATGCATATGGAAATAACAAACAGATCTATACATTTTATACACTCGGGACTGATCAATATTCACTCAGGTGAGTTGCCTGACAACTCACTGTGCACACAGCGCGCTCTAAAAGATAACACATTAGTAGGACTACACGCTTCTTAATATAAAGTGACGTTAGCTACCTGTATATGCTACTAACCCATTGAGCATTGTGTGTATGAACTGAGTCTACCTCCATACAATTTAAATATGCACCACTAATATGCACTTGCCGTCTACTAGGAGCAGCCAGTACCTGCAGACAGGTAGGTCGATATTTGTACAGATATTTTCACTCTTTGTGCAAGCCCATATTTTGACATTATCATGTCATGGGAAATATATATATTACATTAGCTGTGAACGAGGATACTTAATACAAACATGTGGGTCGTGCCTGTTAAGCGGTCGTACCAGTGTGAGTACGTGCGATTCATTTTGTCTGTTTTATGGTTCACGTTTGGGTAATCACTTGACATATATGTATAGTAGATGTAAAGTTGGGAGACCCAGTTACCAGTGGTACACTGTGAATAACTACAAGTCAGTTGATTACGGTAACAAATGCTTGACCGTAAATAATGCTGCCTTTGTTTCATGTTCAAATATTAGATAATGCAAGATAGTTTGACCACGCATGAGCGAAAATAAAAGCAAATTAGTGTCAACCCGAAGGTTCGGTTTTGAAAGTCACCTTCGAAGGTATAGGTAGACGAACGAAGGTTCGAAGCTTCGGCCCACCCCTAGTTACCACTTCATACTTATATTTTAGCTAATTTCCCACTGTACGCTTACAGTGTAGCTCTTTTTCCATTGAACACTATAAATGCATTTTTCTTGATATCCTACTTCAAACTTTATTTTAAATTCATTTCCCATTTCACAATTAGAAAGTGTGGCCTTCCAACCAGGACGCCTGAAAAGAACCGCTCATGCATAGCATTTCTCGTGAATGATGTATTATTACTGGGGCACCATACGGGATTTCTTTAAAGGCATAGTCATCTAGCAGTATCATTTTGTTTTTCTCATTTTAGATTTTTAGTTGTTTATTTTAGGCTAATTTTCTCATATGTATTATACGGCATTTCATAGCAGCAAACCCAAGCACACTTCTCACAGGTAACAATGCACTTTCTGCTATAAAATGTGTACGGTCTTTTGTGTTGACACCTGACCAATAAATGTGAGCAGTCGTGGTCAGCTCACTACAGCGTGCGTGTTCAAACAACAGGCATGCTTGTTCAGGTGAATGGTGAACCGTGCATTCTTTTGAACAAGCCTTCAGGGGACACCTTCATAGTAGAATGTAAATACATGTACATGTAGAAAGTTGAGAGGGTCATTGTTTAACGATGAAGGCCTATATCGATAATGGCAATAGACGCATACAAGTGAAGACATTGTAGAACGCTGCCTATGCATTGCACCAAGGCAATTGCATCAATGGATTTGATCTTCTCTTGAAAGTGGCCTTGAAATATTTTTAATTATAAGAATGAAGGACGGTAAATATCAACAGTTAATTGTAGCACACAATATCCATCACCCAAAATCAATGGCACCCATCATGTACTTTGTAATTGCCTATTTCGATTGGATATTACAGCAATGTGTACAACAGAGGAATTAATTTTTGTGTCTCATTTGAAATGCGTTACAATGTTGATTTAAAGTAAAATTAGCATACATTATTTACAACATGTAAACCCAGATTAACAGTTTAAGGTCCTACTTTGCCTAATAGATCAAACAAGTATCATAAATAAATGATGATAACTACTCTTTCGGGTATTGATATAACCATTTGAGCAAAAAAGACCCATCATATTTCTCTCTGGCCAAAGTAGGTCACCTATATATACCCAAGTATATAATGATATCAGAATTTATTTTCAAGAAATTTAAGCAAATAAGACTATCATAAAGATCAAAATAGAATTTAAAAAGTAATCAAAACAGCTAAATGGTTAGTATGTAATACCACTCTATTAGATGACTTGTACAAAGCCGCAGTTAAAAACAAATGTTCAACGATTATGAAGGACTCTTCTCATCATATCCATTGTCATTTCAATTTTCTTAACTCGGGTCGTCGTCTCAATTCCATGTAGAGTCTACATGTATGCAAGGACTCTAAGGTTCAAAACCAGTTACGTGCCTACTGCCATAAGGCTCTTTGACCATTCACATCTGTAATTTCTCAGCCATTTATAGTATTGTTATCACATGATTTCAATCACACTAGTTATATTGCATTACAGACCAGTATTGTGAGAATTATTATCACTAATAAGTATGCTCAGTCTTACTTGTTATACCCGAATAAGATTGTCAGTATCAATTCTGTGTCCGTGTTGTCATTATATGTCTTTTTTGTCTATTGTAGTACTTGTTTATTGCCACATGCCCATTGTCTTTGTCTATTGCAATATGTCACAAAACAAGTTTCATGTATAATGATTAGTAAAGTACTTACTTACTTACTTACTTACTTACTTACTTACTTACTTTCTTACTTACTTACTTACTTATATACTATGAATACAATATGTAATAATGTTTTTTTTTACAGATATTCTACAATAATTATGTTTAAATGCTACTTTGTACTACATAATCTAAAAAAATCCAAGGTAAAGGTCTCAAAAATATCAACTTCCTCCATATCTGAGTGCTAGTCTTTACTTAAACATAAAATAATTACTTGCTCAGTGTTTAGTAACTGCCACAGCAATTTGATGCTCTATTACGTATGAAAAACCTCTAAATGAAGAATGAAATGACAGAAAAACATTCGGGGTATTACGTTAAAATCTGTTTATTACCTTTTCATTCTTTCACTATATTTTTTTTTTCAAAACTTCTTATGTTCCATAACTCACATCAGCAGGGATATATTGATGCAGTTGCCTTTACACGAGGAGCTCTAGTGATTGCTTTTACTCTAATAGGAGAAGTCACAATAAACAAGCTGATGTGAAAATCGTCATCGCCACAATCACCACCAGCAGCAACATTCGACCAGCCAACGACAAGACAGGTATAAAGAGCAGCAAAACTTTCAACACCATCCGCAGCATCAGTCACAGAACATAGAAGCAGCCCCAGTTCAACAAAAACCAGCAGCAGTGAGATTAATAGCAATAAACAGCAGCAGCAGCAGCAGCAGCAGCAGCAGCAGCAGCAGCAGCAGCAGCAGCAGCAGCAGCCATGACCGGCCGTGACGCGCTGCCCCCAGCTTCTCCGCCGCCGCTGCCGCCGCCGGCCCCACTGCTGCCGCCGTGCCGGGTGTGCGGGGCTGAGGCCTCGGGCTTCCACTACGGACTCAACACGTGCGAGGCCTGCAAGGTAAGCTGGCTGCACATAGTGACAGATAGATGATTTACCGTAAGGTTTGGGGCGCTGTCAAAAAGCGTTTGGAGTGCACATAAAGCACGCCCACGCACGTGTCAGTGTCAGGCTACCACGAGAAACTTATATAGGTCTACTATCCATACCCCTGCCTTAGTCAGGCTGAGATCAAAACCTAATTAGTATATTTCAATATTGCTGAATCCAGTACTAATAAGGGGTTTACATTTATCATGATACAAAGATAGTTATGAAAAAAACTTGGGGTAGGAGAAGGATGTGGAAAAAAACTCAGCTTGTTTTTTATTTCTTTTTTGGGGGGAGTGTGGTGAGGAGAAGGGCTTGAAAATCGGGGTTGTACGCACATGTAGGCCTACAGTGGCGTACAGTGCAAATTTTCTGTTGCTTTTTAGGGTGGGGGTTACCTGAAACTTTAAAACTAATTTATGCGGGGACCTGAATATTCCATAATGGTTTTATTTCTTCCATCCACTCTTGGCCTTATTAAATGGTAACCCCCACCCCAGCCCAATTGTTGACAATAGGATAAATAGAAGTTCGTGGGTCCCTCCCCATATAAGAGGGGGTATATAGCCTTGAAGAGCTGTTGTGTATCAGAAGAATCTGCTGTGTCGTATTTGGATTTCTATATCGGGTTCCTGTATCGGGTTCCTAGCCAATCGATAACCAATTGAATATGATACATAATTGGGTGATAAATATTGTTTTGTGTATTTTTTTCTCTCTGATTAAGCCTGAATACTACACAATATTAGGAATCCTGTGCCTAAAGTTACATTACAGTTTTAAGTGAAAAATCATAACAGATGAGACTCCCAGTTCGATATTTACCGGATGTGCGTATATTACTATAGGATTATCATTGTTCTTGCCTCTCCAAGGGTTTCTTCCGCCGCGCCGTTGCCCGCAAAGACAAGTTGGTGTGTTCTCTGGACGGCAGGTGCAACGTGGTCAATGGCAACCGCAGTGCGTGTGCCGCCTGCAGGTGGAAAAAGTGTGTGCAGCTTGGCATGTCAAAGACAGGTCTGTGGTAAAGGCTATACAGGAGTGCTTTCACCCTTTCCACCTATCTTCTCTATTACCATAATACATTTCTCTCTCTCTCTCTCTCCCAGATAGAGAGAGAGGGAGAAAGAGAGAAAGAGAATAGCATTGAATCACAAGCAAGTTTGGGGGAAATTCGTAAAGATACATTTTCATAAATTACATTAATTTTCATTTCATTGCATGCGTGTGGACGCCTGTTCCACGCACGCTTGGCTGTTGACCGTAATTGACTATGTGATTGTAGAGTTGGTAATAAGCTTGGGGGGAGGGGAGGGTAATCTGATGCAGATGGGTTAGAAAAATATGCTTACACTTCAAGTTTCAACTCGACGGAGCCACTATGGTCACCAACGACAGCATATATATTCCATAGGATCTATCTTTATTTTCTTAAATGATGGGTGTGCATATGTTTGTGTTGACCTGCATTACGTTACGTTCCACGGGCTTTTCATATTTACCAGTGGTCATTTGACCTGCAGACTACTGCGAGAGCAGGCGTTTACATTAACACTCAGTAGTAAAACCCATAGCGCCGCGCGGCAGTTAGCATCTCGTAGACGAAAAAATCGCACCTTCCGCTCCATGGTTTTTTAAATTGGATTAAACCCAGTCTAATTTCTATTCTATATTGATGCTCTGTATAGTAATGAACATGGACCGTTTCGTGGATTTGTACACATTCATCCTATGTATGTCTTCAGCGTACAAGCGCGGTCGCTACACGTATGAAAAGAAAGCAGCCGACATCCGCGAGGTAAAGGCGCTACAACAGCGACAGGCGGAGACACAGACGGACGACTGCGCGGAACAGCACGCGGCGGGTAGGTGGATCATGCGTCGGGCGTGCATTGCATGAATAGCGTGGTCATTTTGCTCACTTTGCTGTAGCATAGTGTAAAGTTCCCCCTGTGCCTATGCCATATCCTGATTGGATAACCACGCCCAGCAGCAGCAGCAGCAGCAGCAGCAGCAGCAGAAGCAGCAGCAGCAGCAGCAGAAGCAGCAGCAGCAGCAAAAGCGGGCTAGGTATTCAAGTTTGAGGGTAGCAGTTAAAGGTTATAAAAAAAAGCTTGTGGAAATCTGAAACTAGCAGCTGGTGTTTCGTCGTTAATTTTGCATGAGATGTGCATCTAGAAATATAAAAACAAAATGTTCATTGATTTTGATAATACATGTTCTAGCAATAGAGTAGAGAGCGGCACATCAGCCTCTCCACGCCGCAAGGTAAGACAGATACGTACCTCCTTCATGTGAACCAGAGGAGACAGTTAGCTCCTTCCTATCGGTGATGGAGACTAACAATAGAGTTCTTCCAAACATAATTCTAAATTTCAAATTTTAATTAAATTTATTATTGTTTTTTAGCACTCCAGGTTCCTTTTGAAAATTAAACAACATATGACAACAACAATAAGATTACTAATTGAATACCAAATTAGTTAGTATCCATCAAAACAAATGTAATTATGACATATATGTTAATTAATTAGGTATTTGTATTGGAAGAAAAGCAGGCAATAAGTTCCGGTAATTGAATTATGAGACCGACTGCTTTATACCTATCCAATTAGCAATCTTGTTGCTGTTGTATATTATTTTGTAATCATGTTGCTTAATTTTGAAAAGGAACTTGGAGTGTCCAAAATCGATAATAAATTGTATTTAGAATTTAAAATTTAGAAATATTTTTGTAAGAAAAGCAGGTAATAACTTTGGGTAATTGAGCCATGAGACCCACTGATGTATACCACATAGCAAAGATTAACTAGACAACATGGAAACTAATTAAATGGGCTTGTGCTAGGAGTCCACGACAAATGATTCGGGGCCCAGTAATAAAAGTGTATCTCCATCGTTGTCGCATAAAACCACACGATAACAGTACCTTTAGACGTTCATCGTGTTGCACAAACATTTTTTGTCCAACGATAGCGATCAGATTTCTACATTTCTAGATAAACCGTGAACGATTTGGTTTGAAAAATCTCTGGCTCTAAATCGTGACGATGGGTCTGTGTGACTTCTATATAGTATTTCTTCAGTAAAATTGTTTATGATGGCGCTTCATTTAGCACTGAATTTGATGAACCAACGTAATATAAGGAGAAATATATGGGCTGTGTCATTATTTAAGATGGGGGGGGGTGTCGAATGTTTTTTTAGACATCAGTGTTTCTAGCCCCACGGGTTTTGCAAATCAAACATATAACCCCCCAAACACACATGACCCCATGTTTCACAAATCAAACATATGACCCCCCACGGGTTTGCAAATCAAACATATGACCCCCCCCCACACACACACCGAAATATATGCCTGAAATATGAACTTCCGACCCCCCACACACACACACACTTTAGTATATATAAGTTTTCAGTCTGTGGTCGGCGATGGATTCGGTATACACAAGTCCTCTGTTAAGTCACTGTCACATAGAAAAAACGGATGAAAAACACGTATGTACCACGGATAGATTTTTTGTCGTGCGTGGTTCATCCGTGGTTCGTCCGTGGAGATGCGTCGACCATCAGTGCCTCGTCCGTTTTTATACGTCGAATTACGTGGAGTGTTTTTACGGGTCGAGATGTCCGCGCCCAATCATTTTGGAATGTTCAAAAGTATTTGCGCGGATAGATTTATCGTTCGTGGACTGTACGAGATATTACCGCGATACAAACGTACATTGTCAGTAACACGTCCGTGCAATACGCTATTCATCCGTTGTTCATCTGCGCTGCTGGGTTGGGGCTATAAATTGGCTAAATCTTTTTTCTACACCTCAATTTGTGAATAGCTGCCGAGGAGAACACATCTATGATCCTTACTCATTTGAAGCACATAGAAATCTTAAGCATGAACCCCCAACAGCGAGATGTGGCTGTCATTCTCTTACAGCACCATAACAACCAGTTGATCCAGCTCAAGCGATCCTAAATCGTCGTGAAAGAGAGGAGGAGAAGAAGAAGACATACATGTAGGGAAGTCTCGGTCCGTCCATGGTTGCTAGAAGAGGGGATTTCGGAATGTATGACAGGCTGATGGTGGAGCTCAGGAATGAAGATCCAAGAGCATTCCATAACTTTATGAGAATGCCGCCGGCCATGTATGATGAGATAGTGGAGAGGCTGACCCCCATACTGACCTAGAAGACTACCAATTGGAGAATACCCTGGACCCTCAGGCAAGCTGTAGCCTTGCTCTCCTTTGGGGGCCTTCAGCCTCGTCCTTGTCGTTGGATTCGCCATTGTTTTCAGAGATCGTAGCCACCTCCCCATCTTCTACAGGCTGACTTTCTTCTTGGGCAGGAGGTCCATCACCAGCAGCACCAGGTCCATCGCGACCAACACTAGGAACATCATCAGCAGCAAGGTTTCTGACTCCTTCTTTTTGGCGATCTTCATCGGTGGAAACTAAAGGTTCAGCAACTGTACCTTTGGGACCTTCAGCCACCACCACGACTGTCGCCTCCACGGGATGCTGTTGCTCTGGCTGAGGGACTTTCGAGCCTTCCTCTTCTAGGTGCACTTCTTAGGACTTGTGTTTGATGTACGGTATCTCTTCTTTGGAGCCATCTTCTTTGGAGCCATCTTCTCACAACATTGGAGAATTTATACAAAATAATAGTACAAAATAATACTACAGACTTCAATATTGTTCGGGTCAACAGCCGTCAAAGTTATGGTGATAAATGCAGCACAACTCGTATTTATAGGATATGTTAGTGCGTGATCAATCCGATATCAATACGCGGACTTTACGGGGGACATGTGCGGACCGGCCGTGGAACGTACGTGAACTGTACGTGGACAATCCGTGTATCATCTGTGTTTTGTGCGTGTATCATTCGTGTTATATCTGCTTAATTTTCACGTAAAGACCAACAGTTTTTGTAATTTTTTTCCACGGAGCCCCGCGTATCAAGAAAATGCCAAAACATTTGTATGTGGTGCATACGTGTTTCATCCGTTTTTGTATGTGACAGACTTTAGTAGAATAGTTCAGCAAGTAATTAATGCTTTATGCAATGTGAAAAACCGTTAAAAAATATAAAATTTCCAAGAGAAGCAGATGAACGTTTACAAACTAAGGAAGCGTTTTATATAGATCTAATTTCACAATTTCCAGGTATTCTTGGGGCTGTTGATGGCAAATTAATATCTATCAAAGCACCGGCAGAAGATGAGCATTTATATGTTAGCCGGAAAGGTGGTACGTCACAGCATTAATGTCTTAGTTGTGTGTGATTCAGAATTGAAATTTTCATATTATCGCTAACTATCCTGGTGCAACAAACGATGCATACATTCGGAGAAATTGCAATTTATCAGAAAATTTTGAAACTGGAGCCATTGCAAACAGGTGGTTATTAGGTGACAGTGGCTTATTAAACCCGCTTTACACTAGAGCGATCATGGGCGAACCCGTGCAACGCATCTGTACGTATTATGTCACGTCGTCAACGTGGGCGTATTGTGGCGGCATTGAACGTAGTAAAAATGCATGGTACGACAAGTTGCTATGGCAAACAAAGTGTTACTTGTACGTGCGAATGTTCTGCGATCCCTAGACGCAGTATAACTATTTTTAACAAACCTTAACCAACCAGTAAATTCGTCAACAAATTTTGAACATGTTCAAAATTTCCTGCCGAATTTGCCTGTTCGCCATTGCACGTAGAGCTACGTAGGTGGAATTCGCTATAGTGTAAAGCGGGCTTTAGGCGAAGTATTCATCGATTACGATCAGCTGAGACGATGAGTAGTTTATGGGCGACACGTTTTATGCAACGTTGATCAACTATTTGAACAAATTGTTGTCGTTCATCGTATCGCCAATCGTGATCGTAAAATCGCCATCATGATCGTTATCGTGTCATATTTATGCAACTGGCCCCAGTTCGCCCCAGTTTCGCCAGTTCTTTATGCACCCCAACCCTTAGCTGGCACGATATCGTAATTTGACCTAACGACAAATATCCTTTTTAAAGGTGCCTAATGACGTGCAATGGCTCAAATCTCTCACCAACTTAGTGCAATAGCATGATAGTGACGGCTAGTTGCACAAAACGTGGATTTGTCGCCAAGAGAATTTAAAATGTTTGAAATTTCCATGGCGCTAATTTTGACGCCGTGTGTCCGCAAACTAGAATCATTTGACATAATAAAGTATGACAACAAACAGGGCAAACTGAGAACGATCATAAATAACGATACCGGGGGGGGGGGTTCGTCCATTCTTTATGGCGCGAAGAAAAGTTAACCGACCCCCCCCCCAACATTTAAAAAAAGTTCAGTGACACCCCCCCAAAAAAAAAAAAAAAAATACCGTGGGGGATCAAAAAATTCACGACCCCCCCACACACACACACACCTTTTTGGACGACACCACCACCCCTCACGGTATCATTATTTATGATCATGATTTTGCGCTACTATTATATCGCGTCTTCTGCGTCGGCTCAAAGAAATCGAGCGCATAATTGACAAAACTGGTGAACATGAACGTATACTGCTGCATGCGTGTGGATTGTACAGTAGAACCTGCAATTAAGACCGCCCCCTTTTTTAGACCACCTCTATAACAAGACCACTTTTTATGGTCCTAAACCATCAAAAAGTTACCAAAACGAACCTCTGTTTAGAGACCACCTCTCTATTGAGACCACCTAACACTGGTCCCAAGGGAGGTTTTACTGTATATGGTTAGCTTTGACACGGAAACAATACAATATAAAACATAACATGCATGCAGAGGTTTTCCCCCACTGCGTTGAGTGTGTTGTGTTCAAACATGGTGTAAAAGTTTGTGCTTTGCACGTGGTCCATTGTCATATCTCACGACTATATACGCAGTATAGTTGGTATGAACAAGGACTTTAAGGAAGTGTGAGTGATCAAGCCGTGAAAACCGACGATGCACGTGGTCAGACACACAAATTTCTGTGGTCCACATGAAGGATACAGTATATAATGACAACCACCTATCAGCAGAACATTTTTTACATTGAACCGTGACATGTAAATATTTCTCAGTGTATATTTCCTGAATGTAAATTGATTCTATATGTTTATTTCTGAATATGATGTGATTCCAATAATCATAAAATAGAAGGCCGCGTGTGCGGGTCTGTTTTTTATAGCAGATACTATTAAACAGCTGGTGGCATGAAATGGGAGGGCAACACGAGGTATTTTGTTTAAGAGATGATGATACATTTTGTCACGCTCCGGGGGGGGGGGCGGATCATATCAGACTTCTACCATTTACTTTTTAAATCATCTTACCACAGCAAGGTATCAATTAACAAATTTTATAGATAGATGTCTAATGACCACCTTCTCAGGGGAAGATGCATTTAAATGTGGCATTAAAACTATACACGGCAGATTTCACACAGATTCATTAATATTATGATTTATATTCCTGATGTATAATGAATATTATTTTCTGGCATATTTAAGTATTATTTGAATGAATATCGCGAAACATTGTGTAGATATTCTTTGATTATGTGACACATCTGATGTTTCCACTTTGGGGGGAGGGGGGGGGGTCAAGAAAAATGAGAACAGTGTTCTACTTTTGAGGAGCTTGACAAAATGTACACCATCCCAATTAAAATTCGTCTTTTTGCGCGATTGATAGCAATAAGGTGACCTATGGAATCAAGTGCCTGTCTAATAGCGCAAACTGACACAAACTTTTGGTAGAAACTTGGTGCCATTTAGTGTGTTTAAATGTGGCGCACACCTAAACGACACCCTATTTACGTCGCATTTTTGTGATAGAAGCCGACCAGTCATTAATTCGACCACATAGCGCGCCAGCCAGGAAATAAATTCTCATGGCTTGTCGCTCAAATTCGTGGCTCTAGTGAACTCCTGGCACTACACATAACATAATATTTGCCCTTGATAGTTGCTTGTGGCGGCTGCCAGGCGTCGTCGTCGTCTGACGCGGAGCTCGAGACGATCATCACACGCCTGGCGCACGTGCACGTGGAGCAGACACGTGTGTTGCCGCACGTCGCACGCGACTTGCCGCGGCTGGAGCGGGACTTCCTCGTGAGTCGCAACGATTTATTGTGATGTGGAATACACACCTACACGCCCTATACCGCTTTTGGTCACCAGTTGCTATGACCGTCTTCAGAATAGCTCTCTGTGCATATCAGAGTCGAGGGGGCCACCAGCTTTCTCACGTGTATGAACCTGTTATAATCATATGAAGTCACTCAGCCTTGTTCTGAAGACGGTCATAGAAACCTATGATGACTGAAACTGTAAATAGAATTAAGTTTCTGTGTTATGATCGAAGAAATATGCCAACTTAGGATAGTTAATATGTACAGTTAGAAATTTTAGTACACATGATTTCATTGTACTGGTGTGCGTTTTGTTAAGTATACCTTGAGAGCTTTCAAATTCTTTGTCAGTCTGCCCCCAATCTGCCTACTCGTCACGTGACGGTGGTGTGACGTCATCGGCAGCGGCCGGTGGTATGCTGTTTACACGTTCACGCCACGTTCTTATTGAGGTCCGGCTTGAGGCGTCTGATGTGGATTGCCTCTCTAATCTTCCTCACATAAATGTTCTGGTCACGCTCAAGGATCTCGATGTTCTCAAGTGTGATATGATGGCTTTCTCTCTCAAAGCGGTCGAGATGTAAGAGGCATGCGAGGTCTACTGGGACGTTTTTGTGTTGGTCGAATCTGGTTTTCAGTATCTTTGATGTCTCACCAACATATGTAGTCTTGAATGCTTCATAGCCAGATCCTCTACAGTTTATTTGGTAGACCACATCACAGATATCCTCTTTGTTCGCAGGGTCCTTGGGTGCTTCGAGCAACTGCCTCACAGTGTTTCTCTTGGTCTGAAAAAGGCACTACTGCATCCATAGAACCAGTTCTCCTTACAGCCTCGTTCAGATCTTTCACGTATGGTTAATGTTTTCTTCGTGTCTTCGGTTCGGTCTTTCTTCTTTCCTGGGTCATCTTTTTCTTTGATGACAGATCCAGTCTCCATCACCAAGGATGGATAACCGCATTCAGTCAGCACCTTATGTATGTGCTTCCTTTCAGCTTCTCTATCCATCTTCTTAGTAATCACCTTATTGGCTCTGTGATGGAGAGTACTCATGACACTTAAGTTTATGTTCCATGGGGTGACAAGAGTTGAACGGGAGGTACTGGTCTGTATCAGCTGGTCTGTATGTTTCTGTAGATCTTGAGTTCGAGACTTCCATCTTCTTTCTTCAGCGTTGGTGTGTCAAGGAATGCCAGCTCTCCATTTTCTTCTCCCTCTGTGATAAAATTGATATCGGGGTCCAGTGTGCTCAGATGGTCTGGGAACTCTTTGGAGTATGCAGTCTAGCTTCCTGCGTGTGTATGTCTACATAACGATACCACCAGTATGGACCTGCCAGCCATCTACACTAACATCGTGCCCGCTACTGATGACGTCACACCACCATTGCGTGACGAGTAGGTGGATTGGTGGCAGAATGTCGAAGAACCAGGACGGTTTGAAAGCTCTCAATGTAAGCTTAACAAAACACACAAAAGTACAGTGACATCATGAGTATTGTGTATCTAAACTTGTGCAGATGAGTATTCAATATACAGTTAGAAATTACTCAATCCTTCTCTTCAAAACTACAGCTACATGTTTAAGACATGATTAAGTCTGAATAAGTTATATTGAATTTTCACTATAGGAAAGACGAAACCGTGGAAAGAAAGCTTCTCTGTCTCATGAAGAATACCTCAAGATCTACAACGCCACAGGTAAAGAAGGTTGTAGTTTTGTTTTATGTATTTACGGAAACGCTGTTCGAGTAATGTTCACTTCTGATAACACCATCCACATATACTTGAAACAAAAACTAACAAAAGTATATCATGTCTGTCTATTGCCTAACCTACCCCATGTAAATTTGAATTGTCTTCCTTTGTTCATTTTTTTAAAATAAATGGTGGTTTATACCTTTACCCTCTGAAGCAGGCGTGGACGTGGACTCGAGACGAGCCCTCACGCAGGACATGATGGATCGTGCCGCCAGGGCCATCATCAAGCTCGTCACGTTCGCTAAGGCCCTGCCCGGATTCTCCCGCCTCTCCAAGAACGACCAGGTCGAGCTCATGAAGGGTAAGTAGCCGTGTTAGGCTGTGTGGTAGTAGATTGGATAAAGTTTACAGCAGAACTATCTCTTGAAACTAACGGAGGTCGGACGGCTTGATTGGAAAGATGATCAACTTAGTGGGCCGCAGTTGTTTGCAGAAGTAGGGGGTGGGTCACAAATATAGGAGGTAAAATAATCGCGATCACGAGTCCCAATGTTTACATAGTGATGGGTAACTACACACCTCGTTCACTCACTACGGAAGGTCGCTGTGGTAGTTGCCTATCTCTGTAAAGACTCCGTGATCATGAAAAAGATAAAGGTCTTATTGTAGGTGTGCTTTAAAAAGTGGTATGTTTGGGAAATTCTGAAAAATGAGGGATGTAGGAATCAAAGCAAATTCTTGAACAAAAATATGGATATGGGATTTCTCAGAGTATGGAATGTGAGAAAAATGCTGAACACTCTGGCCATGTGTGTAAAAAGGGTTTAACAGAGGAATGTGAGAAATGGGACAAAAAAGAGGGATAAGTGGTATTTCTTGACACCTATAACTAACACCCACATTTATTGTAATTGCCCAACGAGCAAAGGTAATTAAGACTGTGATTATGCAGTAAATAAGCGTCAGCACACACAAAAGATTAATTGAATGAGCAGGTATCAGTATTTCTTAGAATGTGCACACACATCGAGACACCTATCAGAGGTGATTTACATAAGACAAAATAACCATGGAAACAAACCGTTTTACATACTACTTAAGGCATTCTCGCTTTCCCTCTTTCTATGAGGCACAGTCTATGAATAGACTATACCAATTACATTGTACACGTATGAATCCGTCATAGAACACCCCAGTTCTGTGGCAATTGTATGTACAAATTAAGAACCAAGTGATTATACGCCTAGTTTTACTGGGTGCCATAGAACTGAACTTGTCAAAACAAAATTCTGTGTTGGAGCAAAATACTTATCATTGTGATAGACAGGGGTGGGGGTGGGGGAGTATTTCACCCTTTTACTCCTACTGTAAACATCCATGCGAATTCCCTGCTCACTTAATTAAAGTCCACAGTGGGTAATAAGTAACATCAAATACCAGCACTTTTTAATAGATGACAATTTAGATACCTGATTACACATGAAAACCGGCCCTGCACTTTGAAAGTATAATAATATAGGATAAGATATACAAATGTATAGATAAGATTGTCGTTACTTTTCAGCGAACAAAGGTGACGTGTGGATGATCATGACCCACAAGTACTACAACCCAGAGACCGGCACCATGTTCTCATTCATCCAGCAGTCGTTCGTAGACAAGGACATCGTCAGCAAGATGCTCTCACCAGAGGTGAGGCCATTCGGTGTGACATACACTTTGAGTAGGTATAGGTCAGGCTGATGAAAGATTATGTTGAGCTATGAGCACATTGATCCGAAGAGGCTTGGTGTCCATTATGATTTTTAAATTCAATTACAATTACACCTTTCTTTTCATTAGCAATTAGTTTTCTTTTGTGTACAATAAGAATTACCCTTATAGCCTATTTTTTTAGTATTAATTATAATTACTACCAGTATTTGAAATTCAATTACATTTCAATCACAATCACAATTGCAAGATGGAATTCGATCATAGCTTCAAGTCCAGCTCCAACTTTAAAAATTAATTACTCAGTAAACGATTTGCTGTCACTTTGAAAATGCTTTAGTGATTACTTGGTACAAAAATGTACTGGATTTGCTATCACTTTGAATAACACTGCATGATACACCAAAAAGAACTGACCAGAAATAGCTTAAACATGTATCCCCTGATCTCTTTGTCATTGCCAGGCATGGGATGCACAGTTCGAGTTCTCATGCAAGCTGCAGAAGCTGCGTCTGCGGGACGAGGAGGTCGCATGCCTCATCGCAGTCAACTTCTTCCTCACAGGTATTATACTTTACTGGCGGGGTAGTCGTTGATGCCTAATATACGCTGTCTATAGAATAAGGTCTATTTTTAATTTAACATGAATGATTAATTTACATGATCGCACAAGAGTGAATCAGGCAAGCATTAAGGTAAACTTGAGCTTATTTCATTGTTTAATGTTTTATTCAAGACTGCAATAGTAGTAGAATCTTATACTGTAACCATTAACAGGATGAAATATTGTATGCAATGTATGGCACCATAGCAGCGCCCAAGGAAGAAGGATTCAGACAGGGGACGGACCCCAGTGTATAAGAGGCCCTATATATATTTTTTAATATTGAGACAGCATACTAATCGATTATAGGCAAATAGCAATTATTTCAGCTTCAGACTGTAAAATTATATGTAGGCCTACAAAACTTACTTTTGAAGATAATGGATGACACTCCTTTTTAGCTATTTTAATAAAAATCAAGTCATAAATCAGCAAAAAGAAAATTTCAATAAAGATTACTATTTCAAGGATGCCTATTTGCACATATGTCTGACTGCTTCAATTTTGCATTGTAAACACCATCACAGACAGGTGTGCCCTGGAGGAGCCCTGGAAGGTGGAACAGTGTCTCGACAAGTCCCTTGAGTGTCTAACCTACGAGCTGCGCAAAAATCATCCAAATGATCCTCTGATGCTTGCTAAAGTCCTGTCCACAATCACAGAACTACGCTCAGTGATTCACAGGTAGGACATGGCAAGCAGATAGTAATAATATAAGATATGATGGATGAGGAACACGCCTCTGAGTTTAATAAATACATATTTTACAATATCTAATCATCAACGTGAGATAAAAATTAAGAACGCTTCAATGAACTAAAGATTTTGACATTTTTTTACTTGTTGGTAGAAACGATGGATCATAAAAATCATTTAATACACACATTAAGATTTATATACTCCTGTATATTTTTTTTCTTTAGTCCCTGTACTCACCAGCAAAGCTGGTACAGAGACTACTGTTTTTGTTTTGCTTTTGCATGTAACCTCTGTTGAACATTTATAAGAAAACTACTGAATGTGATGACCCCAATATTTCTGATCTCTTTGAGAATGACCCTTCGATGGAACCAGAGATTTTAGGTGTTTTGCGACTTTGAAAGTGCACGTTGACTTGTGTGCTACATGCTACCTGCTACATACGACAGCTCTTGACGACATGTGTTCACATTTAGGCGATTTTCTCGGGCAATTATACCATGTTTATGTCATCATTTTATGATCCATACATACTTATGTATATACTTACATAACACTTCTTAAGAAAATGAGCAGAAACAATCGTCCGCTGTTGTCGCTGAGAATGTCTTATTTTTCTCTAATCATGATGCAACTCTCGTTTGTACGCCGACTGCTGATGTGATGTCTTCCTTCAATAAATAGAACGTCGTATTGTACATTAAAGATGTATATCAGCTTTTTTTATCATAAAAAAGACAAATGCTGAAAGGTGCTAGGACTTTGTGTTCAAATGAGTACCCTACTACTTTCTAATTAAAACCATCCTGTGTGTTTTTAGAATCAATGTCCAGGAAATCTTTGAAAAGATGCGACTTACTGATATACAGCTCCCCCCAGTGATACGAGAACTCTGGAATTGCTGATGTGAATATTTGTACATGTTGATGTCTGAACTGAAGATGGACACAACAATATTGTGATTCCCACTTAAATGATTACAATTCACTGACAGGATCTCGGGGGTGCATTTATATTGAAGCTATGACAGGGTAGAAGAAACCTCACATTGTTTAAAATAATCATCTCAGGGCCCCACGTTTTCAAACTTATAAAATAAGATTGTAGTAGATTAGAATGTGTCACAAATTGTGTTAAAATAGGTAAAAACATATATATATATATCAGAGAAAAAAGTTTACAATACACACTTGTCAATTCTCAAATGTTGTTTTTGTGTAATGCGTGTTTTGGTTAAAATTGATCAAAGGCTTGTCTAGTCAAATAAACAGTAGATCTAAGTGTGCAAAAACAGTAATCAATAGCTCATTTGTAGATGATTAACTGCCTTTTTATAGTAGATACTTGCTATAGATACATATCAAAGAAGGACTTACAGGGTAACCACAAATAGCCGTGTCAAAAGGTTTGAGCCTTAAATATTTGTTGTTACGTGTGTGTTTATACAGTTGCATAAAAGAATGGTTTGTATATTTTTAACTGTGTGTGAATGTGTAAATGTTTGATGGGGTGTCATACAATTTTGTTCTGGAAAATTCTCAAATCTGACTTATTTGTTGATGACCATGACCATAGCCTGGTAGATTAAAGAAGTTCAAGAAATGGCTCAGCTTGAAATTACATTGTAGTTATATTTTTTGAATGAATTTTCACACATAAAATTTCTGCAGAATCTTGTCTTCGTCGTGGTGGCTTAAGTTAGCCCACTATACTCACGAATACTGTTATCCAAAGAAGAATCCATGGCACAAATCCAAACGCGCGAAAACAACTTAAAAAACTCCGACAAAGCAACACTTGCAAACGCGAAAGCAAAAGTTTAAAAGAAGATGTCGATATGACAGGTGCGCACCAGGTAAACACGAGGTGGCGCCTCGGTGCGGCGAAAATTGGAACTTAATTTCCATAGTAATTTCGATGTAAGCAAGGCAACACTACGTATTACATTTAGTACTCTAGAGGTGAGACATTTTAAAGATAATACATTGTTTTCAAGTATAATTTCTTGTACATGTATTCCATGTGTGAAAAGTACAAAAACCATGGGACTTTGTGTCTAGATTAGGAATCCATACTTTGATTTAAAATATCTATCAATGATACTTCTAAGGCATACAAAGTGTATCTTTATATAATTATATATTCATTTATTCATATCACATTTGCAAAACCACAATATCACATGTTTCCCAGAAGGGCTTTGCGAAGCAAACAGACAGATATAGATTTCAATATACACGTACTAGTATTCTAGGACAACAGCATTGATTTTATAACCTTGCACACAAATCCAATCTATGTAACAACATTTTCGTAAAACGGCTTTAAATCAGCTTTCTACTCACCTTGAAAAAAAGCACTCAAATAATTTAATTACTAAATTCTAGGCATTACAAATTTTTGGAATAATTTATGGAAAATCAATGCTTACATTCAAAAGCTATTATAAAGTACATTATGCAACTTAAATTAAAAAATCAGAAATCATAATCATTAACATTCGATAAGACTATGCACCGACGTTTGTATTACAAGATATTTATATTCAACTTATATTTACCATAAATATACTGAGATGTGTAGAACATAGAACCCGTGAGACTGGTATCTAATAATAGTCTAATGATATATATTAGAAATTTGGAAGAAAGCTCTTAATCAATATATCTATATATTCTACATCTATCTCTTAAGTTATACACACCTGTGAGACTATACAGACATGATCATAATTTTGTATTACAAAATGTAAAATATGCACAAAAAAGTTCCTAAGATATTCATGAAACTTGTGTACAATAAATTAGATATCAATTTTACACACCAAAAATACATATTTGTCTACTTGTATTTTTATCTTCAAAGGATTACATTTCAACTTCCAAGTGTTAAAATATACAAATTGTGCATTGACTAGAGAATTATTCTACATTTCACACATTTTTTTGGTATATATTAAGTGGAGTTCATTATCTTTACACAGAGCATAATTTCCTCATAAAAACAAAAAAAATAAAGAAAGACAAAAAAAACATTAATGAAAAAATAAAAATGTTCACTCTATACCCTGTTTGTGCATTTCTTAGCAAATTTCTCTTTACAAAGTACACTTGTGTATAGATATGTTTAAAATGGATTATAGTAGTTTTCTTAATGTGGAAGATGATATTGAAAGCAAAAATGGAAATCAGATGATGATTCAGAAGAAAAGCTCTAAAAGCACCTGCAATACAGGCTGTTTAATGCAGGCCATAAGTAGACAAAATGTTTTTTATCAAATGCAGGTCATACGAAGTGGAAGACAAAAAGCATTGATTGAGCAAAGTCATATTTGTACTATGCAAAAAATATTATTATATATTGTCTAAAGCAAGTTGCATTGGCAGGTAGTTAAAAGTATCGATTGACGGAGGTCATAATGGGAGTCCAGAAGTATCATCCAATTCCGGTCAACTAGTGGGGATTGTGAAATACAGATCGTTTTGCCGCACGCAGCTAGAAGAATCGTTTGATGAGGGCTGTGACGTACGTGACCCAGCGTGGCACTGCCCGCTCTGGCTGATGAAGCTTGGCCAAGTCAACCTGAAAAACATCATCATCACCATAAAAAAAGCCATCTGACCAAGCCTTTGGTATTTACTAGGGCATCCCATGGTCAAAGAACATGCCGGATCTATATCAAAAGACACATCCTTGCTAAAATCTTATAACATTTCATAAGTACAAATATATTGTAAAATATATTGTTTACTTATCTAATATCTGCATGACATACACTTCTAGTTGTTGCTCTTAACTCATATTTTGTAATACAACAAAATATGTAGCTGCATTATTTTTTGATTGATAGCTATTATTTTACAAATCGAAATAAGAAATAATTTGCATGAATTCATTAGTAAATGTTAGTACTCTATAAAAACTTGATACCCATGCAATTGAAACTTAATTTGATAAAACAATATTGCCAATTGCAATTTTCAATTCCTCATTTGCCCTATCGTTACAAAACTTTCTCAGTTGATGATGAAAATATTTGAAATGCTTACTAACATTTACAAAAAATACATTAAATACTTTGGGTGATATATTTGTGATGATGACTGCAATCTGAGCATTCCACGAACCTGTGCTGATTGATCCCACAGCGCCTGCCGTTCTGCGTGTAGCCTTTGTTGCAGCGATGTATTCTCCGTCAACACAGCGATGTTGGCCTCCAGGTCCCGGTACACAGAGCGGTAGCCGAAGTTAGACGAACCGATGAAGGATACAGACGGCAGCTGCTCTCCGGGCAGATAATGCCACAAACCCTTGCCTGAAAGCCGCAAATACTTTAAGCTTTTTTTCCTACTTTTTGAATAGCGAACAATGGTGATTAGCTTAGTACATAATGGATTAAATTTTGTGTTTGAAATAATGACAAATAAATGTGTAGTTGGATTGGTTGCTTGAGAACTTTAAGAAACGCTCATGTTTTGTATGTTATTTACAATCAATTAGTAACATCTAGTTTTTCAATATGTAAATATCATGCCCTGTTATAGGTTGCGTTGGGTAAAAAGTAACTGTAGCACTGTGGTGATTGCTTTGTATGCATAGCCCACATCCACAAATTTTTATGCAATTAAGCAATATACGCAATTACTCGTACAAGCAGTGGCAATTTAGCACATGTTATAGAATATAATTGAGCAAGTCATTTTACGCAATTAAGCAATTATCAGATATGCAATTAAGTGACATTGTTTGTAATGCCCTGGTCCTCACCGTGGAAGGTCCACCCGTGCCTGCTGTACTCGTACAGCATGATGCGTTCCTCCTGGTCGTGCAGACGCACACGCTCCATGAAGGTACGCGCGATGTGTGTGTACGCCGCGGGGATGTAGCCAGAGATGCCCGCTCCCTGGTAGAAACCGTTGGCTTCTGGTGATGCTGACAAAATCTTGAACTGGGCCTGGAAACAGTTGTCAGAATAATGGTTAGCAATACATGGTACGATTCATGTGGTTTTACTACCCTCACAGGTATAGAATATTGATGTAATGTATATGGAAATAAAGGTGGAAAACAAAATACAAACAATAGATTGAAATGAACGAATAGAAAAAGTGCATATAACAGTCAAAATATTTGTTCAGATAAACCAAAAATACTGTGTGCAATCTTCAGCTTTCATAATTGGAAAATCTTTTCTATAAAACTAGTTTAAATTTTACATTTACAACAAAATTGTTTCCACACATAAAAAGTTACTCTGAAAACAATATTTGGATAACTGATAAGTTAGAATGATCCATGACCAAATCAGCAGAAAACTATTCAATGAGTGATTTGACTTTTTTAAAGCAATAAAACATTTTGTCTCTAAATAAGGGCAATACCTTGGAGTCTGTGAGGATGGTGTTCATGTAGTCATCTGTGAGGTTGAAGTAACCGGACCCCAGGTGAATTCCACACTGCTTGGAGGCATGACGGAAGTACTCCCGTGTAACCATGGCATCCATATCTATGGAGAACGGGGCCATTTGAACAAGAGGGCACACCCAAGTGTCAACTGTATTGGTGGCAGCAGATGTTTGTGGTAAGGAATCACCAACGGCATCTCTGCCAGTTACGTTTGTAGTGTTTACTGTTTGTTCCAAATTGTGATTTTTTACACCATTGTCTGCAGCTGACTTTGCTGAAGAGTTTCGTTTGTCATTAACACTAGCACTAGTCTTTTCATGAAGTATTCCACTTGTGTCTAGAGTCTGGAGGTTATCCACTAGTCTTGTGGAATCCTGCAATTTCTCGGAGTCACTACTCTGACGTACGATATATGACTGGAGTAGATCATCAATTTTGCGCTTTCCTTCTGCACGGTACCTAAAGAGATGACAGAATATAATTATCAAATTGCATCTGAAACATGTCATCAATGAACTAGTTTAAGCAAAACAAAAAAAAATGATGATTCATAAACTGTAGAAAGATAGCATGGAAGTTGTCAAAATCGCAGCTTCAATTTTTATTGCAGATACATGAAGGCCCATCAATCAATCAAATCCTAAATTTATTTAAGCAGGCCCAAATTATTACTCATTCAGAGGGTGTCGCCTGGCTGCCCACTGTACATCTCTACCGTCCCGTCCAAGCCTTTTGGACATAAGGATCTATCAGAACCATGCCTAAACTTACACAATCTTTCTGCACAACTGCATCACAAGTCTGTTTTGCTCTTCCCTTGCCTATCTTTCCTTCTATTACAAGTTTTCTTACTTTGCTAATTCAGCTAGAGCTACATTCAACATGACCAGTCTCTACATTATAATCAAAATCATTCTTGTGATGTTCATTACAAAAGGACATGTATGTGCTTATGTAGAAGACTTATCAATGAAATCATTATTCATTTACATTACAAACACTGCTTTCTTGTAAACCTTAACTAGCCAAGGCCTTATAACAATTTGGTATATGGGGAAAAAAGGCCCCAAAGAAGAGGGATGTGGAGAAAACAGGTCATAAAAAAGCAATGTGGGATTTCATGCGCGAAATGAGCAGAGTTGTGCCTAAGTACAGTACTTGCAAGTACTGTACTTGCAAGTACAGCGATTTGCTGTACTTGGACTTGGACTCAAGTACATTAGAAAAAACCCAAATGTACTTGTACTTGGACTCAAGTCCAGCTGCAAAGTACTTGGACTGGACTTGAGTCCATAAATTGTACTTAGGCTCAACTCTGGAAATGAGACCCATTCGGACATGACCAAAAGTCGCCATGTTATGTGTGTTAATTTGGCAGCACTATAAAAGCATAGCCTGTCCATCAGGATGTGAACTTCAGAAAGCAGCAGGCCATGCCTTAAATCAACGGACACATACCTGGTGCCACCATCTGCATCCTCGTACGGGTGGCTGTCCAACGAGTCAGGAAGCGACACGGAGTCATCGGCATGGAGGCGGAATGAAAGGCCAGCCACAGTCCGCACCAGCCCATGGAAAAAGTCAGCCAGCTCTGGGCAGTTGGACAGCAGCATGTACCTGAAGCAGTGTAGTGTTGGTGAGGTTTCAATTAATTGGAATTAATCTGAAAGCCGTTCAATCCATACCGAGTGAAACTTTTTGAATAATATTTTTTTCGCTTGGGTTTAACAAGGTTCATCCAATACAAAAGGAGAACTTTGATTGATATGTGGTATAAGTCTCGGCCTTTGAATTGATGGATATCTAGTAAAATATAGTACATTACTCATACAGATTCGCTATCATGTATAAGGGTTTTGGTTATCAGGAATGATAACCAATGAAATCGCATGTCAATGTGTGATATAACAATGTATATGGTATACGAGATATGATATGTATCAACCTAAGAAGTAACAAATACATTCACCAATGAACATGGAAATGCGATTATTCGAACGAGTACACACCTGTCCTGTCTGTTGGTGAAGTACGAGTCGCTGAGGTTTGCGCCTGACATGATGATGTTGTCGTCAAACAGGTAGACCTTGAGGTGGTTGAGTCCGACCACCTCGTTCCAGCGCTCCGGCAGCACTTGCCGTACCCAGCCGCGCAGGTCGGGACTGTGGTACAGAGACACGCTCACCTGTCCAAACAAAACGTGGCAAAATTAGACTTATGCAAAGAGATTTTTCTAATGAATGGAATTTTCATGAAACTGTTCGCAAACATTTTTCAAACATATTCTACTGACTTTGAGTGAAGATTTATTAATTTTCTGAGTATATGTTTCCCATTCTAGTTATATGTAGAATCTATACCTGAATAAAGATAAGGATAAATATATTTCAGCTGGACATCCATATACACTAGTGTATTATACACATATATACAGTATATAAAATAGTATATAAAATAGAATCTAGATAAATGTTAGCTAAAGTTATCAAATTAAATCATATAATTGCTTATTCTTCTTACCCAGGCTATAATGAATTTTCTCTTAAAGACATAAAACAAACAACCGTACTATTCACAAACAATTATGAAATACTACATCTCTTTCATATCACCAACAAATATCTAAAAACATTGCTTTAAACACGACTTTGGCATTATAAATAGTACTCTTATTTTAGAAAAATGCACAACTAACTACAATATACTGGTAAGTTGGTACAAAAAGGTTGAAATAAAAAACATTTGATGGACCATCACTTCAATTATGCTAATCATGTCTATTCATCTGTTCATTAATGATGCAACATTTAACAAAAAAAAGCTTGGAAATTTCTCAAAATGTTATCAATGCTGGTCAAGTAAATGTTTTTTCTACCCTACAATGATAATTTGCTCAAAACAAAAGAATTCCTTTTACATGTTTATCAAACTGCTGCATCATGGGTAAGAGCATGGTGCGTGAATTGTGCGCCCCACGGGAGCCGCGGGTGAAGTCAAGCAGCACTTCCACCGTGACTGGCTGTGACGCAGCGACAGAATGACGAACAGAGTCATGGATCGCATTCACCTGAAGTCAATAAAGGCGAAAGAGGTACATTTACAATAAACAAAGAACATCTAAGGCCCAAACCTCATCTTAAATTTACTGGCAACTGGTTCAAATTGTTTGGAAAAAACATATGTCATAATGTGTAAATCTTTTATATTTACATGTTTGACAGTCCTTTATTATTTGGTTTCACAGTGGTTCTACAAAAAATACTAAAATTTATAGCACTAAATTTACCGCACGCATTGACAGGGTCTACAGCTTTTGTTGATCCAAAATAAGATGTTATTAAGACCTATCTAAGACTCATCTGCATATTTAACCCATTTGCATTTTCTAATATAATTTCAAAGCACCCACCAGATCCTTTTCCAGGTCTCCAGTTCCCAAATAGAGAGATGCGAGAACAATCCTGCGCCGCGCTTGACGAGCCTGGAAAAATAATAGCTTTTTACTCTAACAAAGAACAGTGCAAATTCATATATGATGCATTAATGACTTTCATTCCAGTAGTCAAGCTGTATAATAAACTTCACTTTGTGTTGAACAAATCACAACAGATGAGTGCAGGTAGTGAGTCCATAAGCTCTCTTTAATAAGTGAACTCATTAGTGAATTTAGCCTCACCTGCTCCTTAAGTATATCATAAAACTCTGTGGGCTGATGTATGACTTGAACACTGTTCCCATCAATACCAAATACAGGTGTATGTTGCCTCAGCCACTGTAGATTTTCTTTCAATACTTGATTTTGTGGTTCATTCTTATTCATTGTGTTTGTGTGCTTGATATCAGAGAATTTCAGACATTTATTTGTATGTTTAATCTTGTTTGATTTTGTGTAATCTTCCTGGGGTAGTTCGTTCAATATGAGCTTTTCCTTGACACATTGACTTGAAGACCTGTGAAATCCTGAGATGGCAAACACCTTTGATATTTGCCACGTATCCTGAAACAAACAAAAAATTCAATTATACTGTGGGAAAATCTACGCATCGATTTCACATACTGTTAGAACATATACAAGTACATTCAATATTGTAATACATGGATCAGCTACAAAGTGGCTCAAGTTAAATTTCCAGCCAATCCAAACAATTTATGTTAAAAAAAAAAACATTTCTATGGCTCCCACAATTGTGTAAAAACTTGTGGTGACTTCACATTTTGTCCTTATGATCACGAATC
Source organism: Streblospio benedicti (assembly GCA_019095985.1). Lineage (NCBI taxonomy): Eukaryota > Metazoa > Annelida > Polychaeta > Spionida > Spionidae > Streblospio > Streblospio benedicti. Next base: position 15,295,784 of record CM032665.1, read on the forward strand.
GAGATGACTAAGGTTACTTAAATGACGATGGTTTACTCCAATTACCTTAGTCGGGTTACACACAGGTATAATGAGCATTGATTAACTTCATTAAGTGAATAATTCAACTCACATGCACAGTAGAAACATATGTCCAAAATGACCACCAGTCTATCACTGGTCTCCACAATGAAATGCAGAAATAAGAAAGTATAGATGAAATATAATGACAAAATAATTGTGACTACCAGAGACATATGACGCAACGAAAAGTTGTCTGCTTGGTCTGAATGTCAACAGACAAAACATCGCAAGTAACCTACACGTTAGGTGATAGTGGTTTTGGTATATTTGAAAAACTCAGACATCATGTCAATAACTTACCGATATCGTTATTATTTTTGAAAGTGGGTTAATACGATACATTATTAAGAAAATTTGACATTTTAAAAACAAATCTTACAAAAACATCGACTTCCTGATAGAGTGCTTCATGGAAATTCGAGTTATTTTACGACATCTTCACTTCCTGGAAAATTGCGACATCTCTTCTTAATAATCGAAAACAAATGCGCTTCGTAAAGGAAAGCGCAATTATGCCGCGATCTCTGTCTCGTTATGTGAATATTATAAAATAATAATTATAAACTTATACTGTTGAACCTTATGAAACTTTTTAAAATTAATGCTAATGGTTTGAATCGTACTCACCGTACAAAATAATAACAAAAATCTAAACTGTCACCCCTTACACTAATTAATCGGCTGATTAATTTAATTTCTATCCACATTTTGTAAGAGATTAATTAGGGGCCTATAGATCCACAGGGATAGAAAGTGCATATGTATATGACCCTACGCGGGTTGAAAATGATACGCCGACAAGACCATTTTTGAACCTCTATTACCTTAAACGTGACACATTGAAAATCCTTATATATTGCCTTGAGACATATACGTGCATTCTTCCATGGGGACATCAGATTAAACAGTCATAGGCCTACAGGAACCTTTTGGAATGTCTTAAAAATTGATGACGTGACAATCTACACATTTTAGATCCCATGTAGGGCCCTAACTATATATGATATAGGTTAATTGCAGTTTATTCCACAATCGGCTAACACATATAGGGCATACATTGCATATAGGCGTAGGCCTACATAGAGTCACAGATAGAACCAATTAACCAAGAAGTGATAATTTAACTGGAAACACCATTGTGCATTTGATACAGGTTACAATTATCAATTATACACAGCGATCATACTGTGGCAAACTGTTTTTGAACCAAGGGATCATTCACAAATGGCGTCCCCGCGGAAGGAGGGTTCGGAAAAATATAGGCAGATCCAGGGGGGGCCGGAGAACGCACGCGCCCCCCCCCCTTTTCCCACCAAAATATTTCATTATCGTAGGGTTTTTGGCATATCCACGTACAAAACCCATGAAATCCCTTAAGTGCGCCCCTCTTTTCTAAAAACCTGGGATCTGCCATTGGAGAAAGATAACGAATGATGACAGGGGTTGGGGGGGGGGCGGTTTTCCAGAGAAAAATGACTTTGGGGGTGGGGCTGGTGTGGTAAGGGGGCAGTCGTAGAAAAGTGCTCCTTTTAATAATAATTTTCAAATGGAATTGTATTAAATGCAAAATATCAATATGTTGTGAATATTTTTTTTGTTACATAGCAATGTACTAGATGCCGTTTACTGTTTATATGGAGAAGGACCGGGGGCGTAGCACGAGTAGCTAGGCCTACTAGTAAGTGAAAATGCTGCGACATATTGTAGGAGCGGGAGGGGGGCACGAAGAATAATGACGCACAATGACAAGCTTAAAAAGGGGGAGGGGGTCAGAAATGCCCGAAAATGCGATGACGTCATTTGTGAACGGCTCCTATAGGGGGCCAGAGGAAAATTGTGTACAAGTAGAGCTAGTTACATAGGCCTAAACACTATCCGCCCACTCCAGACTGTACCTTTACACACCAAACTGATGTGACGACCTCACCTGTGGTTGGGTGTATCCGCCTAGTATAATTCTAAATTTGATAAATGGTATGTTCAAATTTTTTTTCAAATTAAGTATAGTATGCTCACATGGAACTGCACTAGCTAGCTGGGTAGTGCTGATGAATCTACAGACGAGTATACCTGTTAGGTAGCTACATGTATAATATGGTCTGTGCGGTGCTATAGAAAACTAACTACGCTATTCAATTCAATTCAATTAAGTTTATTGATTCCTTTGCATTACATCAATGTCATCTACAAACATTCAAATAGAAGGCCTAATTGCAATGAATAAATAAATACATGTTTGACAATTAATTGCATACAAAGTCGTTAAAAATTACAATAATACACATTCAACAGTAAATGCTCTGAGAGTAAATGCAATAAATGAATACATTTTTGACAATTAATTGCATACAAAGTCGTAAATGATTACAATTATCAACATTCAATGTTTCGTCATTGCAATAGATAATTGTAGATAGGCCTACACGTTTGACAATTGCATACAAAGTCAATTTCTTTTACACCGCACAGTTTGAATAAATTTACATCACACGTCACGAAATGTTGTAGGATATGTATGCATGTATTTTCATAATCCTATTTTCACGACTTCCGTTTATGCTATTAGATCTAGATATACCCTATGTTTTTTATGTTGATTTTCTTATATTTTGAGAAGAAAAAAATAATGCTTGCTTGCTTGTGTGCGTGCGTGCGTGCGTGCGTGTTTCCATCTTAACTTGCCACAACAATTACTTAAGCTAGCGTGTATCATTCGTTACTCTCTGGTTATGTAGACCAGAACACCGAATTGGTGAAGATGGTGTGTTTTCAACTTTCCCTTTTATTTTACCCCAAAGTCACCGACTCCATTTCGTCCTACTGTTGGCGTGTTTTTGACATCACCCCTCGCGCTCCCGCACCAGACGACATCAGCCGGACGGCAGTTTCACGTGTGCTGACGACTGTGGCGCCCCGCCGCGGCCCACACTGGTCATCTCTGTTTCATTTATTGTGGACATGGTGGACAACTTTGTTCTTGTAGTCTTTTAACTTGTTTTTAATCTGGGTCCATTCAATGTGTTTTCACACAAAAACTTTAAGACAAGTATTAAGAATGACATCATTAATATAATTTCGTCAGTACGTGCACGAGTAAACACGTTTATAATTTGAATGTACTTATATCATAAATGTTGGCCCGATTAATGCACCAGATTGATGTTGACCTGTTTCTGTTTCAAATTCAAAATATGTGGGTCCATTTCCATACCAATTTGACAAAATATCTGAAATATGGGACCATTTCTATACCAACAGAACGGGGAAAGTATACTTTGTCGTCAGAACGTCCATACCTATAAACCAGACATTTACATATGGCGTTTAGTAGGGAGACACCCCCCACACACACACACCACACACACACACACACACACACACACACACACACACACACACACACACACACACACACACACACACACACACACACACACACACACACACACACACACACACACACACACACACACACACACACACACACACACACACACACACACACACACACACACACACACACACACACACACACACACACACACACACACACACACACACACACACACACACACACACACACACACAGACACAGAAAAGCATATATGAAACCTGTCTTGTGTGGGCATACAAGTGTTCGTAAAATCGAGACTCACTTTATGTGATATATAGGGTACGGGAGAAATGAAAAGCGTCCATATCAGACAAGTATCCTCAATAGGGAGGTGTCCAGTGTCCACATAGACAGGTTCCACTGTACTTTAAAAAAGTACAGTGTATACATAAGTACAAAGATGATTATATATGCATGTGTTTCAGGGGTATACACCAACAGGGACTTGGACGTGTTGCAAATAATTGTACACAAAACCGTCCTATAAGCCGCGTATTGTTTATTAAGCTTAAATGTCAACAAGAGATCGGCTGAGCTGAATGAATACACAATATTAATATAAATTAGTTAAGTTGGTCGCGATATAGATGCCAACAAAGGAGCGACTAATTATTTACACAACTACTAACAGGTTTTAGTGACCGGTGGTCAAGGGCTAATGGGAATGGGTTGGCCTCTCTTTTTTGCGTATTATATCTGTAGATAATATATATCAGTGGAAACAACGCTATAAAAAAAAGTTCGCTCGGGTAGGCCTATTTCATACATACACATGCATGCAAGGTGAGAACTGATACATAGACAAAATAGGGATACAGTTTGCTTTTTTTCCAACTCTATATAACGTCTTTCCAACTTATATGTCACACAATAATATAGGTAAGTGCCAAAAATATTTTTTTTTTATTTTTAAGAAGAAAAAGAAGACAAAAAAGAGAGAAAAATGATAGCTTTCAAAAATCGAATATTCTATTTCATATGAAAAGTCTCGTATGGAATATCGAAATCAATATGTCTTATACGTGGAGAAAGTATGTAGGCCATATAGGCTAAGTAGCGATAGCACTATATTCCCCATCTCCTTTGCATATATTCCCCTTGATGATAACGGCGATAGAGAGATGAAGTAACAAGAACCATTTAATTGCCTCACCTCTTGAATCACAAATCGTAGGACATTGTCAATACGGCCTGACACAATGCGGGTTGAAATCGTCTGTTTTCCATGTGGTGTTGGTCGCAGACACTTTTTCTCTCGTTTTCTCACATGTTCGCGAACTTTCTCGCCGATCCCCATCAATCTTCATGCCGCAAAATGTAAATCATATGCACACGACAATTTATTCTACATAAACCATGAATTTTATTGGCCTTTTTTGATGTACAGCGTTTGGGGTATTGCGTCTTTTAGGTGCTTTATGTTTTCTAGGTGTTTGCAGCTTTCTAATCAAATATTATATGTGTGTCTGCTGATTAAATAAAATTAGTATAATATATAGATTACGTTATTTCACCTATATTGGGGCGGTTTTGCACCTAGATCTAACTCTTATTTGTTTGACATATAAGCCAGGTATGATAATATTTTGAATATAATGAGTAACTATTTCGTGATAATGGTATCGTCTATTTGAATTTTCTACTTTCAATAAATAATAATAACAAGAGCAAATGCGATGTCTATGGATAAACGTCAATACCCAGTGTGTGTGTGTGTGTGTGTGTGTGTGTGTGTGTGTGTGTGTGTGTGTGTGTGCGTGCGTGCGTGCGTGCGTGCGTGCGTGCGTGCGTGCGTGTGTTTTCTTTGCGCGTGTTTCTTTTGTGCACGCGTGTGCTGTTTATTTGGGGGGGTTCCGCAACGCAGGTGGGTGGAAGTTCCATGTCATTTTGCAACCCTAAAATCCACTTCACGGATGCGCCACTATAGCAGAAGTCGTTGCAGCGTGCAGTACATTACGAGATAAATTAAATAAAGATTGAATACATATAGATGTGTATACTTGGCTTCAATATCATCCAAGAATCAATTTTAAGCAAACATATGTTCAACTGTGGCTTGTGCGTCTTTTGAAACGACCCCTCGACGACTGAACGAGCGTCTTGTGTGGTGTTTACAGCGTGTAATGATTGACACCTGCCCATCAACATCAAAGACGCTTCCGACAGACTGATTCAGGTGCCGTCCGCTACAAGTGATGGACCGTGCAAAATCACAAGTTCCTCTGAATAATTTATTCATTTACAAAACTTTCTTCTTCGCTTGTTAAATGCGGTCAAGATTTCCTGTCATTTGATGCTCTAGTCTTGTGTTGGGTTCATATCTTGAACAACTAAAAGCAACATGAACGTGATGTAAAACTTTGACAGAACATTAACAGGACAGAAAAAAAGTTGTATGCTTGAATGGGTTGCGCACATTGATTTCGGATACATACGATGATTTGATAATAATTTGTTCATGCTTAATATGGTTCTGACAATAGCACCTACCTGACAGTACATGTGAACACAGAAGGAGGAGCAATTTTGTGGCAGATAAACTATTGCTCTAATTATTAGTGCATTCCTGTAATAATTGGACAATATACTTTTTATAACGTAGAAAATCATGTGATTAACATATATAAGAATTCTTACTTGTGAGAAAGGACATATAAAACATAAACCAATCAGGTTTAAACAAACTATCCGTTGTAACTGTCGTGTATGTGGAGCAAGTACGCATAAAAATATATACAGACAGGGGAAACATAAAAAGAAAAAGAAAAACAGAGGATAGACTGATTAGTGCGTAGGTTGGAATATCATAACGTTCTCGTTTGACGTCACTGTCGTCTGCGTGTTTCGTGATGGGGCGTGCGAGAAATGTTGCCGACGCACACGGTTATGAGGTAACTCTCTAAGATCCTTCAGTTCTGTACACGTGAAATTGTGTTTTACGCATACATTACGTATCCAGATATATAGAGAAAGTCACCTTGAAAATAGAAAAGATACAACTTTCACCAATTTTAAAGTCCTGCGTTTTGGAGCTTTTTACTGCGTCGACCTCATGATTTTTGTTTTCAATGATCGTTGTAGGAGATTAGTAAACTTAAAAATTAACCCTTTACACACTGTTAAAGCAGAATTAGCCAGCAATATAGTAAGATTGCTTTTTTAAATAAAAACCCCATAGGCATCAACCCGCAATCACGAATCATATAATGTCCTGTTTGATATACAGCGTCGTTCTGAAGGTTACAAGGAGCATAAGTCAGCAAGAAAAAACAGTTAGCAAAACGAGCTGAAACATAAATTAACCACTTATTAGCAAGCCAATCATGACCTAGATCATGGCCGGGTCGGGCTTTGGGGAGTTCAGAGCGACCGTTTTTCCACTAAAGTTGATTAGCACTGAAATATTCCCTTACTCAATCATTCACTATTATTCACTACAATAGTAGACCTCGTCCGGTTTACCACGGTGGTATTAATAAAATGTAACTTAATATAGTTTTTTATTGTATTTTTTCTTAATGACTATTAAGGAACAAAGTTACTACCATTAACGCATGGGGCTTGGGTTTGATATTACTGATAAGAATAAGAATGAGTTTATTTTCACCTTAGATTTACATTAAATCTATCAGTACTACCAAAAATAAACCAACACAACAAGAATTAAACATATTTAAAAAATACAAAATATTATATTATATAATGATATAATATACATGAAAGATTGAAAGTGGCTTTCATTGAAACTCCAGCGGCACCAAAAAGTTATGTAACTCTGAACTACACGTTGCTATAAATTGTGCTATATGCGAACTCCTTGGTTCGGGAGCATCAACGTGTAAATAAACGAACACAGAGCGTAGAGATAAGAGATAAGAGTATTTCATGATAGTAAAGAAAAAAGCCGTCTGAAGCCCATAAGTGTTGTATTTGCAGGTGTACAACCGCGTGCTGGATTGCAGCCGCCTCGAGCAAACGAGTCCTCCCAAGCCGGGCGTGGATGACACGTGGAGAGCAGCAGGTGCAGGCGCAACCGGCTTCAGCTTCAAGGTACGGCACCATACTTAGTCTAATCAAAATGTCACTTTCAATTGAACATGCATGCAAAGAAAGAGCATCGACTGTCGGTGCACTAAAATTGAGTGACGCCATTCGGTGATTATATTTAAGGTGTATAATTTAGAATCCTTGTGGGTACCTAGAGTCCTCTTCCACGATGAGAATATGTGAATTCAGACCTTGTACTCGAATACTCGATGATGTAATAAGTTGTGTTGTTGTTTTTTACTTCGACCCCACCGCCCTGAAGAATACTTCAAAGTCAATATCGCCACTAATTAACAACGTGCCCAGTGATACAGCACCAATAACTTGCGATGTGGGTAATATTAAAACACAAGTATTACATACGGCGGTTAACACACCAAATGACAATCATGGCGTGCCTGTTCACTGGTCAACAAGACACGCTTTTGCTTTAACGGTGCTCGGTTCAAGTCATTGACCCCGGGACCCGGTTCAATGTACTACTGCAACAGACCTAAATGATTTACTAACACAAAGACCATACTGGTCCATAGTGGCCTATGCTATACATAACCTGTTGGAATCATTAGACAAAGAGTCGTGATAAGATACAGGCTAATTTGGATACCGCTATAACATCCATGAAAACAAGACATTGTGTCGATACGCCTACACCCTAGTGAAATCCTCTGATCTGAAAATCATAGTCGGTCTACGGAATCTCTTTAACACTGCACATATATTCAGTGTTACTATATGTTCACTATATACCGCAACACTAACTTTCCATTGAGGTGAATTACAATGCAATAAATACATAATTATTGCATTAACTGTTGGGGCGGGTGGGTGGGGGGGGGGGGGGTCATCAATTTTTATCACATGAAATTGAGGGCGTGCAATTTTTTTCACAGCATTTTTGGAAAATCCTCCTATACCCCACCCTGTCATGAATACTGAATACTGAATGGTCCCTAACTACCTTGTAGCCTGACCACTCCTTAACTAACCTTATACAGTCTTACAAGAATATGGGTTGACCAGACTGACCTTTGACCTTTTACGGAATGTTTAGAACCTTGTAATCTGAAGGTAGTACAATAATAAGGCGGTTATGGCCTCCAAACAAGGGCTTGCAGACACAAGTACTGTATTCAAAATTGAGTAAAACGCCCTTTTGCCATTATTACCCACACCTATGCGCCAATGAGAACAAGTTTTAATTAGGGCTACACACTTCCCGCGAAAGTCGCCCGACACTACACACTTATAAAGCTGTGAATGGGAGATTTTACACGTGTATTGCTGAAAGAAAATAATTGTAAATAGAGGGAAAATGGAGGAAGCAAGTGATCGCGTTTTGCGTCCACGTGCTAAAAAATCTAAAGATAAGCGTAAGAAAGTAAGTAGCAGCTATATGGTGTACGTCTCAGTAAGTTTTTGTTGCTGTGGACAATTTCATTTGTTTAGCTCAATTGTAAAACATTTTTTTTAAATTTTCTTTGCCTTCTTTGAAATACACTGCATGTGAAGTCACTGTTACCGTCTTCATAAGCCAATCGTCGAATTAATGGTTAAATATATTTCCTACATTATAGGTTAATATGTGTGTGTTTTAATTTTCATTTTGTTTGCACAGGACATTATCATATATACAGCATAGTATAGGCCTACGTAGGAAAATATTTACAATAATGAGCTATATAGCTATAACCACGTAGGTTTCTCGTAGGCCTACGTATTATTTTTAGGGCCGTGTAGTAGGCGTGTACTATACATGTAGCTAGCCCACGGCAGTAAGCGCAGTCAATATTTTATAGAAAAAGCAATATCACCGCCACCCCCACCCCCCTCAATTTTCCATTACATGTACGTGTGATCTCGTACCAATTGTAGGAGCCACCGGCACCAACAAGGCTTAGTTTTGAAGGGCTGGCCAACATGGAGATGAAGGTATGTAAAACATACGAATTGATTGATGCACCACATAGGCCTACATAGAGTTGAATGCATGACGACTGTCACACGTCCTAATATTAGTGAAGGTGGACCACAAAATCAAACCAATCATTTGCCATTGAATTAATGGAATGAGGAAAAAGTAAGTATACGAACAAAAACACATGTAAGCCTACATCATTAATTTTGTTTTCGATTTATGTTAGTACAGGCGCTATATTTCGAATGTCATTGGCTTGCCCGAAATAGGTCAAATTAACGTAAATAGGTCGTACTTTAAAGTGTTCGCTGATAATATAATTAACGATATAAAAGCTGTATTTATATGGATTCTATAGGAATCTAAATGGCTGTACCGGTAAGATAAGATACCTGATTTTGTTTGTTAAGAAATTATATTTACATGATACCCCATGTGTGTTTCCTTTTGTTGGAATTTTACAAAAAAATATTTTGTCCATGGCTACACTCCAAAAGTGTATTTTGTAAACATACAGGTTTAATATTCATGAGTAGCTTCAGAAGGTAGGGGAAAGTGGAAATGTTGATATTATGGACAATGTGGACAATGTTATTCTTGTAATGCTTGGTTGCTGATGACCCCGTTCAGTAGGAAATACATTCACACCAGTACTCATAACCAGCACTTATACGTAGGAATGACAAACGATATTCTCTTAGCAGCTCGAATGAGAGTACATACCGTCAGTGATGTAAATAGGTCCATCTGTCCTGTATATTATTAAAAAACAAGGGGCATTCATGATTTCACCACGGCGTCCCTGTCTTGTTTTTAAAATCATAAAACCATTAAAATAAGCTCATGGCTGTTTTTTTTGTTTACGAAAACTTTAGCCTTGATAAATGCTGCGTGCAAATTCTGATTCAGCAACCACCTTATTTTACTATTTTTATCAGTAAAAACCACTCGACAAATGCTAAGAATAACTAGATTTGAAAATGTGCTGGCAAAATTGGGTTTCTCGCAAAATAAATTGCTGGCCAGCGGAATTAATTGATCAAGAAACCAGCGGCGCACATGTCAGGTGAATTTAGTACAATGAAAGCAAATTTGTAAATATTTTTGTTAAAAATGTTATATCCCAAATACATAGTATAATGCATGCTGGAGGAATGTTCTTTGGCAAACTGCACAACAACAGTGGACATCGGATATGTCCCAAAATAGTATGATGACTTTTAATGAGTCTAGTTGTCAAAATTTGAAGAAATCATAGTTTGAACACCTTTTTTAAAAGTCAAAATATATTAGTTTGAAAAATATGGTTTGGTTCATGTTGTGACTCCAAAACTGAGGGACTAATAAAGGAGAACTTGTTCATTGAACAATTCAACCCTAAATTGAACAATTTATCACTTTAGAACCCCATTTCATATCTACATGTCTCAAAATAATCCATACTATGTCTACTGTATATTAGTGATGGGAATGAGAGGTAGTATTGACTATCGATAATCGGTAGCCCTGGCATCGTCGATTATCGATATGTTATCGATGTCCACATTGTCCAGCTCAGCAAAAGATATCAGAGACCATCCCGGGAAGTAAGACTGGGTGTCAAGCACACAGACTAGTCAATCGGACCGTATGCGATAGTACCACACTGCATTCTTTATGTTTTGGCATATCTTCAATTATTTGCACTATTTTCATGTTGTACTGTCATATAGTAATAGATTTGTCGTATAAATGCGTGGTATATTATTTATTTCTAAATATTTCTATCGTGGCCATTGTAGATATGGGTATGATCGCTCGCATATTAGTTTGTAAAGATGCCATGGTGCGGTGCTGTGGGCGTCAGTATGTAAACAAGAAAAATGGCGCGACTTGATCGCTGTCAAATACAAATGCATTGCGTGACATTTTATAAGATACGAACAGATTTTAATGTTTTTTATTACTTTTAATTGTTGTGTATAATATCGATGATCAACTGTATCAATCGATAATCGAATCGGGGCCCCCAAACGATGCATATTACCGATATTTCTATCGATGGGTGCATCACTACTGTATATATCTTAGATATTCATGAAGTAGTGGATTACATTATGTCTTTATATTCATTTGTGATACATGCTATGTTTACTGTATATATCTTAGATATTCATGAAATACTGGATTACATTATGTCTTTATACTTATGTGTGATAAAGATAACGCTTTGTTTTAAAATGATTAGATATTTAATATCCACTATATTTAAAGTAGTGTATCATTGTTTACAAACCTAGTTCACCATCAAGTGTGTATATTATTATATTAACTTCCTATATGTTATTTGTAAATTAACTTCACGTTTTATATATTATCACTGTAATGTATTTTCTTTCCTTAAAAAGACCTAAGTTGAAAATGTACATTAGTAAAATAAAAACCAGGAAAGCCAGTCAATCGCTTTGCTAGATGTATAGTGTTTAAATTATGGGCAGTGTTCAAATTATGAGCACACCGTACGTAGGGTTGATTGTTACATTATATCGATGGGAACCCACATGTTTGACAAAATCGCGGAACGAAGTCACAGATAACAATCAGGAGATTAATTGGCTTTATGTTTAGTTTACTTAATGAAACAATACGTTTTAATATTGAGGAAGTGCTCAGGTTATGGGCAATTTTCCGAAACGTCCCACTTACTATGTAATTTCCTTCATAAATAATGAATGCATACATGATATGATCACCAAAACATTTTTTTTAAATATCTAGTGCTTAATGAGCAAAGTTTTTGCTCTTATTGGTCAATGGGTGTTTATTTATTACAGTTAAATTATCTGTTAAAAGTTTACATGTATCGTTATTATTATGAATGAAATTATGTAAGTACTGTGAAAATGTCAAAAACTTATCCTCTTCGGCTTTTAGGCATCAGGAACGCCTGCAGTTGGTCATAATTTGTGTCCTAGTTGTTTTGTCCAGTTGCTTATGCATGCAGGGTGGCAAAGAGAACTATTCATCGTTGAAAGGTCTAATCTATTTAATTTATTAAAAAAAGTTGAACGTTGCAGCTTCTACATATAAACCTGACAAAGTAGTATTAGAAGTCTGGAAAGATATCCTAAAATAACTCATGGTGTTTTCATCACTGTTGTCAAACAAGTGTGATGACAGAATTTTTTGAACATATGACATGCATAGGTACTGTTCTGAAATATGTAGTAATTTGGTTTGAGAGTGATATATTTGCGGATAGTTTTCACTGAGTATAAATTTGTTCTACATTTATAACCCTCGCATGAGACTGTCAAGTATAGGTCATACAGTATTCACAAAATAGTGTTAGCTGTTTAGTTTGTTTTTTTGCTTTTTGGCTTTGAGTTATCAACATGTAAATTATTATGAACTTTTAATAAACTTTCCATAATTAAAATAAGGAGTTACGACCAACACAAACATTCAGTCTATTTTATGGTGCCGGAACCTGGGAGATATGTGGAGTATGAACAGAAGAAGAAGCAGGAGTTTTAGGAGTGTGTTGGTCACATCTTTGATTTTGAGAACTTTTTAAAATTTGCATAAAGACCTTGCACGCACATAATCGTCATGGCCGCTACTAAGGAGGAGGAAATGTCAGTCGCAAAGAGGACAAGAGCAGGGGCAGCTGCCTGGCTTACACGAGCCTGTAAGGAGTGTGAACGTTTGGCAGGATCGAGATTAGAAGAGGTGGACATTACATATTATGAGTCTGCTCTGGCAAGTTACAACACCAGACTTAGTGCTTGGGATGAGGCCGAACAGAAGGTGGAGACTTTGATAATGGAGGAGGAGGTTGCTGCAGATTACAGGGAGATGGCAGAGAAGTGCAAGAACAGTCTTCTTTCTGCATGGAGGAGGGCACATCGAGTGGAGAAAAGTGATAGTAGATCATTGGAGAGTGGTAGGACTTCACAGCAATCTGTCAGACTACCCAAAATTGATGTATCTGAATCTGGAGATATGGTGAAATTTACTTTGAGTGAATTGACGGAGTCTGGACAGGAGAAAGAAGAGATACTTTACAAGAAGTCTGATTCCAATCAGAGCAGTGCTGCTGCTTTGCATGACTCGTTGAGTGTTGACAAGTGTGACTTTTGTAATATGGAAAATCATACTAGTGTTTCTTGTTACATGTATCTTGATTTAAATGTTCAGGAAAGACCGCAACTAATTGAGCAAAGTAGATTTTGTTTGAGATATTTGAGTAATTCTCATGTTGCTGCCAGTTGTGAATCAAGGTGTACACATTGTGAAGGAGAACATCATGTAACATTGTGTTTCGGAGTTCAGAATGAAACGAGTCAGTCAGGGGTTGGTAGTGATGATTGTGCTGATTTGAGTTGTAGGAATAGTTTGGTCGCAGTGCTATATGCTAGTACGCAATTGGGAGCTCAAGCTGTTTCAGCGGTGATTTTGTTGAACCTGTTTGGTATTCCTGATATTGTAGTGGAGTCGTTTGGGGATTTAAAGTCAACCGGAATAACAGATGATAACATTGAGGTTGATTCACTTTTCCACAAGTCCAAAATTTCCATTCAATGTATAAATGTTTTCGAGATTGCATGGGATCCTGGTGGGAAGAATAGTGGGAGTGATCTGTGGAAAATGTTGTCATGAAGACTATTGGGAAGATGTGGTTGTAAGACTGAGTTTGAAACATCTTCGTGTGAAGTATCTGGGGAGAAATCTGTGCAAATTGAATCAGTTTGGTGCTAGTCCAGCAGTAGAAAATTGCCTACGAAATTTGATAATTTTGTAATGTACGATTGAACTGTGAATTGATTGATTATGATATATAATATGGTATGAGTATATGAGTATTGTAATATAATTGAAGTTCTGAGATCTAGCAATTAGTCACGTAAGATTTAAGAAATTTAATTGTTCAATGATATAGCTGAGAAGTTTCTAAAATTTGTGTTACTAAATTGTATTATTCATATTTCAATATTGCATGTTATCATCACATGCAAAGTGGGAGTATGTTCTGAAATATGTAGTAATTTGGTTTGAGATTGATATATTTGCGGATAGTTTTCACTGAGTATAAATTTGTCCTACATTTATAAGCCTCGCATGAGACTGTCAAGTATAGATCATACAGTATTCACAAAGTAGTGTCAGCTGTTTAGTTTGCTTTTTGGCTTTGAGTTATCAACATGTAAATTATTATGAACTTTTAATAAACTTTCCAAAATTAAATAGGGAGTTGTGACCAACACAAACATTCAGTCTATTTTAGGTACTTTTGAGAGACACATGTCATTTGTCCCAAGTACGTATACATAGATTGTGGACTGTTTATCCCTTTTCTATCTTATCTTGCCACCAATTTCAGTATGCCTTGGTGATCTTTTGTATACAATGTTCTTGTACAAGTAATAATGCACTCATTTGTCAACTTTTGTGTATGGCTACAAATAAGCTACATGAATAGCTGGTACATTTGTATAGACATTTACCCTCATTTTCACAATGTGGTCACATTCCAAATTTAGGCATTAGTTCATTAAAGGTTGTTTGAAAGTCACATCAAAGAATTCATTTTTAAAACCCATCATTGAAAGGTTGCATCAGCCTTGCTTAAAAAAGGAAAGGAGGGCCCAAAGTGATACTGTCTTTAGCATGGGTGCCAGCCCTGAAAGTGTAGCACGCTAATAATCTAATCTAGTGATATACTGTAGAATCATGCATGATATTTGAAACTTCCGTGGTTACAAGTGAGTTTTAAATGCGGTAACAATAGTATAGCTTTAATCTAGTGTATCAACTCTTGCTTAATTTTACAGGCGGTTCAGGTCAAACTTGAGCTGGGGCATCGGGCGACATTAAGAAAAAAGGTGTCTGTTGGTGGCTGCACACATGACTGGACCGTATTTGTGCGTGGCCCTGAAGGCTGCCACATCAATAGTTATGTTGAGAAGGTTGTGTTCTATCTTCATGAAACCTTCCCAAAGCCGAGGCGAGGTATGCAATATATCCTATCTTCTTGTCTGCTTATGTGTTGACTGTAGTACAAAATATTACATTGAACTATTTTTATTACAAATACCAGTGTATGGTTTGTGACTTGACCTTATATGTACGTGAAATTCAAATGTATTGGGAAAATCAACTATTTAGAGAATGAATCTTTGAACAAAATAATTATTAAAAGTACATGTATTTGTATTGCTAAGCATTAATTCTATTAAAACTTGCTCTAAACATTCTTTTGTATTTTAGTAATTAAAGAGCCACCTTTTGAAGTTTTTGAGAGTGGATATGGAAGTTTTAACATTCCCATTGACATCTACTTCAAAGCTCCAAAGGAAGATATCACGAGTCGAAAGATCAGGTTCGAATACGACCTGTTTCTTCACCTTGAAGGTAAATGCAATAAAATTTTGAATAATAATTGTGTTAGAAGTTTGACTTGGGAGCAGAGTTTAGCAAAAAACTGTTCAAGCCATTATGAAAATCCAACTTCACGTTTCATTTCTGCTTGTGACCAAAGTTGTGTATAAACTGTTTTATTTGTTTTACTATATTCATATATGAAATGCATTGGTAATGTTCTTGTATTTTGTAAAAAAATATTAGGGATTAGCTTTCAAATGTTTCTTTATCTGTAGATTTGTTTTTCAAAAACCGCTAATCTAATTATTTTATTTTGTTTTTAGTTCAGACATAGTCCATGATAAAAACAAAAATATCAATATATATTCACAATTTAAAACATAAATACATGTAAAAAACTATAGGTCAATAAAACACATCGACATCACAGAACACTCATCAATAACTTTTATTGTTGGAATTACTTTTAATTGGTTTTAAATACTTTCACACTTTATAGCAAGAATAGAAGCAGTTGACGATATGTTGTCAAACTTTTGTTGTCTGAGCAAAAAAGATATATGCGTCTCAGATATCCGTGCAATAAATGAATCGTCATTTTTCCTCTTCCGTTTGCCTCTTACTTCTGACACACAAAATTAGTCTAGAAAAATGATATTGTAGGAGAGTGTTATCATTATAGATGAGGAATAAAGAAGTTATCAGGGCTGGCGCTGGCACACCTATATGTGATGATAAAGTCAGTTATATGAGTTTCAAAAATAATTCCTTTGCTTCCGCCACTGATAACAGCTGTATAAAATATGTCTGTGCTAGTCAGTGCTGGCAGTAATGAAGAACTCAATGAAGGGTATTGTTAGTTTGAGGTTTTTCTATGCAATATTGTTTTACAAATATTTGAACTAACCCTAAGTTCCTTTCGAGTAGGCATTCACTCTTTTTCTACTGCTGATTAGCTATTCTGTGAACGTCCGATGATGTGAGGAACGTAACTATACCTTAGAAATGAGAAAGGGGCACTAGACATGCCAGCCATCTAGTTCATCAACCACCCTATCAATATCATCATACCTCAATTATTTGGCAAATAATATGCACAGTATCTATTGGAAACTGGGCTGGCTGTACAAGTTTCGGGTAGTGATAAAACCTGTCGTCAACTACATTGCTTTACAAGGTCGCAGACCCTGTATGCTTCAAAATAATTGCCTTATAACTATAATTCCATCTCCATGTTCAATTGATAAATATAGTTATATGTGCTATCTAGGAGACCAATATGTTGTGATTTGATAAGTAAGAGCATCATCTTATTGAGCACTTTGAACGTGGTATTTTTACTTTACTTCAACAGGATTGCTATTTGTAATAGCTGAATGTGTACATTACAGTTGTCAATATGTTGGTATCCTCTACAGGTCCCAGTGACTTCATTAGATGTGAGAAGCTGACCTTCAAGGCACCGTCAGATGAGTTTCGACATCGACTTGTTCGAGGAGGCGGGGTGAGTCACTTTTTCTTTATGTATGACATTTTTAATGTGAAATCAGCCATAGGTTTTGAAAATGACTATGAGTCACTCACCAAATGGTAAGTGGCATATTTTTTTTATTTTTTTTTGAATGTCACTGTAACAGACTCATGGTCAGCGTGACATGGACGTCAAACTGAGAACCTTTTCTTTAATGATTGGTGTATTTTATTTTTCCTTGGGGTCTTAATATATTGATTTTGCATAGTTTCCTTTTTCTCTAAAGATTTTAATGATAGAATGGATTATCTATAGCTTGTTTGACCGTTATCATTGAATGATGGACGTTCGGCCGCATGCTGCCAGTCTGTTTACAGCAGCTGTATGTTTGAAATCTGATCAATATTAAAGTGTTGGTCAGCAGTTGTCTGCTCACGTCAAACCTTAACACCCCAATTTATTGGCAATTATTGATCTACCAATATCTAATCCCATACTTCCTTGCTTTTTACTGTAAGCTGTGACTCAAATTGAATATCAGTTGTTTATCTTTGACCATTTGATGGCTGATGCTGGGAGGAGTCAGCCTTGTGCCCAAAATAAAGTCAGGATAATCAGTTTTTAAAACTCCAGGACTAGCCATAATGTAGTTTTACTTCAGTTTAGTATGTGAATTCTTTCACTACAAGCTCACATGGTACTAATACTTATCCTGAATCCAATAATATTGAAGCTTCTAATGTTCTGCATTCATTGCCATAAAGTTCAGTCATTTATGCAGATGACACAGACATTTTTTAAACTGCTGGGAAATGTAGCAAATCAGTACTGTAAAGATAATTCTATATGTTAAACTTAGTATAGAGTAATTATTACTTTATAATATATGAATGACACTGCATGTGTGGGTTTTCTACTACATGGTATTGGATGAATAAGGAAGTGTCTGCAGAGTGGTGCTCATATTACTTGTGATGTCGCCTCAATCAATGGGCAGCTATTGACTGTAAACGCCACGTTCAAATGCAAAACAACAATAACAATAGTGCACAACTTCATATACATGTTTACAATTGCAACATTATGTGTATCTATTTCTTAACAGACAACAGACTAAGCAAATATGCCATATTCGATGGCTATGTAAGCCTGTGTTTTAGTTAATGGTTTACATGGTAGCCATATTGAATAGTGGTAGGATAATTGTTGAAGTCAGTGTTGACACTCATTTTAAATAGACTTAAAAAGACAGGCAGTAGATGATAAGATATGCATCTAGAACTGTGTACATTTAAGTGGATCCGTGTTTACCACTTGCACTGGATTGTCGTCTTGTCATGAATATTTTAAATGTGCAAAAATGTCAATGTGTACGTGGTTACTTAATTATTCAACTCAATATATTTGCTACTGACATTTGACATAAGTCTTGGGAAGATTGGAAAGGACAAGAATTCGTTACTTACTCAAGCTGACAGAACATGCCTGATAAATGAATTTGTAATTACTGAGTAGATACATATAGCGCTTGATTGTGACTGCTGCAACAAGTGTTGTTGATTAATATGTGTGTGGTTATGTGATAATGACAATAGACACCTGCTAATGCATGTAAATGGATATATTATTATAATTTTTACTTCAATTTTTCCATTTTGTAAAGTTGTGGTCAATGACTATCGTTATACATGTTTATTAATGCATAGATTTTCGGGTGATGCATAGCTTATATTTACGTGTGACGTTCTCATAAATGTGAAACATTAAAAGAAAATTTCAATTGGGGTAAACATATAGATATAACTATAATTAGTGTAATTAAAGAAATTGAGGATGGTATCAGCAGATGCCAAAATTTCTAGTCGAGGATATACGGTAAGTTTTACAAATAAGTCTGTTTTCAGTGAAGTAAATTATAGTAAAAAAGGATATTGGTTTGTTTTCCTTTTGACATGAACTATAATTGATAGGCTACATATCATGTTATTTTGCTCAAAATTCAAATATCTAGCGAATATATATATATGCTTAAAGATATAGAAGTTTATCATATGTGCATGTAACATAAGATAACGGTTAGTGCGGAAAGAAATATAGAAAACTGCTGTTCATCTGAGTAATAATGATTGCTCAGTTGCAGTTGTAAGTATCAATCAAAGTAATTTGAAATTTGAGATGATTGTTATATTCCAAATGACCACAACTAACACTGCTTTCTGCAACATATGGACTGATAAATGCAATGGTATTGTAAACGTGATTACAATGGCAAAACACGGATAAGAATTGATTGCCATTCTTTAAAGTTAGATCTTATCATGTTGAACTATAAACAATTGGATATGCGTGTTCAGTAAGTGAACATGTGAATAATAGGAAGTAGACTAAGTGTATGTGATATGTGCACGAAGAGGACACTTGTATGGTTACTATGGACGAGGTGTTCATCACATCACCACTGTGGGAGATAGGAGCTGAGGTATGAGCTCACCAATTTCTGCTTCATTGAGAACATATGTTGCCATATGGTCACTTAACAGGCGGATAATGTCCAATTGATTGTACTTAATGAAAAAGCAATGAATTGCTATATTGATTTTAGTCTAATAATTTAGTCATATTCCCTGTACTTTGATCCGGTAATTCACACACACCTTAATATTTACGTTATGTGTCTGGAATCTTTAACATAGCATACAACATGTTGATATTGATGGAAATACTGATCCTACCAGGTCAGAGGCTTATATGCTTTGTTCCATGTTTTTTACAATCATTCCGTTTTCTGTTTCTCCATTCTCTTTGATTGATTATTATATCGTGGTTTGTACATGCTGGTTGAAGTGTGTTAGGGTCCATTTATAGACGCGAAAAATACACGGAAATATAAGTACAATTGGACCATTTTTTATGTTTCTGTAAAAGCTGAACACGTTTTTCAGGGACAGTTCCTATAGTCTTGTTATTGATATATTATTGATATAGGTGACATTCATATAATCCTTGCACTTCTCAGTCAAAATGTTGTTTGATATTAAAAATGCTATATATATAACTAAATAATAAATTACTTCCTAATGCCTCATTCTGATGTCTCTTGACTAAAATCGGAAATCCATGATGTTAGAAGCTGTTAGAAACCAAAAATATTAAGTTGTTAACCGAAATGCTAGGATATAATGAAAATTACTTTAATTATTCCAGTGTTAATAATAGCTCTCCCCTCCTATGCTAGGGGCAAGTAATTTTTATTTAGGCCAAGTAACTTCTAGGGTTGCTTGCCCTGATGTCAGACAATTTTTTGCTATGAATTTTCAACATTGAAATCAGTATTGTATTCAAAACCAAATTTGCTTGTTGACTTTGACACACTTGTGTCTTGTTTTTATATGTTTTGTTAAGTTGCCAACGAAATTCAAAGGTGATATATTTCATGTTAGATTTTAATCTAGAATACTACAATTTGTACTAAAAACATAGCAATTTCAAATTTTTTGTCAAGAAGATGCCCTCTCACCCTTTTTGCTTAATATTGTCCGGGCAAGTAACTTTTCATGATTACTTGCCCTGATGTCAGACTTTTCACTGTGAATTTTCAACACTGGTTGTTCATTGTCGGCTTGCAGGTTGAGGTTGGCTCCGTGCCTGCAGTGCCCGCTCCAGCGCCACCTATATTTGATGAGCTGTTTGGTTCGCCCATCACAGTCGTGCCTCCGGCGCTCCCGCCACCACCACCACAGCCTGCTACCGCTGCTGCCCCCAAGGAACAGAAGTCCTCAGCAGAAGTCGCCAAAAGCACAAAATCAACATCAGGCAGCTCAAAAAGCAAGGTGGGGATATGATTAACTGGATGGCCTTTTTGGCTGAGTCGATAGGCAGTTGGATGTAAATCATGAACTGGTCGTCGTGAGGACTAGCTGTTGGTATGCTTGCAACTGAGTTCAGAGACAACATTAATGTGTCAATATGGATCTGGTGTGAACGATGGAAAGTTAGCTGAACAGCCAATAAGACTAAAAAAAACACTTCCCTAAATCTCCATCCTCAGGTGGGATTTGAAATCACAACCCCGTGGTTATGGTAATAACTAACCAAGTTTTTATTTTTTATTCTGGTTGTTACACAGACAATTGTTCGTGTAACCGTTTTAACAACCGGCTGCTGGGGATGATGGAATCATTGTGGTCTCACAATAGAAATTACACTGTAGTAAAATGTTTGTAATTTATATAGCAATTTATCATTCAATTCATTATCAAATATAAATGTATGCTATGAGAGCGTGAAAAACATTCAGACATTCTGTATTAGCCTTCAATCTTACATGTAATTATTGTCTATTACAGTCAGGTAAGAGCAGCAGTAGCAGCTCCCGCAATAGTAGTAGTAAGCACCAGTCATCCGCAGAACACACCACTACCCACCACACCACACCCACTGCCACACACGACACTGCCGCTCCCAAAGGTGAGTAAAACATATATTTTGACAAAAACCGAATGTCATTTTAGCAAAACTTGGTCTTGTTAATGCAAAATATTCTACGACTTTATAGCCAAACCTGTTTTGAATATCAGTTACGAAGGCTGTGTCATAACAGTATGTCCATTAATTCTTTCGCCACACGTCATGTAGTTTTGACAAGTCTTTGGTGTACTTCACCAAATAGCAGTGAGGTCTCGCTAAAATGACAGGCCCTTAAGTTCTCAATATTTCTGTTGATATATTTAATGCTGCTAGTACTTTTGGATAATGTTTGTACTATACAGCAGTGTGTAGCAAAGAATTCTGAATATATGTATCATATTTTTTGAATATAGCAATTAATAGTTGTGACATAGTGTTGTGACATATCTTCTATATTATACAATGAAGGTATGACAACATCTTTGATGAAGTGGAATCATGCAAATACAAATGTAGACAGTAGTAAATGAAATGTACGCTTTTATTACAGAGGATGTACGTAAGCCTTCTCCATCTTCGGTAGTGTCTCCTTCGGATAAGCAATCATTAAAGGACAAAAAGACATCCAGTTCAAAACACAGTCAGGATAGTTCATCTACATCCGGCGGCAGTGCAAAGAAAAAGAAGAAGGACAAAGATCGAGAATCATCGTCACATCACAGCAGCAAGGAAAAGGATACATCCAAGAAAGATTCCTCTCATAAAAAGAAAGAAAGTGAAAAGGAAAAGCATGAGTCCAAAACAAAGTCAAAAGAGCATAAGGAGAGCCATTCGAAAGAAAAAGAAAAAGACAGTTCAAAATCATCATCATCATCAAAGCACAAAAGTTCAAGGTACATAAAACTGTTTGTTTTATTTATTAGAAAATAACTAGTGCAATAATTTACCTAGTAAAACCATTTTGCTTGAATTGACTGGGTGTTATTTTTGCTTGAATAGTTTAGTTTTGATGTCTAAACAGTGAATTGCATGGAGATAAACTTATATTTACAACTCATTTTCATGGTAGTTTGTGTATTGAATGGACAAATATATTTTACTTTTTTATAGCTGATTTAGTACTTGATTGAATCTAGTTCTAATAGAAAATATTATTATTCATAGCAAAGAACATAGTTCCAAGTCCAGTCACCATTCAAGCAACAGGTAAGATTGATACATATTTTTTTCATAATTTCTAACTGCCATAGAGAAGTTTAGTATTGTATTAGGCTGTTTGAAATTTGTTATAATATTCAGTCAGTTTTGGTTGGGAATTCTAAATTTATTGCAATTAAAGTAGGTTTGCATGGTGTAATTTGGAAAGAAATATAGACCATCATTGACAGGTTTTGTTTCAGCCCCAACTTGGGTAATCTATAATTACCAATTTGTAACGATTATTGCTGCAGTTATATTCAAGCTACAAATACATCATATGGTTCTATTAATGCTCACAAATTTATTTTGGCAGTAGTAAACGATCTTCTTCATCCAGTGGATCTCACAAACAATCCAATAAAGACTCTAAAAAAGAAAGAGACAGCTCTACAAAAGTGTCTGATAAAGACAACAAAAATGATGTTAAAAAAGAGTCTAGTAACCGACACCGTCACAGCTCGTCTAAGTACATGATTTTATATCAGTATTATAGATGTTAAGGTTCACGGCTTTTTGGTGGTGGTAGTGGCAAATTGTAATTGCAACTTCTTGTCTTTTTTTCCAGGAAATTAATGTTTTATAGATTTGGTGATTTCTTTTTTTCAAAATTCAGAGGCTACTAACTACATCAATTATTATCCCATGCAATTTTTTTATATTTATGTGTGTTTTAGTTATTTTATTTCTGGAGATTTTTTTTTTTTTCCACTGGGGTGTTCGGCAGAATGGCATCGAATTACAGTTCTGTTAATCATCATAAATGTTTTGATTGTTTAACTTGAATCAGTCAGTTTCTAAATCAGAGAATATTCAATTGTTTTGTAATATAGTTTGATAATGTATCTTCCTCTTCTAATTTGAGTGTGGTTTATTATTCATACCGGTATATTACCTCACTTAGCAACTAGGAACATCAATTTGTTGTCTCCAAGTGTCCAATTTTTGTCAATCAAAAGTAAATATGATGAAATATTTCACTTTTATCTTTTGATAATTGTACAGTTAGTAGAAAAAAATTTTAAAAGAAGAGAAAATAACTTCGAGGTATTCTAAATTTGGAGTCATTGGTTAACTGAGCTCATAATATTTTTATAATATAAAGTATTTTGATGATAAATATTTGCTCGTGAGATCCATAATGTACATTAAGGTGATTTATGAAGACTCTCAATTAATGTTTCTGTGATGCATGTTTTTTGTTTGTTACGTTAGTATTTCTTACACATTTTTTGTTACTATTTTTGTTACATTAGTATTTCCAGCACATTGTTAGACTTTCATGAATTATTTCAATAGTATTACTATTGTGTGTAACTTACGTATTTACCGATTGCTCAACTAAACTTCGATTCGTGAAAATAAATAATGATTCATACCTTTAAGTCGACGTTCACTTGGCTACCAATTTTAATTGACGAAGCTGTATTTTGATTTATAGTTCAAGTAAGAAGAAACATAGTAGTCGGGATAAGGACAGCAGTAAACAGCAATCATCGTCGCGGCATCCCCTCGAAAATACACTTTCTCCTCATAAAGAAGTCCCAGAAATCAAGGTTAAGGTCAGCAAATTATTACATTAAAGATTGAAACCTCTAACTGGTAATGTACTCAGAGTTAGCTTTGACACCGTACCTATGTACAAATGACGCAAAAAGTGTAGAGTGACGTAATCTCTTCAAACCTAGGAGTCCCTGGAAATGTGATATCATGATATTAAGCCTGCTGTATATCTGAATCAGTGAATATCATCCACTATAAAGGTGAAATAAGTCCAAATCGGGAATGCATATTCCAACTTTCTAGCGCTAACTCTGTACAATCAGTATTGCTACTTCACTTGAAAAGTCAGAACAAACATTTTTATAGTTCATTAGGTCGTCAGGGTAAAATTAAAAAGTGTAATTTTGTTCATATTACATCTCTGCATCTTCCGCAACACATATTTTTTAAGATGTTACATCCAGTGACCACCTCATGGTTGTCTCAATGGACATGTGGTTTAATCATGGAAATTCACAGTTAAGTTGTCTCTTAATGAAAATATACGAGGCATGTATGTAAACCGTCTGCGTCTATAATATTGAAGGTCGTCTCTTTAAGAAGTGGCCTTAATGGTATTTGGTGCTACCCAGGGATGGGTCAAAACTTTGTTCGAGTACCTTTACCTTTGAATGTCAATTCAATAGCCGAAACTTCAGGTGAATACTACAAACAGCGATGTTGTTATAAATGTCACTCTAACCTTTAAACAGTAACCTCGTCTTGTGTTATGCTACTGCTACCAGTGAATTAAACAAAGTAGAATACATTTTAATGCATAAGGGAAAGTGCATGTTACATATTAGTTAAATGACGCTAAGCACTTCAATTATCTTACATTGTGGTGGCTGGTTACTGGTTAGACCTTGTGACTGGTTATAGGCCTTGCAGTTAAACTTCAATCACTTCGGCAGGGAGTTCTTATGTAACTGATAATTTGGCAAGTTAGTACACTGACCAAGATACATGTAAATAGGTCCGCCAATAACATATTCACATAGATCAATCAACACATTGTATATGAACAACACACAGGCACAATTGATAAACATCACCAAACCACCATCATTGGCAAAATCAAAGGCGTGTGAGTACATTTACCAAAACAGCGTGTCAGCAACTTTAAAAGCTGCAACTTAATCATCAATTAATTGCCTTGTGACCATAACATGGGTGACCATTTACGAAAGCCATCAACTTACAGACAATATTTGGTGAACACTGCCACCACATGAATTACACATTAAAGAGCCAGAATAATACTATGTAGTATTGTTATTCCACATTCCTCATTACAATTCACTTACTTATCAACGAACGTTCGAAGGTTCGTTCGATAAAGTGTCCTGAAGGTTCTAAGACCTCTTCTAAGGCTAAAACTCACCGAAGGTCCTACCTCTAGTGCTACCTCCAGGTGGCGTCCCCGCCTGCTCCCCCGCGGCCCGCACCTCGCCAACAGGATGACGCCATCTTCTCCACGGGCGAGCATTCTGATGACGACGACCCGTTCGGTGATGACGAGCGGCGGAGCGAGGTGTCCACACACAGCAACGCCTCCAGCCGCAAACGACCGGCACAAACCGGTCAGTGGATTTTCTGGTTTCCTATTGCTGATCATTGGGGAAGATTGTTATTGATGACTGGTACACTGGCTAGATTTGTCCATAAATGATTAGAAAATGAAAATTGATAAATGACAATACATCTTTAGACCCTAAATGCACAGTAAAGCTCGATTGAAGTCCAGATGTCATCATGCTAGCCCAATCTAGTATGGTTTCTCATGCTTGTTGAGTACAGATCCTCGTATGAGCCTCTTGTCAGTAATTAGCCTGCAGATAATGTCAATTACATATATTAGTGTAGATAGAAACTACTTTGTAGTTTATCATGAATAATGTAGAAGTTCAGCCTCATGCTCAACACAGGGTCATGATGTACAAACTGAAGAATTCTGCAGATAGTGCAAGCAAGCTTAGTTTTTTATAATACATACCAAGAATCTCACAATTATGCTCCATTAAACAGCTGTGTCACCTGCCACTGCTGCCTTGAAAATAAAAAAAATAAATTACTCCCATTTCTCCATGTTAAGACGGTAGATTGTGCAAATAGATACGTAATAGCTAAGCTTTTTTACCAGCGGCCCCGCCTGCTGTCTCTCCACCTGCTGCTGCTGCTGCTGCTGGTGCATCAGACACGGACTCGAGCAGCCACAAGGCGGCCAAAAAGCCCCTTGAGCTGCTGCTCAGTGAGCTGTCAAAGTCTGATTCTGATTCTGAATCAGAATTGATTGGCACCTTGCCGTTCTCATCCGGGACGCTCACACCACCACCGTCTGTGGTGCCGCCGCCGCTGCCGCATAGTGATAAGAAGGCGCAACTGGCACCGCCACCACCACCACCACCTAAGGCAGTTGTCGCATCCAAGGTAAGACACATTTCTCGCAGTAGATTGTGTGTCCCAGATCGGCACTTTTCTACTATGATCGCATCAGGTAAGGCCTAGCTGCCGGCACTGTGCTGGCTGACTTCAGTAAGAGCCAGGTGGACCAGTACATAGTGTCAGTCAAAATACTTTCATCTTCAGCAAGCTGTTTCGAAATGTTTCATGTTTCAAGTTTGACAATCTGCCATCTGCCTAGATACTTATAGGTTTGGTGCGATAGAAGAGAATAAAGTAAAATCTCCCTGTGAAAAGCAGGATAAACTACAAGATCCTGTTATTAATATTTAAGGCTCTCCATGGACTAGCTCCACAATATCTAAGGGACCTCATTACACCATATGTGCCCACACGTTGCCTGCGGTTGCCTGAGAACCAACATCTACTCTCTGTGCCACATATACATTCAAAAACTGGTGAAAGAGCATTTGCCTAGGCTGGTCCACATTTGTGGAATTCATTACCTCATGATCTTAGAGAAATCTCAAATGTGGATTGTGAACATTTTTAAAAGGCATTTAAAAACTTATTTATTCCAAAAAGCATTTTACTAAATATATTACAATACTTTTTAAGAATAAATGGCTAACTATATAATATATATATATATATATATATATATATAATTCTACATTATTTCCAACTATGATAAATGTAAGTGATATTTCAAAATATGAGTCAATTGTATTGTCCTATGTGTACCAGATTTTATTGTTTTTTAGGAATTTAAGATATGCTAAGTGATTGTACTTTTAACTAGTTTTGTGAAGCGCTTTGAGCTATAAGACATATATTTATGTAAGTTAACTGCGCTATATAAATAAAGATTATATTATTATTATTATTAAAATAGTGGTTAGTGGAGACAAGAACTAAAAAAAAGTGGTGGATAAAACGTTAGTAGAGTGCAAGATAGATAATTTAAATGAAAGCAGAAATAAGAAAGGATAGAGATTTATTGTTGAATAGTTGTTTTTTGGGGGGTAAGCGAGGGTGTTACCGGTACTTCAGAAATTGGTCATTTGACTTGATTGCCTTGCCTTTGATTGATTTCTGTCCCAGGGGTATAAGCTAGTTACATGTATAAAGTTATCATACTTTATCATACTTGGTGTCCCTGACAGGTGGCAAAAACCATTGACGTGCTGGACTCTGATGATGAGTCCTCGAGTAAGACAAGTGACTCAGACTTCGAAGAACTCTCTTCACACCCATTGAAAAAGAAACGCAAGATGGAGGTAAGCCATTGATGGCAGAATTCATTAATGATTGTCAACATTACACATGGAGCCAATTGTACTGTAATGTATGTACAAACTCCCATTGTAAGTAAATGGGAGTTTCAATTATAATTCAGCATATTTAAGAAGATATGTCTAAAAATTTACAAAAAATATCAATAATATTAAACGCTCATGGAATAGAAAAATATATCATATCAAATATGGGCACTATTTAGAAGTGAATGTAATTACTTGCTCATGTAAAAGCCTACTTAACATGACAAAGGCTCCACCAACGTGCCCATGTCCTTACATGAGCAGGAGCTAAAAACACTCGAATTTCATATATAGGACATATAAACAATGTTGTTTGCCTTTGATCTGCAGGTGTCATCACCGGCATACTCCACTCATTCAAAAAGTAGTGCAGGAAGTGGAAAGTCAAAACGTGGCCGAAAGTCAAATGCAGAGAAAAGACGACTCGCAGAGGAAGCAGAACTAAAACAGAAGGTACTTGGGCCAAGTGAAATGCATATTTTTATTTTACTGCAATCACATGCAGATTTTTATTTTATTGCAATCACATGCTCTTATTATGTAAGACATGTCAGTATGATGACCTTGGTATTTCATTTATCTGCTGTTGTGTTTACTAAAAGTAGACAACTTATATTATTCCAAATAGCTTGTTATTTCAACACTACATGTAGATGCACAAAGTACATCATTTTCGTGAAGTACATTCCATTGTGCGGCCAGTATATTATTTTGATACTAGGCGAGGCCTTGAAGTGCATAATTCAGGGCGAAAGATAGCAGCAATATCATTTATATCAGAATGAGACATGCACTTGTCAACAGAAGTTAGTGGATTAATAATTAAAATCACTTGTCCCATTTATGAACTCCATCTAATTCACATTCATCCTTACACTTGGACTAATGTGTGTCAATATTACAATTATCTCCAATATTAATTGTATTCTTGTGGAGACAACACCGATACATATATTTGTCATTCACATATTTTTCGGTATACAAGAAAAATGGAGTTTACTGATTTCTGAATCCAACCACAGTAATAATGTATAGTTATCTAGAATCTATGTTTTTCAACCTATATGTGGACATACAATACTAATCTTCAACTATTATGATACCTTTGTTTATTTACATGTTTATTTTTATTATGGGAATTTTCCTTATCAACTTTACTGCAGAAAAATGAGTATTCGATTTTTTATTGTTTCGGACATTATTTACATTATTTACGTTATGAACGCAAGATTTTACGAGGAGCATAAGTTGTTTTGGTCTTGAGTCAAGAAACTCATCACCTGTTAAACTGTGTTATTTTGTTCTCATTGCTTATTTAGGCTTCAATAATTCTATTTAGTGTTTGTAAATGTGTATAGCATGGAATGATGGGCTAAACGTAAACAAAAGACACCATGATGTTTGGTGAAATATTGTTAATTCAGGAATATTTTTCTCCTTGCCTACAGTTGCAAGGAACCTTTTGTTACTTAGTTTGTAGGGACATAATAGGTTGTGAAATATAGTTTTAGCAGGAATTGCAACGAATGCTGGATGTTGGACATGAAAACCAAAAACACAATATTTCTTGTATACCGAAATATATGTGAACGACCAGAAGTTTTAGTTGACACATTGGAATATAATTAACATTTCCTTACCAGACTTTAGTCCAATTTTAATATTAAGTATGATCCACGTGTCCGGCTTCTAAATATTGTAATATGTCAGTACCAGGATTCAACAAGAGTACAGATTGAACAAAGATGTCTGTCTTGGATGATAGAAGTTGTTTTACTTGTGATGTTCACAATGATATTGGTATTTGATCATCCAGGCTGAGCTTGAGCGCCACGAGGCTGAGTCAGCAGCGCGCCGTGCAGCAGAGGCTGAGAGAGCGCGACGCGAGCAGGCTGCAACAGGTGAAGCGTTTTCTGTTTTACTGAAATTTTATTTTTTTCTTTCTTGAAAGTGGCCTTCTATTTCAGCCTAAAGTAAGCACAAATTTACTAAGATGTGATGACATCCGTCTTGGTGCATATATGCTTATTTAGGCTTTATTATAGGTTGCAAAACTGCATTGTTGGCATCAAAAACTAGTAGTTTATCCACTAAAGTGTTAATAATGAAAAGCTCAAATTCTTAGCATGAAACTCAACATGACATTCTCCCTTTTTTGTTGCTGCATTGTGGTTTTATCTGTAAAAAACTGAACTTTCTTTTTGCTTAACAGAAGCTGCTGCTGCCTCTGCGGCACGCTATAGCGACCAAGAAAATGACGCTGAACTAGCCAGACTACTCAATGAACCACACAATCAGCAGCTGCTAGAACTCCATGAAAAGCTTATGACATCGAATGATTTGGAGATGTTAAAAAATGTGAGTTTTGATATTTATTGCTTGAATCCCTGCACCAGTTACTATTATGTGTTATCATAAATAACATGCTTACAAAAGCAGGTGAGTTGTTAACGTGATGAAGTATATTGTCAAAGAATAGAAATGTTAGATATGCTGCACCATTATTATGCACATTTGATGTAAAAGAAAAACCACACTTGCTCAGTGGCCAAACTAATGCATTCGATCAAAACAGTATGATGTGTTTTGTGCACTTAATCAATTCAATTCATTGAAACAGTTCTCACAGATGAAGTTGTACATAATTAATTCATGCTGTGTAAAGTCGTGATAAACTGTCTAAATATGTGAAGAAGCAATAATGTCAACAGAAAGGTTTTTCGTCTTGCGTAACGACGTGTCATGTCAAATATCACCCATCCCTCCCATGTTAAATGTGACGTCTACTGTAGTCTGTTGGTAACTGATATTACGTCTCGCAAAAACCATCTGATTATATAATTTTCATGTGGTCGTGTAAAAATGTTTATGAAGAAGGCAGCATGGACCTTTTATTTGAAAGTATAATGTCACATGTAAACATTATTAATTGTTAACATTATTAATAGTTTTTACAGAATTTTTTTTGATAGCTTAATCTTTAACAAGTCATTTTTTCTGTGCAATCCTGCTTTATATTAAAAGAATGCTTCTACATGTAATAAGTTTGTGATAATAATGCAATGCACTGTATTTTCAGGTTGTCGCAGTCATTGAAGAATGCGGCATGTATAATGTTGGAGACAATAGTTTTGATTTTGACCTTTGCAAATTGGAACGATAAGTGATATATTACCTTGAATTAGGAACAATTGAGATGTGCATGCTGGGAAGTATTTGTGGATTTTATTCTGGACACAGTGCCGTGATGGTGATATGGTAGGAGTTATAAGATCTCAGTCATATACATACACTTGTAGTGGTAGTATGTAATTGAAACAGTTTGAATGGATCTGATGTAAAGACAGTGTGGTAATGGTTCATTGAATAGTTCATTGGTAGGATCTAGTCCGCAGTTCAAGCTATACTTTGCATTTTAGTTTAATCTAGATATTTTAAATGAGACTAGAACAAAGTTGTGAATCCGGACTGCATTTTTGGGTCACAATAATACATATAAGAATGTGAAGCTAGCTACATGACCTGGATACAGGTTTTACAGGATTTCTTTTGGAGATAATTGATGAATATATGAGACTTTTTATTCTTAGCAGTGGTTGATGCTATGTAGTCATCTAATATTTTTTATGTATTTATAATTTTGTACTTTCCTACACAGAATTAATATTTGATTTATGATAATTAGAATAAGAACACACTACAAGAGATTTGTATTTACTATATTTTGTATTTAGATTAAGACAATGATTGAATACAATGCAACAATTGATGTATGGGCTTAGATTATACTTTTTATTAAATATAAAATGTCTAACTATAGTTTTTTTTGGCCATACGATTGAATATAATATACATAACAGTTGAACAAGTATTGATCCAACTTTGTCAGCAATACTGGAAATAAGCACATAAATTTGAAATTGAGACTAACAGCACTAGTGAATATACTGTAGACATGTACACTAGAAAACATTAGAGGGGAGTGTGCTTTAGGAACCGGTCTGGTAACCTGTTAGGCATTAGTATCATTAAATCCAGTTTTTATCTCAAAAAATTGTCTATGTTGAGTTTTTATGTGCTCTTTTTCAATACATATTCTCTCAATTTATGCGCATGATTTTAACTTTCAATCACATTTGATTTTGTAAGAAGATGCAATAACTGATGGAGGCTAGGTAAAAAAAATTATAGTAAGAATTTTGAAAGCATTTAGTGTGATGAACTTTGGAAACTGGTGATTTGAAAATAATGATAAATGTACATAAAACCTTTACTGTGTTGTATAGAATACATAGCCTAGAGGGCTGTATGATAATATTTACTGGTACTCAAATGGCTATATAGTTATTTATAAAGTGATGTTGCAATTGAAATTGTGTGATTGTTTATTAAAAATAATACTATAACATTTTCGAAGACTGTTGACACAGATTATTCTACCAAAAGTTATTTATGAAAATATATAAATGTATGATAAACTGCTCTATCCCATATTTTGTTATCACAATACAGTATTTGCAGCTCTACAGAAAGAAATGCCATATTAATGCCATGTCTTTACAAATAATCAAAATGTTGTTTGAGTCTGCATTAGTTGTGTGATGTTAATTGTTGAGTGAAGTTAAATTGTAAATATAAATGCGTTATTGTGTGCATTGTTATGTGATCTGTTGTCTGTAGATCCTGAAATTAGTGCTCATGTAGAAAATAAAATAAATAATGAAAAATAAGAATGAAGTTTCCCCGGCATGCAGCTTACTTATTTATGAATTGAATAGCATTGGTGGTTTCAATTTAAAAAAAATGACATGTGATTGTTGATTTACATTATTGCCAAATGATTTTTTTAAGATTCAAAATTTAATATTCTTGCTTGCGGATTTTCAGTTTCTGTGGCAATAATTTTTCTTACTATAACAATAGAACAAATTTGGATTTGTGAAAGTTAGTGGGCAACTGACATATTGTGGCCAGCTAATGATCTCAAGTGATGATTACCATGTTGAATTGTTAGTGTGAGGGGGAAATAGAATATAATTTTAATGTTTGTTTAGATAGATATGGTTTTTCACAATTTTTATGTTATAAGGTCTAGTTGGACCAGTTTATCTCTGACAAGTTGAGTAGTTGAGCACAAACCTCAAGTTTCAAATAAATACACTCAAAGAACAGAAATTACTCAGTCTGACTAAGTCAGATGGGCTAGTTGTAATTATTTGGTCATAAAAAAATAGATTCACCATATTTATTTTGTTTGTTTAAATATTTGTGTAGTCAATATGATGACCTATCATACTGGTTGCTAAGAAGTTGATAAATGCATTTGGTTTATCTTAGTTACAAGTATTTGTATTTTTCTTTCACACTAAATACAAGATTGATCAATAAGTTATGATTTCTAATTAGCCATTAACTACATTAGTTATTTTTAAGTTAACCATCTTTGACTCAGAATCTTAATAATTTGATCGACTTTGGAGGTGCTAAAATGCGAGTATCAACACCTCGACCTACTTTAGCAGGTCGTCACACGTACATTTTAGTAACGTGACAATCTGCCGATGTATGTCGATGTGGTAGTGCGTGTATCTGCATAATTTGATAATTGTACAATAGATTTGATACTAATTTCTTATAAATTCAATTGAACAAAATATTTTGTTTTGTCCTTTACAACAATTGGTTCTCTTTTGAAGCATGACATTTGGTTTAATTTTATTTTCATTTTAAACACATAATTAGCAATAAGATAGTAGTAAATGCAATATAAAAGAGCTGTTAATCTTTTCCCAACAATCTACATGCTTAACCTTGTCTATGTTATAAAAATTCTATTGCATTGGTAGCAAAATTGGTAAAAATGCAAGAATGTTAAGTGAATCACTTAACCTTTATAAGTAAAATGGTAATGTACCTTAAATTAAGCACCTTTATTTCAGAAAAAAACATCTGATACTTGTGATCAAATTTACATAGACATAAAATAGTTCCAAACATTTAAAGTACTCTTTGATAGGTTAAAGAAAGAGCCACAGAGAAATATATTGGAAGGCATGGAACAAACACAACCGTAATTAGCATGATAATAGATCGTGGTCACCATCAGATGGCCCAATAAAATGCATATTGTGTTAACTAATGTAAAATCTGACAATTGCCTATAAAAAAATATGGCGCTGCTTTTTCTTTTCATTTGCCATTGTGCCAAATCATTGTTGGGAGGAATATATTAAAACCATTTAATCCTGGATGGTAGCTGCCTTAACAAGAACTCTGCTTTTAATGTTGCAAATCATTACTGAAAGTAATTCTTTCAAAAGAATAATCACACTTGTACCTAAATATTCAAATGCTATCATTAAAGCGTATTGAACTCTGAAAAATAATCCTATTTCCCTTTTCTAATCACTCCAAATTTGTATTTAGCAGTTGATAAATAACGTCACATTATTTCATCATTTAGCACATACACTACATTGTGATAACTTGATATACTTCTATGCTTATTTTTTGTGGAATCATGGTTGATGTTACTAGATATTGTGATGTTAATTATCCTCCACTAGAGCATTTGAGAGGGCACTTCACACTCATCCCGTACATTTTTTTGTTTAAACCATCGTAGCACAGCTATTAATGAACCAACAATAGTGTTTGAGGTGTCAAAATGAAGCTACTTACTTATATTTTCGTAATATAAATACCACTATTATGATTCATTAAAATTACATGATCTATGGTGCATTTTATTATGAAATAACATATTCACACACATCCCGTAGGTGGCGATATGCAATTTGAACATGTTTATTTACGTTTATTCTTACTAGAAATTTTTTCACACTTTGGCTCCAGAAAAACTATTGCGTTCAAGGTAGTAATATTCTTTGGTACTTGTTTGGATCTTACCCGGTATATTTTTTTTTCAAAGCATGCGGGATGTGTGTGACCTACAGGCCCTGTGTGAAGTTCACTACCTTCTAAGATTTGTCTTATTTGAGGTTCTACTGTATATATCGGATGAATATTACATGTATCAGAATAATTCAATGTACACACTGTAGATCTATTCGTCTTGAATTCTTTTTGACAGCTACAAGTGACAATAAAAAAATCTTATGGTTTCAGTTTAACTGTTTGAAGCCATATTATTGAAATTAAAGATTATTCTACTTGATTGCAATGCTTGTTACATGTTCCAATAAATGTCTGCTGATTAATGTTTTTTTATCTGTTTTTGTTAGATATACATAGTCCCATACAGGATTTAGCTAGCGGTCTTCTTGCGGAATATATTTGGTAAGAAACTGTAGATCTACCATTTTCAAGATTTTGAAGAATATTGCAGATCATGTGGAAGCATACTCACAAATATGTGCTTTTTTGTCAGCACTCGCTCAGAAAATTATTTTGGTTAAAGGAAACATAACACACACCACACCAAGGCAACATTTGTCATAATTTATTAAATTTGTTTCACTGTTTATTTACTTTGCTTTACTAATACAAAAATAAGAAATCATAAAATAAGCATAACTTGTAGACTGAACATAAATAATATACTCATGACAGTCGTTTTAAAGAAGTACTCTAGAGTCTATATATTTTTCATAGAATTGTAGCATAATTAATTAAATGCGCTTCAATCGTCCAGGGGCAAGAATTTAAAGTTACAAAAGCATCAACATGATGATGATAATTTTATCCAGCAACATTGTGCATAACATTGACAGTCTTTTTATTGTTCTCTATCAGATCAATTAAGAAAAGTCGAACAACTCCACGTCGAAGATGAGAGTAGCATTAGGTGGAATTACACCACCGATCCCGCTTGCTCCATATGCATAATCTGGGGTACAGGTCAGTTTCGCTCTTTGTCCTTTACTCATCTGCATCACACCTTCATCCCAGCCTTTGATAACTTGCCCCATGCCTATCTTGAATTCGAAATACTTGTTGCGGTCTCTTGAAGAATCGAACTTTTGTCCATTGGTCAATGTTCCTGTATAATGTACCTTCACTGTTTGTCCAGCCTTTGGATATGACTGGCCATCACCAGGGTTGATTGTTTCTACTGTAACACCCATTATTTGTAGAGTATTTGAAGCTAAATGCTATCGCCGGCTTCTGAGGTACACGCTTAAATTTTCAAGATGGAGGCGGTGGATTACTTTGACAGGTGGCGCCTCGGTTGTAACAACGCTTGTTTTCTTCAATGACTAATCCCTTTTCTAGGCGCTTCATAGTATTGCTATCACAACGTCATTAGCACTTTTGTCACAAAATCACAACGTCTCTGACTATCCAGATGGAATGCCAGAAGTTACATTTCCACTCAAATATTTTCATGATTTTATCATGTGTTGATTGTGATACATCACTCATAATCATTTGACCAATACATGAGCGATGAGAGTGTTTAATTTAGTCTGGAGTTGAGAAGGTCGCTGAACTCATCAAGTACAAGATTACACTGCACTTTCCTCAAGATTCCATTCTTACACGGTGGTCACAAAGAATGGCTTTCTATGCTGTGGCGTACGTCCTTCTTTTTGAGACGTCCTTGTGGGAGATGCTATCACGTTTTACTGTTCATCGTCACTGACCAATAACTTGTCTCATTCATGGTTTGCTCATGGAACCTCTTCAGTGGGCGTACTGGTCTTTTTCCTATTAAAAGCTTCCTGAATACATATGTTAGGAAATAGCCTGGTGGCATGAGTTTTTCCCCAATCTTGCTTCACTTGCTTGTAAATTCAATTCGAATTGCTTTGAGAACAGAAGGAAAGGGAATGAGAACTGGTGATAGAGATGGTAAAAGACCATATCTGAATTTGTATAGCATTAACAATTTAGAGTTTCTGTGTCTGTCCTGGAGTTTGGGCAAGTGTCGTTCGTTCAGTTTTTCAGCTACAAAACCGGGATGTGTACGTACTGCTCTTCCTTTTATTGCCCTCTACTGCGGCATGTCTTTCTGGAGGTGTGAATCCAACACTGCCGAGCTATAGATTTGAGAAGGGAGCGTACTAGGGTGCAGTACGCTGTGTCTGTTTACAATGGAGCAATTCTAAGATTACTTCTCAGTAAATGGAGGACTGGGGATGTCTATTGTGGTTAATCCTTAGTATGTTATCCTTCCATTTAAGAATATATTATCAGACATGATCGTTCATGAGTACATGTGGTTCTTAACTTGCCTTAGGAAGGTGTGACATAATTGGTACATAACTAGTCTCTGTGTTGAAACTGATCAAGGATATAGCACTTAGAGTCAGTGAACTTCATGCCCCAGTTCTCCTTTATCTATTGTTATTTAGCCCGTCTATCATCAAAGTCTCTTTGAAGCTTTACGTGGTCTTGTTACGAGTTTATGCTACTACATGTCTGGGATAAGGAATGACAATCCGAGTACATGTATACAAAAGACAGTTTATGAAGAATAGTTGAACTTGGGAATTTGCAGAAGCAGATAAATCATTTATCCAACACATAGTGCTCCATATTCATCCACAACCTCTCCAGAAGTTTTCCCATCGATTAGACTTTACCGGCTCTTTAGAGAGTTGGTTCTATGAGGTGTTGTGATAACGACTGGTCGCCCATCTAACTACTCTTCTTTAACATCTCTAGTCTATTTGCATCGGGCATGGAGCATGCTCCCATCATATGGAACCTACACATCAACGCAAACTCCCACAAACATTTATAGAGAAAATCCAACTCTCAGCTGCACGATGGGTCCTAGCTATCGTCCTACTCAAGAACAAGCAGTGTTACATCTCTACCGAATCAGCTGCATCTAGAACCACTCCATAATAGGCGCCGTATCCAAAGACCTTCATATACAAAATCCTCCACACCCAGGTTGCAGTGCATATGGAAGATCTTAACCTGAGATTCAGGACTAGACAAACTCGTGTCAAGGACCATGGGCAAGAGCATCATGGGAGGGTGTGTGTACCAAAGGCTCATGCATTGACTATGTTATGAGTAAATTATATCTATATTAGACCTCTACTAAAGTGAATGCATGTGCCTATGGTGTGTACTATGATTTACAAACACTATACCATACACATTACTACTATTCTGTATCTGAGTGAATACTCCGCAGCCACCAGTTTTTGATGATTATAGCAGAGGGAGGCCACGTGACGTGGTGTTGGTACATGGACCTCCACAGGCAGGCTAGGCAGCCAACTGAGCCTCGGGGTTGTGGTTGTGTTATATCGAAGGTATCTAATAAGCACATGGACCATATGTATGGTAGCCAGCGCATCCGTTTATTTATGCTCTTATATACTTAATCACTTCACATCACATTAAATGAGCTGACACAGTCCTGAATTTCAATTTCAATATTTCCACCAATATTTCAGTGTGGCTTTGCAGTACTGCTAACCATGTACTAGTATTGATTACATAGGGTAAAACGGAAACCGTTTAGACCTATAATGGATTAATTATATATTTTGTTAAGGTAGATAGATATCACTTCAATTCTGCACTTCTATTTCATCAAGGGGGTGGGGGGTGGGGAACAAACACACATTAAAACGAATTTTTTAATACAGGCGCACTGGAAGTACTTTCTTGGAATTTACAGTAGTGTATATCGACTTTTTTGTAGGTGGTGTTTTATGTTGTCCTATATGATATATTGGTATTTTAAGTGAATTAATGCACACCACCAGTAGATCAGGGAAAACAACAGCATGTACTACCTAGTAAGTGTAATGCTAAGATTAGAATTTTAAGGAATGGGTAAATGTCTCTCAGACTCTCTTCTATATTAAATTTATTGCAATTATTTACACTAAGGTGGCTTCTGTGAGCATCGATCTAGACTTGAAACCACCTTGGAACAATATGCACAACGCCTAACAGTGAAAGTCAGACTTATTCTTGTGTGAGGGGGTGACACGTACAGGGGTCGTGAGTTCCATGTTCCACTATTTATTTTCACCCCTATGTTCCATGTTCCACTATAATTTCTTATGTTCCATGTTCCACTATGAAAATGATCCCAAGAAAACAATTTTGAACACATTTATCAGCAATTCTTTATTCTATATTCGGACCTACAGTATGTCGACATCTGGCGTAACTGTGCAGCATGAATTGGAGTCAGTGACAACGGAAAAGGATCTAGGAGTCACCGTAGACAATAAGTTACAATTCTCTGACCATGTCAGACAAATTGTGAATAAAGCCTACAGAGTACTGGGATGCCTGAAACACACCTTCAAGTTTATGACCTCTGAAACTATGCTTCTTCTCTACAAATCACTTGTCAGGCCTTTATTAGAATACGCCTCATGAGAGTCATGTGTCTGGTCACCTTACCTCAAGAGCGATAAGGACTTGTTAGAGAATGTACAGCGACGGGCCACCAGAATGGTTCCAGAATTGAAAAAGCTTTCATACTCTGAGCGACTCCAAAGTCTGAAACTGCCAACCCTAATCTTCCGAAGAAAACGTGCTGACATCATTCAAACCTACAAGATTCTTTCCGGCAAGGACACATTGAATATGGACACTAGGTGCTCCAAGTGTATCGACAAATCCATGTTCCAGAGTACACTTAGTCATAAAACCAGAGGACATGACCTAAAACTATAGAAACCTGAAGCAACTGGTGTTCGGCACAGATTCTTGGCCACTAGAGTGGTCGATGACTGGAACCACTTGTCCAGTGAAACAGTCCATGCCGAAACCATAAACCAGTTCAAGGCTGGTCTCGCGAGAGACTGGTCAGACCACCCAGACCTATACGAGTACCGATTCTCCTAGTAGCAACTCGGGAGAAAACCGACTGGTAACAATCTCCAGAACAGTGTTAAACACATGTACAGTATTGAGCACTGAAGATAAACATCCTACCTCTGCCGGTCTCAATACTCATTTATGGGTAATTACTGACTGTGTACGAGGTGAATACGAGGTGAATATGCGGACCCGAATCAAATATTTTCTGTGGAAGTCTTAATATTTAACCAAATCAAATAATCTTCAGTCCTGATAAAGGGAAGACATAGGATGAGAACTGCTAAATAGGAAAAGAAGAAAAAACAAGCGAATAAAAATATAACAAAAAGTATACCCCTGGGATCCGAACGAACCGATAATGTACTGATTAGTGTTAATTCTTTGATGCATAAATATAACATTCGTGTGGCTGTGTGCAAGTATAGAGAACTATATTTTCTAACATTTTTGGTTTTCTTATCTGATGTAGTAGTACTTGTTAGGTACCAGAGAGATCACCAGAAGCCTCTACCTCTATACTACCAGTACCAAATTTCAGCAATGATCGATGCTTCTTGTATTGAGGACACTGCAGTGATTTCTTTTATCATAACCAAGGGAGTAAGAAGCCTTTTTGTAAGGAGGGGTTCACATTTGCAAGGGAGCATACAGCAAGGTATGTGTGTGTGTGTGGGGGGGGGGGGGGGTGATATAAAAGGATATAGGAGGAGATAGCTTTCAGCCTATGTAGAGCTCATGGAACGAAACAAAAACATGGATGTTGCTTCATTTGAAGTTGCAGAATTGATCTTTGTGAATCACTTTTCAGTTCCATATTATGGGTATGTTGACTGAACTCTGTCAACAATTTTGCCAATATCCATTTATAGGGCCGCCCCAGGTTGTTAGTGAGGGGAGGGTTAAGATGAGCAAACAATGGTGATAAATGTGCTATGGTAGAGGCGTCTGGGGGCATGCTCCCCCACGGAAATTTTGAAATTTTGTGTGCTCACATGTCCAA
Organism: Streblospio benedicti; assembly: GCA_019095985.1. Lineage (NCBI taxonomy): Eukaryota > Metazoa > Annelida > Polychaeta > Spionida > Spionidae > Streblospio > Streblospio benedicti. Next base: position 15,336,680 of record CM032665.1, read on the forward strand.
TCTGAGTCATTTTCTGCATCAATTTTTATCATATAAAACTGTTTGTATTTTCAAACATTTATGTCTCTTTAAACACATTGAGGATGGGTCTGATCCTTCAAAGCCTTATCCTAAAACCCAGCCCAGATCCTTTGTGCAAAGCCATTATAATATGGATATTCTGAAATTGGCCTATTGAAGGTCTGGAGAAGGGGTGCAACAGTCTACGAGCACTTACTGAGGGTTCACACTCTGTACTGGAGTGTATACGTGCCAGTTTAAGCAGTGTAAAAATTTTGAGGAAAAGGTAACTGTTGCAAACTTTTATATTAGAGGTTTTAGTCAGGCACCCCAGCAACTAGGACAATATGAAATATTGTATAACAACACAAAGTGTAGTGTCTACCCTCCTATGGTTGGGTGTAGTCAGATAGATGTAAATGTAAATGTGGTGGTTCATAGTTGTGATTCAAGTCTTGCTCTCAAGACTTTACATTTTACAGCAGGTCATTGGCACACTTATGCTAATTTCTCACACAATCATTCACTTACTCTTTCAACCCAATGACCTGTACCTAATTAACGTGTAGGTGCCACAGAGCTGTGTGCAACTATTTAGGTATGAGTTTGCTTAACACCCACCAACAGAGCTGACTGGCAAGTGAACCCACAACCTTCTGGTCACGAGTCTAACTGCCTATTTACTCACCCAAAGAAGTGTGAAGAAAGTGGCAATACTGCCGGCCTTGTCCGAGCACCGCCTTCTTGACAGCGTCGTCCCTGGGGTGACGTGGCAGGCTACGCCCATGCACGGCCCCGGGGTGGTCTTGCGGTTCTCTAGCTGACTCCTCGTTGTGTACTAAGCTCTCCACATATGCCCCGGCCTGGGTTCCGGTTACCCATTGCCCAGACGGTGTTCACCCCTGGGTTTCACGAGAGGCCTCCACGCGGGGAGGACTTCGCACCAGTGCTGACAAGCGTGTGCTTCAGGCGTCCCCTCCACACAGCCATGCGGGTTAGACCACGAGAGGAAGGAAGGCCACCGGCCAACCTTGGAAGACAAGTGAATGAGGGCCTATTCCAAGGAATAGGTCGACAACCCTACTTGCTGCCCATCCAGCATCTAAGAGAGAACTGCCACTATTCGGCTCATAACCAGTACAAGAGAGTACTGTTCCCTAATCCTACAGTGGCCATAATAAAGATTAACAACAGAGCCTATCAAGGTGTGTGTAGCCTAGGAAAACTAACCTACCCCAGTAAAACTTATTACAAGGGGCTTTTTATAGTCTGCGACCATGCTACAATGAGTCACGCACTGGAGGCCTACTTTACAAGTTTTGCTACAGAAGCACATTAGGTAGATGCTGTAGAAACCAAACATTGGCTGGTCAGAGATTATGAAGTGTAGGATATCATATTGACACCGCAATAAAATGTGGTCCTTATGGTCATGGTGTATTCGAAACCTCTCTTATTTAACAAAAGTAGGGTAAAATTGATCAAAATACCGTAAAATCGCGACAAAAGTGCGAAAAAAATTAAGGGACTTGCCATGTTACATGTTCCACTATAACTTCCTATGTTCCATGTTCCACTATTTTTTTTACCCCTATGTTCCATGTTCCACTATTTTTTTACCCCATGTTCCATGTTCCACTATCCTGTGTCACCCCCCTCATAGTAGTAAACACCACACACAATTGTCTGGGCTAGCGTGTCTGTACTGGTTAATATTGGAAGTCCATGAAAGTTTTTTGAAAGTCAAATGAGTATAAGTAAACTTAGAACCTGACTTGCATTGAGGATAAATGCCCTGTAATTGGAGTGGGTTGTTAACGACCCTGATTAATCAGCAAAGGGTATGGTGTGCCTCATTGACCACAGTGGTGTAATTAATATGTATGCAGTAATGGATCAATGCACTTAATTGTCTATACAATACCTTAATGGCCCTTAGCAACTGAGATGTTTGTTTATAGTATTCCTGTGTTTTAATGAAGCATATGAGCGACTGCTCTATGTTGAATTTCCTTGAAAATCAGTTCCACTTATCCTATGAGCCTTACATTGAATGTCCCAAGATACAAATCACAAGGCTCCCAGAGGTATACATTTCTGTCATATATGATCCATTTATTAACTCTATGCATCATCATAATTTCAATGTATTTACATTGCGGTAGGGCTTACTTCACGTCACCTTCACAAATGCATGTTATGTTCAGTCTCCCAGGTAAGGCCTCAAAAGTTACTCTTCAGCAGGACTAGTAACTTTAGAAAGGTACTACTCTTACCCCAAAGTTGGCCAAAGTTACTTGTTCTGACAAGTTGTTCAATACATTTTGGTTTAGCAGCTACTTGTACGCAGGACGTGTGAATTGAATTCAGCACTAGTCCTCCCTAATTTTTACTAGTCTAGCCAAGCGGATTAGTGACTAAATGGGAGACTGATGCTATGTTGATCACTGTTATAATATTGAATTTGTACGATATAGAAATCAACTAGATGTATGAGCATCCATTTATTAGATATGCATCATCATAATTTCAATGTAAATAGTCATTGTAGTAGGCCTTACATCACCTTCACAAATGCATGTTTTGTTATGTTGATCACTGTTGTACTGTTGGAGAGGGGTTTTAAAATACGTGCTGTTCAAAATGTAGAAAATCAAAACCGACAGGTCTATTTTGGTTGGAACTTGGAAATACACAAACAATACTAAAATAAATGATAGATCTAGTGATGAAAGTTATGCAGAAAATAGCTGAACAATTGATATGAAAGATGATACAGATAAAGGACGAGACAGGTTGATTTACGTTGAGTTTTCATTCCTGCTTGTGTGCATTTAATTCGATTCCTCTCTCTCTGTTCTAGTAAGCACATTCCCACTACCATATTGACATAGCAGAAGTTATTAAGCTTCCACTAACTGCTGTATTAAATGGCCCTGAAGCGTCTGGAACTCACGACCACATGGTTCTGGGATCAGAATGATACCATCAATCCCAAGCAGCTCAGTGTCTGCTAAATTGACTCTATACACCCACCTGGTCAGCCAGTGATCAATACTGGCCTCAAGCCTATTATCACATATAGCAAAAACAGCTTGGTCCATACAATCGCCATTACTGTTTTCTCTGTACTGTTAGTTTTGTAGAACTTTTTGAGTTCTTTAAAGATTGAAATTTTGCAATTATCTTGAAGGAATTGTTTATCTCTGATTGAAGTGCTTAGCAGCCTTGATCACGATTGATGTGTGCTCAGGGACGCAGGCGACGGTGGCTGTAGATCAATACGGCGCTGTTATTGCCTTCCCAACACAATAAACTCGCCCTCAGACGCTAAAGGTGCGAGCAGAAGATATACCTCATATAGAGGCAGGCATTTGCTAATGTGGGATAAGTGAGCCATGTTCAAGAAATAGATTGTTTTTCAAGGTTTAAGATAAATCATGTAGTTTACAGAAAGAAAATCCCAAGTAGACAAATAAGGGGTAAAACTTTCAGTAGGTATGAGGCATCAATAACTCGAAGTTCAAAAGGTGAGGTAAACAAGCGGTTATGTTTTATGGATATATGTATGGATTGTGACTTGCATGAATTTTTCATGCTTCTATAGCTACTATAGATACATTTGTTAGAGTTACATGTTGAGTAAACTATTTGACGTTGGATTGGCCTTAGATGGGTATGTGTGTCTTATATTCAACTTATATTTATAACTTTTACTTGAGTTAGCAATTTAGTCTTGTTTACTTGTTTATTCATTTGAAAACCATGTTTTTATTATTTCTATTGGAAATCTCTGAAGTCATTGGAAGTGTGAAAATTTGTCAGTAGTAAATTCAGAGATGGAACATTTTGAGAAATCGTGATCTAAAAGACTTCGAGAATCGAATTTAATTTATTGTGATTTAGAATCAACATATTGATATTCTATTGAATGAGATAAATTCTTAGGAATGGATGAAATCTTTTGCATTAAATCAGATTGCAATAGTGATAATTATAATTGTTAACCATTTCAACAAAAATTGCACTGATTGTTAAAGGTCGATTGTTAACAGATGGAAAATCATATAGGTTGTGAAATATATTCCACATGTTATGTGGTTGTGAATTTAATATATTGCCTAACATATTGCCCAGGGCTTAACACTAACTTTTTTTCACGTGCACAGCAGGGCACGTGATGGTCCAAATCGATGTGCCCTGATCTACTTTTTATGTGCCCTGAATTCTTGTAGCTAAACTGCAGACGGCAAAAAAAAAAAAAAAATAAATAAAAAAAAAAATAACAAAAGTTCTACTATCAGATCAACATGAAAACTTCATTTATACAATGTATTTTTCACCATAGGGAATACCAACATTGCGGATATGATGGTCAAGTTTGGCTAAAATATGATAACTGGTGCTTTTTTATGGCGTGCCCTTCAGGGCACAGAAGTTTAAGATTTGGTGTGCCCTGACTTAGATTTTATGTGCCCAGGACACCAGGGCACTAGCTAGCGTTAAGCCCTGTTGCCTAGCATATTGCCAAACATATTAGACATCTTTTTTAAGTGATAAGTGACAAAGTTGTATACTGTTTCTGAATATCAATAAAAAGGAAAGATCAAACCATGTTCTAACACATTTTTATGAATTTTTACTGCCGTTCTAGGGCACTGATTGGTTGAACACAAAGCATGCAAAAGTGTAAAACTTTTTAAATCCTTTATGAAAAATGTCTTATCAGGTACATTCGATTTTACAGTTCTTATCAGTGGGCTGGCCTGATATATCATTATAAATGTCCTAATTTTAACATGCCCATATTGCACACCTTTTTTACTGTCCGTATCATTTTACCTAAATTCATATATGTGAATATACGTAAAGCCTTTTTGATAGTTGACGCTAACTTCATGCAATGTTGGCTAAATGAGGACTGATCATTTTAGTTTCAAATCAATTTTACACATCTATTTAATTTTTCTGTATGTTGTCTGCTTTTTGTATATACATGTAGGTATTTGATGAGTTATTTTAATTTTCTGTCATTTCGCTGCCTTGACATTAATTGTCAGGGGAACAGGGGTCAAGACTCAAGACATGAGATGCTGTTAAAACAGTGGTGTGTAGATAGTGTTTTATATTACTGATGAGAACCGTGAGTGGTGGTGGTGGTGGTGGGGGGTTAACGAGTAGGGGATTGGCAAGTGTTATCAAGCCAAGGGTGGGTGTTGTCAGAACACGCGTTGGGGCAGGGCTTAGGAAAAATTTGCATTGACTATTCTAATGCATTTTAAATGGAGTTAACCCCATATCACTTTCTGCCGAGAGGTGCCGCCATGGGGTACCGCGCGGCGCTGTATGCTACAGCTTTTATCAAAGACTTCCTATAGAGCAAACCCCTTAGATCCACATGCTAGTCTCACAAACTACTCACCTTAGCACACCTGTAATAAAAGCCCTTTGATCTTTCTATTATATATGTGGACATTACAGTTACTTAGGCTTCAAAATTAGGTAGTGACCTGCTTTAAATTACACAGGCTGTGGGGACAACTTTTCCTCAAGTAATTTCCTCAACTAATGAGAGCAGCTGCAGATGGACTGGTTGGAATTATGAGATTACTTTGTGTGATCCCTTTGATAATTATATGTTAAGTTAATTAGTTATCTAATTTTGCTTTACCCTCTCACATTATGTGTTTTTATGAGTTTAAAGAATTATTGATCTCTGTAAACAGCCATAATGCAGTAAAAAGTGTGGGTTTTTAAGTGTAGCGAGGCAGGTCCGGCTAGCTTCTGCCAAGAGTTTCCATCACAGCGCTATGGGTTTTCACGCTTACGCTGCCAGTAATGGATTTTTTACATGCTGGTGATATTCCCCCTGAGCTATTGTTATTCTGGCATTAATGCCCACATTGATAATCTACAAATGTTGGTGGTCATTGTGTAAAGAGATAGTAATTAGAGATGTTGTGCCTCAGTTTGTGTTTTGCGTGATCTGTACATATTAAGGGGCTGAGCATGAAGAATCTTGACTCGCACACATTTACTAGATCCTACTCGCTAATTAATATTATGTGCTCAACCTGTAAAATATTTCTCTTGCTCTGCTTACCAACTGATTAACAATTACAAAACAAGGCTCAAAGCATGTCAAAAAATTTCATAATGTTCAAAGAAAGTTTTTTTTCCAATGCATATAATTGATGCTCAGATACCCTGGGGTACCTAATAGAAATCTGCAACTTTGTCTAATTTCTTTTTCATGGCTATAACCTGGTTTCAAAAAGTGAAAATCTATTTTCGGTGTTTAAGAAATTTGAAAATTTTCGATACATTTTTTTCGAATACACAAGGATGTAATAAGACCATAAAAACTTACTATAAGTGTCTTAATATTTTCGGACATTTTCAATGTCCATCGTCTGAGACTTCTGTCACGTGCTGCCACCTGGTGACAGAAAAGTCTCAGACGATGGACATTGAAAATGTCCGAAAATATTAAGACACTTATAGTAAGTTTTTATGGATTTATCACAAAATTAGTGTTACTTGTTGATAGAAAAAAGAAATCCAATGAATCTCTTTACAGATGTAATAAGAATTAAAGATTTGTCCTTTTTACAGGAAACCCCTCCCCTAATGCTTAAGTCACAATGCTCGGTATATGTCCGACATCGAGGGAGCTCGGTGGATTTTTTGGTTTTTACCAAGTTCTCCTCATCGGCAGTATAGCTTGGTGATGTGAATTGGCTCCGTCAGGTGACTTAACAAACACTGGCTGATGTCCGCATGTATTTTTCTGTCGATGTGCTAACAAATACCTGCCAATACTGGTGAGACATCCACCAGTGCCCGACAGGTAATCATATGATAATCGGCCGGTCTCTGATGGGGCCTTTAATTACTGAACAACCTGTGAAACATTAGTTCCAGGAATTTTTTGTTGCATAACAGTCCCCGTGTGATAATCGGCAGTATACCGGACGAGGCGTAACCTTTCCTGCTGACCTCCAGTTACTGTGCAACCATATGCCCTCCAGTAACAACAGCAGGCTTTCCGTAACAGCGGTAGGTCCTCCCGTAACAACAGCATGCCCTCTTATAACAATCACATTGCAAAGTGCTTCAACTGATGGGCTGATCAATAGAAAATCAATAATCACTCATACTTGATATTGGGTGATTTTTTTTCCAAAACACTTTTCTTGAGACTTTTTCATCAGTTTTCTACTGCTGGCATGATGGCATCATTAGCTCACCGGTTGGGCACCAGGAGTTGTGGTTGTTCACAATCCATTTGACTAACACATCTTCCTCTCCCTCCCATAACCCCAAAATATCAGTTACCGTATCCATTCTAATAATCGCACATTGTACTTGCAAAAAACAAATTTCAACCAAAAACAAAAACTCAAGAGATTTCTAATAAGAGCACCTTGAAAAATGTTTGTGGCTCATGCATTTTTTCTTTTATCGCTCGGTTCGAACAATAAATGTCAACAAGTATGAACCGTGAAGTTTTTTCACAATGCGCCCGGCATATACCGCCATGTTTTTCACAACATGACTGGCGTGTTAGTATTTATCACACCACACCCAGCATGTTAATCCTACAATATGACATCAGGTAAATATGAAATCTTTGAAAAAAAAGGCAAAATTTGATTAATTTAATCTGTGTTAACAGGGGTGGGGGTGGTGCGCTTAATAGTGCAGGTGCGCTATTAAGAACAAATAAGGTAACTGTTATTATGGGACCCAAATTTTCCTATAGATGAAATGTGCCAAAATACTCCTGATTGTTAGAAACAACTTGGTGGACTTTTGCCTTGATGATGTGTGCATGTTTACATGTAATCTGCTATGGTTTTCTGAGAGCGTTTGATTTTTTTTTCTTTTTACCCATGTAAAAATGCAGATGCATTTAGTTCTTGCCTTGCTGCAAACTTTTTTTACTCCATGAGTCATAAAGGAAAACCAATCTTTACAATCAGCACGGTCACCGGGGATGTAATTTTGTACCCAGGAAATGGGTGCAGAATATCATAAGCAAAACATTGTGTACTTTGCAAATATCTGTACCTTTGTCTATTACTAGAACTCTGTTCTTTTGTAGACACACTTATTTGTCTAACTGTCAGTGGTAAAAATGCATGTCTTGCAGCATGAATTCAGAGCTAGAATTGATGTGTAAATGAATTAGTGCATGGGCCAACGGCCGGATTTTTGAGATTTGGTACCATCAGAGGGCACCAAAGATTTTATATACCATCGGAAAGCTTGGAATCTCAGCTTTCCAATGGTGCATGATAGCATTGCGGGACTCAACAGCTTAACATGAGTAAAATCCACTGAAAGATAAACATTATGAATTGCTGCTTGGTGTTAAGTGTTGACTGGTAATACAGTTGTTACTGTGAAAGTTTTTACTCTAGTTTGTGCTTATTATACAACTCAATGAATTCTATTATATACCATTTAAAAGAAAAAAATAGTATTCTTTATTGTGAATGATTTCAATTGTCTGTACTATCCTAGTTAAAGATAGGACCAGCTTCCAAAGAAATGAACATGATTTCATCTGGATAGAGATCGATTATTATTAATTATGAACCACACAAGGTGATAATACCAAATCAAGAAAGCAAAGATGTTACATACTGTATCAGGCATAGGAATCTCAGCTTTTTGCTGGTGCATGATTGAAATGTGAGATATACAGCTTAACATGAGTAAATTATGTTCTAAGAGAGCCACTAAGAATTGCCAGGAGCGCATTATAAACACTCACTGCTGTTTTGACCAACAAAGGTAGACTTATCATGAAAAACTATACAGTCTATAATACATAATCTTACTTATAATTGGACTCCTCTTCTTAAGGTTTATGCACAATATGCTGTTACAAAATATATGTCAATATGCAATGACCAGTTAAGTGCTGTGGCATAAGCTCTCGTTTGCACACCCACAAACAAATGGCTCCAAGATTTCAAGACGGCATAATAAAAAGAAGGTTTCTGACATTTTTAGGCATTTTACCTGTTTACCACTGTATATCACATATGTTCTGACAGTTTATAGGATATCATAGCCAAAATTATGTATCTGCCACCCAATAATGTATTGTCGGGGCAAATCAAGAAAGTATGGCTTAACCCAGCTCCTATGACTGAAAGGGATCATTGACTACTTTCAGAGTGTATTTTAAGTGACCGCTATTCTATTGATAAACATGCTACACCTACTTGGCATGGTTGTTTGTAGGAATTGACCACGAGATTGAAGTGTCAATCGCAAAATTGAGCATGCTGACGTCTGATTTACCCTCACTTCGCTCAATTTTGCGATTGACACGACAATCGAGTGGTCAATCACCATTCTATCATGACTAAAATCCATTTTATTTGAAAATAAATCATATTATAACATTCTCATTGCCAGTCAATTTCGTTTGTTTTGAGCGCGCGGAGACGTCAATTTCGTTTGTTTTGAGCGCGCGGAGGCGTTAGTCTAAACTGTTGCACTCTGCTACAAGGAACACGCCTTGCGTCGTCAGCGGCTGTATTGATATTGTGAGGAGTTTAGACTAGCGCCATGGTTTTTTTGGAGCATGTTTTCCATCGCAAAATTGAGCACGCTGATTGACCAATCAGCGTGGGTTATTGGCAGTGATTTTTGCACAGGATGATAGAATGCTTAATTTAATCTTATGTCATATGACTGTAGTGGTTCTTTTTAACCTTATAATTGTCATAGGTGTATGTACAAATGTACTGCTATAACGTCACCATAAGCTCTGCCTTATCTTTAGCTTGCTAACTTTTAATATACTAACAGTTTCTCCTTAGGGTACATGTGGCAGTCCAGGCACTAGTTTGGTGGCTCTCGGCCGGAGTGATTAAAATAGATGTTTTCAAATAGTGTTCAGGAATTCAGGATGGCATTTGATGACGGCAATGATTTTTTGCTTCATATATAGAGCATTAGCATACACGCCCTTCAAACAGAGTGTGTAGTGCAATATCGTCCTTTCCAATCTAATGGCAGATGATTGTGACTCCCTGGAGCTTTTCCAGCGGGATACTGATATCTTGAAGATACGTGAAACATAGAATGACCAGTCCAGTATTCGACACAGTGCATGGTCTCATAGAGTACAGGATGTTTTGTGGTTTGTACCATGTGTACAATATGGATGTTTTGACGCTGAGGTGTGAATTAATCATAATGGTAGTGAAGAGATAAAGATAATCACTGGTCACAGTTTGAGATTTATTGTTATTATATTTCCAACCAACTAGAGTTGTTCTCAAGCACATTTTCATGTGATTCATGATCAATGCAAATACAATGGTTTTAAAATGTGTTGAGGCAGTCTGCCTGGTAGTTCAGGAATGAGATCCTTCCAGGATATAATAGATGTTTGTAATGGCCGATTGGCCAGCTGAAATAAGATGTGCTATGTGTTACTCTTGCAAATAGAATTTCTTCCGGTCAGCGGTTGTGAACTTAGATCTTGACAAATTGTTCAACACCATGGCAGAGTCTATCTTATTTATCTGTTTTAAGAAAAAAATATTCTAATGTAACAAAAGAGAGAGAGAGAAAAAACGCATGGTGTGGAACACACAAAATTTCCCCTGGAAGCTATATATTACTATGGTTGATCAATTAAATGAACCCATACAATAAACTGCCCACAATGCATGACAATATATCACTACTGGGGCTTCAACATGTGGGTCACTATCTTCTATAGCCTGGCACTCATTACGTGTATTTTGGCGATAAAAAGTTCATTGTGGGCGAGAATAAATGCCAAACCCCAGATGTTTTGATAATTGGACAAAGGACTTTGACACAGCAAATGCCACTCATTCTCTGCTTGGGAATTGGGTCTTTGTAGCCTCTGCCTTCATCAGTCAGCTGCCATCAGCAGAAGAGCGACCTTCCCAAGGCTTGTAAAGAGGGTTCCAAGGACCCTAGCAGACCCCAGAAGGTCCAGCACCTGACTTGCTCCTCATTCCGTTCTGCTGTTAACTGAGAATAGCCACCAGCCTAGGCCCAGAGGTGGTGACCTATCCTCTTCCCTCCAGCAATAGTTTACCAACCCTACATGGTGTCCGACCAACATCTAACAGAAGCTGTGCTCTTCCAAAACCAATACATGAAAACTGGCTCCCTAATCCTATAGTGGCCATAGTAAATGAAGACTAGGCCCTACAACGAGTGTGAAAACAGAGGGGAATCGCATACCCAAGTGCAACTTACTTAAGTCTACTTTAGCCTCTGCAAACACAGCTGTGTGGTTGTGCACTTAGGACCTACACAACCTTATGCCATTTTGTTACACAAGTGGATGACACTGAATACAAATCCTATGATGCAAAAGTATATTCAGGCCAAGTGATAGACATCCTGCCAAGCTTGTGACAGCCAATGCACTACAGCAAGACTGAACACTTTCAGTGACACTATCAGCACGTCAGGGGAATGCCCTTCAGTGAGCTAGTCCCCAGTCATCGTCCTAAACAACAGGGACATTTCACTCCAGACACATGGTCGCATTTGTGTTACCTGTGTATGCAATGTGTTGCTGTATCATGTATGAATCTGAATACTGGGTACAAAGCAGTGAACGTCACGTTCACATAGAAATCAATGGTAAGGCAATGGCAAAATGGCAATGTAAAGATGGAAGTTGAAATCAATACAGCATTGCTATGATTGTGATAGACTGGACTAAGGGACATTAGATATCACAGACTGCGCCGATCAGAACATACCCATCGAATCAAGTCTCAGACAAACCAATGTGAATCAATTATAGTTGGGAGAGATTGAGATCATCACAGAAGGAACAGGTTGGATAACATAGGAGGAAATCTGCAGTCTGCCATCTAAACATGGGCATGGCTGTGGACAGACACCGGGAGAGAGAAAATACATGATGCCAGCAGGAGGTCCACCACCCTTGTAGGAGGCAAAGAATGTTAATTGCATTGATATCTCTTTTCCTCTCCTCTTGATGTACACTAAGTAGGCTAGTGCTAGAGAGCAATGGGGATAAGATAGTGGTTTTTAGATATCTTGGAGCTGTTGAAGCTGTTGATATTGTGACAGACCCCCTTGTAATAGAGTTCTTTCTGACATGAATTTTCAATGGAACCCAAGTAATACAGCCACCTTTTGACATAATATAGTGTGTGTTGATGCTTCTACAATAACATTATCAGCCAGATGAGATATTTTTAGAACTAGATAGGTGAGTGTACACTGGCAACAGCCATATCTGTTGTACAGCCCTATGATTAAACACTATTGAACAAACTGTAGATATCAGCGGGTGGTGCCGTCATCTGATAGTGGAAATAGAATCAACCTATGGCATAGAAATATTCTTAACATACAAACATAACTATGTTACTTTCAGACCATATAAGGTAAAGATATATCCATATAATGAGAGTTGTTACTTACCTGCCAGATCAATTAATTTGACTAGAACGTGTGAAAACTGTTAGAATTATGAACACTGAACAAGCTGTCGGGACATCCTGATTGGTCTGATGCACAAATGGGGTTATAGAAGACATTTTATTGAAGGTTGATTAATTATCTTGCCACAATAATGCCATACTTTGCTAATAAGTGCATTGCACCTTGGTATTGGTGAAAGATATAAAAAAATCTGGTAATATTTTCATTTGGCTCTGACACGTTGTGGTCATATTATAGTGGGTATGAAACTAACTGTGTTAGTCACAGTAATATTCATGTTATCTAATTATATCATAAACTAAGAGAAGGGGAATTAAATGGCCTTTAAACTGGTGTATGATAGTCTCTATATCTTACTAAAATAAGTATTTCATAGAGGTTTTTCTTTGATGTGCAAAATAATTACGCAAGTCTGTACTGATATTAAGAATGTGGAGGAATTCATAGTGGTTATCTTTGAGTCGAATTTTCTCATGTTAAGCTGTGAGTGCCGCAATGCTATCATACACCGTTGGAAAGCTAAGATCCTGAGGTTTCCGATGGTATATGAAATCTTTGGTGACCTCAGATGGTACCAAATTTTGCACTGGCCCATGAACTAAATATGCTTGGTAGACTTTTACATAGATGATTACAGGAAGGCATTGGCATCGTTTTCACATTATTTTCTAACTCTGAAGTGAGACCAGAGAGCACAGTAATTTCCAAATTGTAGCTAGCCCATCTGGATGACCTACCTTAAAATGTAGGTGATCTAGGTGATATTCTACTATAGGTTGTCCATAAAGTATGGGTGTTTATATGTTGTTTCATAAATTTATCATACAAGAAAAATCTATAGATAACTACACTAATTATAACAATACAGACTCTGGCCTAGAGCTGCCCCCTACATATCAGCCTTAACCATGTGCAGCAAACTACACCGTCCTCTGCATGCTGTTTTAATTTGTACGCCAGATACCAGTCACAAGATGCACAGTGAATAAACAAAATGGCAATGCCATGAGTGAAACATGAATGAAAAGAAAGCAGATAATTTCGATCAAATGTTGACGATCACATGTCCCTTAACTGTGAGTCGCCCGTACGGACGACTCCTTCAGAAGTCTGGGTCGTTTGGACAAAACGTGAGTCGCCTCGGTTGACCCAACAACCAATTACTGTGCTTTTTGGAGACATACCTTAAGTTTCAATATTTTTTCTACATTTTCTGCATATGTCGTTAGAAATACAAATGATTATATATTACTACCAAAGCCTTCATTGGCTGTCATGACACAGCCACCCCTCCTCCTGACAGCACCCACAGCATACCCCCCTCACTCCATCCTCAGCCCAATCCTGACAGCACCCACAACTGTTCTAACAACGCCCACTCACCTTTTCTAATACCACTCTCACCCCTGTCTAACAGCACCCTTGTCCAAGTTGACAGCACCTCATCCCCATAACTTTATAGAATCCCATGTGTCCCAAGTCTCCTAATAATACCTACCGTTCTGACTGCAATCATCCCATAGATACTTGTGCCCCTCACATAATCCCACCTCCTGCTAATGCCCTATGCGTGGGTTACACCAGATATGAAACACTTGTTTAGAAAAAATGCTTTTGACATACAATCGTGCTGTCTTTGGGTCGTAGAATTCAACAGTCAAGGCAAATATCGCAGCGAAAATGACAGAAAATTTACTTAGAAATAAAAGATCATCAAATACATGAAAGCCAGACCAAATACAGGAATATGAATACTGCTTTGCACCCGAATAGTTGTGTAAGATTGATTTGAGATCAAGTCAGATTCTCAGAAGTCTGCGTGCAGCCACCATAGCATGAGAAAAGCATAGCGTATTTAGATGTAAAACCTGATTATTCACATAAAATCATTATCAAATGCAACTACAGGGTGTAAGCATTCTCGTTTTTCGCCCAAATAATATCATTTTCATCGGGTTTTTGGCACATGCACAAGCTTTCTTGCCACCAAAACCCATGAAATTTAAAATCAAGAGAATGTAACTGACCCTATCAAACAGCTGCACAGCAGTAGCAAATGTATGGATATGATGCAGCTCAGCTGCCCCTAGCTAGCCGTAACCACTATCTAGCCGCACAAGTATGGATGTTGGAACTAAGGGTTATTAATGAAAAATTGTTTTCCGCTTTTGCCGTCCCTAGTGACCCTAATGTTTGTGCACGAAAATATACAATTATCAAATCAATTGTGAGTTGTTATTACACAATGGGTTGCAGAGTATGAATTATTTTGTCAATGAAGCTGCAAAAGATTACAAGTTATGTAATATATATTGACTTCCATTTGTTTTGAACAGAAAGTATTTACTCTAAAAGTCTATATGTTTGTCAGGATTCACTCATTTAAAGTCATTTATATTTAGTAGTAGTCAAAACAAAACAGTGACACTTCTTTTTACCTGCTTTAAATGTTCGAAATGTTTCCACGAAACGATATATATAATTGGTGCGTAATCGATGCATACAAAGTAATACAGTTAAGCAATAGGATGCTTATAATTTTCTATTTTAATGTCAAAGAGTTTGTAAATAATTTAGTTTCTGAGGAGAACATTAATTGTCGAAACGTAAAACATAGTTATCTATGGCTAGATTTAAATGTATTAGAAGGCAGGCCGTTTACTGTGCAGTCAACTGGTTTACTACTCTTCATGGACAGTGGTAAATCAAAGAAATATATAGATTAATGTTTATTGCATTCTTTTTGAAATGAAAAGGAAAAAACACACACAACTGAAATGCAAGAATCACACACACAATGGAAGTCTTGCATTGGGCATTTATGTATTTTATTAGTTTTTCTTACATGGAACTTACATAGTCGTCCGAGAACGAGCGTTGGATCGAGCTTGTTTGTGATTCCAAGTTTTGAATAGTTCAAAACTCGGCTTCCCTCATAAGTTTACATGTAGTATGTGCAGTTCAAGAGTTGTATCTAATTTTTATGTGAATTGTGTAGTTCTTTAGCAATGTACCAAATGGAATATCATTGATCATCCATCAAAGTGTTGGTATCACTGGCGTTCCACTGACCAATAACAGATGTACAACCCATGTAATATGGATGTGTCACCGATGGTTTACTAATAACGCAGGCATGAATGGCTCTTGATAAACATCTCTGGTTCCTGTGCATGTCTGTACACTGAATTGCATGTGTTGTTAGTGGTTCAATTATTGTTCACATAAATTGTCTAAATTCTTATGAACTTGCATGCCCAACAACATTTTGTGCTTCAATCATGTAACTTTTTAGCAATATAACCATGCATAACGCAATTGACTTGTGATAGATGTAGAAATTAAGAATTTATTTCTTGTATTCAAACACTTGACAACTACACTACCATGAAGATGTCTTATGCTGATTAATATCTACAACCTATTGATTTGTTTCCATCTTTCATTAAAAATTGATGATCATAATGGTGGAGGATGCGCATTAAATCACATGTTTGTTGGATCACATGTTTTTCCCATGCCACATTGCTCTTGACTTCATCCTAAACAAATTGACAGGGGATACATAATGAATGAACATGATAAAAGAATGCTTGGTGATGTGGTGTAGCCAATCAATACACATGTTGATTTCATTGAGCCAATCACAATAGGAAACTTCGAATTAATTGATTGGTAGATTTAGGAATTTACCTGTTGAGCAACAAATTTGTGAGCTATGTTAGTTGGATTTGGGTGAAGATGAAGTGCATTTACTATGTACTGACAGTACTTGTCCTTAATATGCAAATGTACCCGGTACAACATTCTGTATGTAAAAAGGTTGTCGATTTAGACGGGAACATAAATTTAGATGTAGAAAGAAAATTTGTATTCCATATGAAAAGTGTTTGGAAAGATGTACGCGTTATCAAATTTAATGTTGCTGCAAGGGAAATCGGTCAAAATGTTTTACATATAGAAGAAATTGTCAACATGGTGTATTTGAATCAAGCATGTATTCTTGCGTTGACTTTTACGTCGACCACGTGACTGACAGCTTATACAGAGTTGTTATTAACTCATGAGGAAATGGAACTTTTTAACGTTAGTCCTGAAAAAAGTTTGCATTGTGTATTTCATTTTTAAAATGCGGCCCAACCTGAAAAGAGTTAGTTAAATTATGTCATATAGTAGATGTAAAATAGACATCTGTGTTTTATGTCATCTACGAGTTATGTGAAAAAAAATTCTCAGTCAATATCTAGCTCAAATGCTACTGTCAGAAACTGGTTTGATTCGAAATCCCAGGGTCCATTTATTTAGAATCACATCATGATATAGCCTTGACTAGCCGAGGTGTTTAATAATTCTCAGACCAGCATACAGTTGCATGTGTCGCATCAGGTGGTAGATAGTCATTGTCTCCAAGCTTCAGTTAGTTGTCACGACCAAAGACAAATCAATATAACCAAGTCTGATTAATAATATGTAATCATATGTTCCATGTTACAATGTATTGCTTGTCTGGTCTATGAACTATGAACTGTATGTATGATGTGTGGCACTGTTTTTTGTAAAATAACATACATGTATACAACAATCCACATGGCCCTGGCTTTCTGGTCCAAAATTAACAACTTAGTTGGTCGACCTTTACATGAATGAGTCATTGTTATGATTTTAATGGTCCAAATGATTATATGATTCATACTATGAGGATGCAGCTGCACGTACATCTACGTATACATGTGTAGTTTGCCATTGGATGCATGTTAACAGTATATTATTTTAGTGATCCTTGTGATTTTTATTTATTTGTTTCAGATATAGTCTTATAGAAGATGTTGATACCATGGACGACAGCAATTGAATGGTTTGGGAAAGTTCAGTTGGATACAAAAAAAGTGAAGAAATTGAGAGGATTAATAGAATAATTATCAGACATCAGGCAATCCTGGTAGTTGTCCCTTGACAGCAGTTACTTGACAAACTTGCAACCATAGAACCTATTGCTTTATTGAAAGACATCACTTGTATTTTTACATTACCCCATATTTTACATACTATTGCCAATAGATGGGATTTCAGTCAATGAATGTGAAAGTACATATTTTCGTTACTAAATCATCATGAATAATATTCCATTTGAAAAGTGTGATGTATATGAATAAGCAAGAGGGATTTTTATGAATCATGTTTGAAACAAGCAAATGGACTTGTACGCCTAGAGTGCTTCTGTGCTGTAAAAGTCAAAGAATTTAAGAAAAGAGAAGAATCCAGTCCGCAGCCATGATGGCAAATGTGAGTGGTGTGCAGCAGATTGTGTCGTTCAACAGCAGCGGAGGCTGGGTGGTGGAATTGGTCGAGGCTGAAAAGGAGAGGTAACAACCAGTTTAATAAGCTCATGTTGGTTAGTTGTGAAAAGTAATTTGTCTAGTAAAGTAATCATGTTTTCAGTATAACCTATACAATATCGTGTAAAGTTCTCTATATACAGTGCAACCTCTTTTATACGTATGTCCCTAATCCTAATTGTTCCATTATCTGGACTCCATGTAACATTCTCATTTCTCTGGATGTCCACCCACCCAGATAGCTCACGGAAAGCCTGCGCAGCATTGCGTAGCATAGTATTTAGCACAAGACAAACTCATAAAAGCCATCGGCTGTCTAACAGTCTTACAACCTAAGCTTTGAAAAAAGCAGGATAGCGTTTGTTCTTTCCGTGAGTTTGCATACCATCACAAGTCAACTTGAACCGCTGCACTTTCTATGTGACAGATGTCATTCGTGGCTTCTGCTGCCAGCAGAGAACCTGTGGCCGGTGGGGCTGCGTGCTTTCCTCTACATCTTTGCCATGTTCTATGTATTCCTCGGCATCGCCATCGCCTCGGACATCTTCATGTCCGCCATCGAGGTGAGTTTTTCTTGTTTCAGAGGAAGCAAAACAATAAAAAAAAAATCATGCATGTATGTATATTCAGCAATATTACAGTCAATGCAATATTGATACTGTATTATTAAATGAACTGTGTATTCTATCTCAATGTCTTGTGGTACCTTGCATCAAATTATTATATAAGTAACCTCCATTCAAGTATCATATAATGATTTCATTGTCATTGATACATCCATTGTGTGACCGTGGCATATCTATAACAGGTGATCACAAGCCGCAAGAAAACCATTGTGCTGTGGGACGCCGAGAAGCAGCAGCGCGTCGAGCGGGAGGTCAGTGGCATATACAGTAGACCTAATAATGGCCTACCTTTAATACCACCCTACCTCAATTATACACCCCCTTGAGCTGGCAGGTATTCTGTTAAAGGCTTATCTAGATAAGAAAGGCCCCCCTCAACCTCCTGTAAAAGCATTTAATGATCAATATGTGTGTCTGTTTCAATTTCATAACACATTATAAGAAGGCTGTGTTGTGTAAAGCTCCTAAAAATTAATGCATCGTTTGAAACAAGAAAGCTATGTCTTACCTATGGTAATAACCGCCCACATGTCAGCTAAATATTGTAATGTTTAGCACACCTGCCTACACATGTATGACCTGTCTGCAGTGAAGTGCAGGAGGTTGTGAGTTTGAGTCCATGATCATCCAGATTACCATTTCAAGGTTCCTTGAAAACTTCACTTACGTACCCAAATATCTTATCCAGTGAGAATGTGGTCCATGGCTTAGACTGATTTCGCTACAATGGGTTGCAGGTGCTGGTGTGGAATGAAACTGTTGCGAACTTGACCCTGATGGCACTGGGGTCGTCAGCGCCGGAGATCCTTCTAGCCGTGCTGGAGACGGTCCAGACCCTCGATGTCGAGGAGGACAAGGTGAGGTCCACGTGGATTCAGGCTGTTAAAGTATTTAGTAACCATAATTTGAAACTGGCAGTGGATCATTTATCAGGGGGAGGTGGCCGGGGAGGTGGCAGGGCCTTGGGGTCAAGTTTCAGAATCTTTTTGTTGCCCCGGGGACAAGCACCTGGTATACTGCATCAGTAACTCGAAACTTTCTTTCTTGACGTCTTCATCTCTTCTTTGACGTCTTCACCTTATTTGCTGGTATAGCACGTATAAAGTAAAGTAACTGTTCTATATGAAGGTTTTCATGATTATTATCAGGAGGGCCTAGGTACTTTCACCATCATCGGCTCTGCAGCATTCAACCTGTTGGTCATCACTGCCATCTGCATCATCTCGGTGCCCAGTCCAGAGGTATGTAGTGCAACCTCTACTAGTAAACACGACTAAGAACAAGAGTTCTCATTGTAAAATGAATTGAATAATCTTTATTTCAGATAAGTACATTGACACATACATATACACAGAGTATTTAGCAAAGGTGGTCCCATATCAAAATGCACAAGACAATTTATAATAAAAATTTTCACAACAAATAAAACACAAGGGAAATTTTAAAAAGAAATATAAGTCATTAAGATATATCACAGCTTTTATGTACTTTTTAACCACATTTTGATTCTTTTTCACTTAGGTTTCGTGCAATAACAGCTCTGTATATAAAATATACATATTTCGATAATCTTTTCAGCAACATGCAAGAGAACATTTTGGCTTACCCCATTTATTCCTAATTTCTTAAATGTTTTGAAACAAACCATCACATTTCCAATCCTAAAACGTGTAAGTTGTCTCCATTACGGTTTGGGACTTGAAAAAAAGGATCGTATTCACAAACTGGTCTCTTTATAGAGGTGGCATGAATGGGAGATTATGCTGTATGTAATTTGAAAATAAACAGATGTCATAACTTTACATACAACTTGCCTGCAAAAATTCAACCGAACTCTACCTTTATTAAGACAATCGCTGATGATTGACACATAACATATTTTCGGATCTTATCCAGATTAGCGGACCCAAATAAAATGCCTATTTTAAGCCATTGAAAAATATTTAGGAACCACATTTTTGTCTCTACATAGAAAAAATGTGGTTCCATTATTCTTTGATGTATTGAACTAGTACATCGCACTACTTATAGGCAAAAAAATCCATAATTTGTAACATAAACACAGAAATGTTTTGATACTCGCCATCCATCTTGTATGGTTTTTGCAGAGAGCTCATTTACGTCCTTCCACTTCATATACACACCTGTTCTTTATGTAGACGAACAGCTAAAAATGTGTGACAATTTTGAGTGTTTTTATCGGGGGGTAAACCCCCCCGAACCCCCCTTTTGCTTAATAAATAATCCTGGTTACTTTCATATGATTTCAAATTATATTTGGCTTTATATGAACTTAAATATCATTTACGCTTGTTGGGTGTGGGAAAACAAATTGATCACTGGGAGCTGATGACTTTACATCATACTCCTCATGTGCAAAAAACAAGAACGTCTAACTACTAAGGAACGTGAGGCGTGCGCTGTTGAAATGAATTTTCCACGAAAATTTAATAAGCAATGCAGTAATACTATGTAGCATCATACTCTAAAATATTTTCAATCTTTGTTCATTAAAAGTGTAATGTATGCAATAGAAACACACTGGATTTTTTATACAATAAGTTGATGTAAACTGGCACAGAACAGTGACGCAAAGTGTTATGGCCGATCGCCTGTCAAAAATCTGACATGGAATTTAAAGGTGGATAGTTTGACTAGTAAATTAATGACACAAATAAAAACGAGTGGTGAAAACTGTGGATAAACGGTTACTGCTTATGTGGACGAACAGCTGAAAATGTGTGACTATTTTGAGTGTTTTTATCTTGGGATAAACCCCCCAAAACCCCTTTTGTCGTTTGTGCAAGATATAAAAAGAAGGCATTTGAATCAAAACAGAGGAAGCACAAAATGTAAGTCAATCTTTATAAAAACATCTTGGAACCACACAGAAAAGGTTTCTCTTTCTAATAGAGAAAGAAATGTGGTTCCAGATGTTTTTCTTGGCAAGTTATTGATCTTATAATTTGGGTTAGTTAAACTATACATGGTCCCATATTTTCTATAGATATATTTAAGTAATATACCATTGGAACACATTTTTTTTGGTCAAACTCTTGTGAAATATTGGTTACAATTCCTATAAGTATTTCTGAAGTGAGCCATCCATTTTCCTTGTGAAGGCCGGTTGTAAACAAAAAAGTTATTTAAGTTCTTTGTTGTAAATTTACAACCTTCTGTGCTTTAGCACAGTGTGTCTGTTGCCACTGTTGTTTACTCAAATTGGTTTGTGATTAAGATCATTGAGCTATTAAAACAATGGTGGCTGCCTGTGCTTACCACTATTGTTCTGAGTGTCTTTGAAATAAAATATTGAATACTTTATTTCTTATTTGTGGTCCTAACATACACATTCATTATGTGAACAGTTAATGTACATCAGTACTAGACTCGTAAAGTAAATGATAGTCAACAGCAGTGATCTATAAATCCAAAGCCAAAGATGGTTCAATCATAGGAGGACATTATGACTTTTTTTTGAAAAAATATTTTAATTGTGTGCAGCTTCATTATTATAAGATGTTTGTTAAGAACAATTAATAAAATCATATAAAATTTATATTAACATGGGATAGTGATATCGAAATGTGATATATTTTGTAAACAAATTATGAATCTAACATATTAAGCAGATTATTCAAAGCAAACAGTTTTATCATAGAGTGCAACAGCGTTGATCAAGTTAAGTTTGAATGAATGCTTTTCAGCATTTTACCAAAATCGAATCTGTTGTTTGGAGACACATGTTGGCATCATGTGTTCAAAATTGATAGAAATCTTGTTATTATCACTGAAATGCACATAAGGGGCTGAGTTATTATTTAAGCCGTGGGGGGTCGGAAAAAAACTGGGGGGGGGGGTCAGATGTTTGAATTTGAATGTTGTGGGGGGGTCAGAAGTTTGAATTTGAATGTTGTGGGGGGGTCAGAAGTTTCAAAATGGAAGTTGTGGGGGGACAGTTAGAAGTTTAAATTTTAATTTTACTGGAGGGGTCAAATGTTCAAATTTTGTAAATTTACTGAAAGGGGCCGTGGCGAGGTTCATATTTTCTTAATAAATGTTGGTAGAATGTCCTGATCTATTTCTTTGGTATGTGATCAATCATTTGGTTGTATAAAATATCTTGTAATTTTGTACCTAGTTTCATATGTCAACACTCAACACATGCAATTGTATTGCTCATATTTGCCAAAATGCTTTTGACAGAGGATTTTAGTGATTGGATGGAAAAAAATTCTTTAAGTAGCAAGTGCAAGAATTTGTACCCCAACTTATGCTTAAAAATATTTCAAAAGTTAACTTGTCATGATATGAAAGGACTGGTGCTATTAATTGAATTTAGAGTTTTTGATAATACCTCATTGGCTCTTATATTAGAGCAATTGTCTGAGCCACTGCAAGCAATTTATGAAATGGAATATGAAACCCTTTATCAAGATGGAATTATATTATGTTTAATTGTCTTTCGACTAACAACTAACTTTTATTTTCTAAAAATACAAGATAAATTCTTTTACTTTTTTTCAAAATAACAGATTGAAGATTAAATCGATTTCTCTAAATTCAATTAAATAGCATCAGTCCTTTTATATCATGACAAGTTGATATATACAGTTTGTATCACATTTTGTTTATTGCATTTAATAAACTGGGGAAACACTAGTTTCATTCATTCATAGTTTCATTCATATAGCTAAATATTTTTGCAAATTTGTATGGCAGATATGACAGTACAATGCTATGCTAATACATACACAGGGCATGTGGAAATGGGGGTGTCATATGCTAGGTAAGATATACTAAAGTGGGGGGGTCGGAAGTTCATATTTCAGGCATATATTTCGATGTTGGGGGTCATATGTTTGATTTGCAAACCTGTGGGCGGGTCATATGTTTGATTTACAGATGATGGGGGGGGTCATATGAATAACACACCAATGTCTAGAAAACTTCCCCCCCCCCCCTTCAATTCCCACTCTACACATATATAGACTATATTCCAGGTGGGATGTTTGGTGGACTGACCAATAGAAGCACATGTGTGAACAAACATATTTGTTAAGTTAATCAGTTGGCGCTCCACTGAATAATAAGAACAATCAAACATCATTGGAATGTTGTGTACTGTTGACATGATATAAAATATTTGGCATCAACATTAACGTAGACATTCAATATATATTCAGTATATCACTGTGAAATGATTCTTTAAAACAACAATATAACTTTATATAATATTTGTGGGTCAATGTATGAATACCACATTACATGTATTTGGAATAATGTTCATGGATTCCCGTTCGGCAGTCTACATGTAATTGCTGAAAATTTCCGCGTTGATTTGATTATTATGAAAAAAATATATTGCATATCTATTATTTCTGTGTAAAATTACACACTTCAATATATAGAGCATGCAATAAATTTGAAAATAACAATAACTAATCAAAACTACATAATGTTGTGTCCAAACATTAAATGTGAAAAACTGAAATATTAAATTATTCTATACATCAATGTAATAAACAAGTATATTTGAGGAGGGTGTTCGATCACCAAAAAACATTAATAAAGTAGTCAAATTATTTAAATTTCCAATTTAATTTTTTACAGCAGAATCAAGACCAGACGTCAATATTGATCACAATTTCACGTGTCTGTTAATCATGTTGAACGCCGTGTTTCAGTCTAAGCGTATCAAGGAGTTGGGTGTGTTTGCGATGACGTCTGTCTGGTCCATCTACGCCTACATCTGGATGATGCTCGTCGTACTTGTCATCACACCAGGGGTGAGTTAGCCCATCACGTGCCTCTTATACTGTCTGTGGATCCTTCAAAAGTCATAAAAATGTCTTATTTTGTTTTGAGGGAAAATAATAGCTATTAAAGTTTTATTTTGCTTGAAGTAGTCTTAAAAGGTATAACTTCTCTTTTTCTCTCTTCCATTAATCATAGTTATTTTTTCGTATTTTTACGCATGATTATCTTTCTATATAAACACTCTTGAGTCAACGTCATGCAATTGACATTGTGTGGTTTCATTTTAGCAAAAGGTCGTATTTTGCCTGCAGGGAGGCCTTAAATAAGTCTTAAAAATGTCTTATTTTGGTTCCCTAAAAAGCTGCAGACACCTGTTATATGCAAGAGCCAATATTCATGCAATTAATGTTTTAACCCACTCTACTCTGACAAGAGTTCTGGAGTAGTGGACTTTTATGTAAACAGGTATTATCAATGAGATTTTAATTGCGTCGATAATGACTCGATATACAATGCTATCTGTTATTGATGGTTGGCGTTTTACAGGTGATCTCTCCATGGGAGGCGTGGCTCACCTTCCTGTACCTCCCCATCCTGGTGCTCATGGCGTGGGCCACTGATTGCGGGTGGTGGGTCCACAAGTGCAGGCCCAAGTCAGCCACAGTTGATGCAGCCTCCTCCATGGTGAGTCTTATTTAATTTGTCAGTGTTTATGATCAAAACTATGCACTGATGGACCTATTTCATGGATGCAAAATAAGCCTAAGTTGCTGCCTCCAGTGGCAGCCCTCCACCATGGTTCATGGTTAGTCATGATTAGTACTGTTTTTATACAGTAAAACCTTGCTAGAAGTAACATCTTGTTGTTAAACTGAGGCAGACGTCTCTTTCATGAAATTTTGATACACGTCTCTACCGCAAGAACAAAACCATGAGCATTTATGTGTAAGATATCAAAATATGAAACAGCATTTGAGCAAGTTAGAAATAGAGTTATCTGTGACTCGGTAAGTGCGAAATGGCTATTTTACTAGAAAATGTTCTATAAATTGTTACATTGTTTGCGCTTGTGAATCAAGTTCCAAATATAAAAGCTCATTGAAAGGAGTGTTATTGTGATATGAAAACCGTGAAAAAAGCCCCCATAGACAAAAATGTTTTCAACGGGCTAACGTTGCATTATGTAGTATGAATTATTTGAATGATATTTCATTTGAATACGTTTTGTATACACTGAAATACATGTATGAATGTATCCCTGATTTCTGATTGCTTTTACAGGGAAAAGAGAGGGTATTTACTCTAATAAATAATTAAATTAGCAATTAACAGTTTGATGGTATGTGAGTAGAGCACAGGTTTGCGTACTTGGCATTTCTTGCATAACTGGCAGTGTTTCATCTGTTATTACAATTGGACTTGTATAATACATTTTAAATCAATTTGATAACATTATGTGTTTTAAATCAATTTGTAGTGTAACAATATTTCTAGGATAACTCAAAATTGTTTTTCTCTCCTTTCAAGTTTTAATTCATCTTGTCCAATTATTATATAGTCAGTTGTGAACTTTTCTGCAGGAACTCATGAACTACCGGTAAAAAAAGTCGGTCTACAATGTATCTTGCCACATCGTTTGGTTGAGGATCATTCTTTTTTATGAAATCTGGTATGTGTGACTCTGAGGAGATGCATTATCGAGAAAACTTAGGTTCTAGTTAGATCTATACTATCATATTGTATGTTCTATAATGTGAAGAGAGGCCTTGTTAGCTATCTATTAAAACCAATTAAATTATATAATAATTACGTGCGCATTCAAAAGATGGTAACATGGCCAAAAATACTCAGATTTCAGATGTTTATTCAATCTTTGTTAGCTTATTTTTCTCATAGCATTATAAATACACTTACACTGTAATGAATATCAATTTACGTTAATTTTTAGGATGCTCGCATCGTGTGAGCAATGCCAAGTACGCAATCATACCTCTACATTTTCAATGTTCTTTTCATAGTTACAAGTTTTCTGGTTTACGTTTTGTTGAAATATTGAACCATTACTTATAATTCTATTTGGGTTTTAACCAGATAAATACATTTTCTGTATTAACTTTAAAAGACAGCAACTACTTTACTGTTGCTTTGATACCAGTTTTGTTTGTGTGGAAAATTCAGGATTTTGGTGATGATTTCATCTCAAGGTAAGTTGTGATGATCTGAGTCGTTATTTCGGTAACCTCTAGACTAGGGATGTACAGTTTACATAGTTTTCGAAACTCTCATTTTGTTAAAGAAATGTTGTTTTAATATGACCTGCGATCGGTTTATTTCCAATAAGAAATGCACACAAAGAAAGGCCTTCAAAAGCATGAAGGCAATTATTCATTAGCATGACTTATGTAGAATAATTCAAGATACCTATTGGAACCATTGTTGTGCTCTACGGCGAGGCTTTCGCGGTTTTCTCAGCAGCTTCATCGGGCCCAATGAAACATCTCAGTTGGTCACATGACCGCCAGTGATTTTTTTAAAGTTTGTGTTGTGGAACCCGTTAATATATGTGTTTTAAGGTGAAAAATGCCCGATAAGAAATGCAGATACGGGAGGCAGGGACCACCTGGGAAAATGGTTTTCTCTTTAAATTCTGCCCTGAAATATTTCATTTATATGATGTATGGCAGATTAATCAATAATACTTTTGTTTTATTTAGTGCATACACAGTTCTTCTTTGGTGTAAAATATGGTCCCTGTCATAGTTTTGTTCATAGAACTAGTGGTTCAATTATTTACACATAGATATAACCTTCTTCAATAATTTATGACATTGAGTAACTTTTGACGGATTGCCTTGTGTTAAAAGTGTGTTTTCTGTACACACAGTGCCTTTAGTGCGGATGTGCTGTCCATTATCCCTCATACTGATGTATGCCCCTATTGATCAGTACTCTTGTAAAGCTCCTCAACCACACCAAGTCTATATCATCTGAATGGTGTGCAAACACTCATTTCGTTCTGCATCGCCACAAACCAATAACTCTTGACTGTACTTTATGTGTGTTTTAGATGAATTGTTTATTCTATGCCTTTCAAACTTTTTAACGTATGCTTCTTATGCGGCAATAATATGTGCAGTTGTGTTGTAGTCAGTGGGACTTGATAAAATCTTAATGAAACATTTTTTTTAATTTGAAACCATGCAAGGTCCTTGGCTTAATATTTTGCTTGGGGGGACTTGAATATTTTCTTTCATGTTTACTGAAAATACACAATTCAGATTGGTGGAGTGGAAGAATTGATATCTTACACTACAAAGTTTTTAGACCTACCGGTAAAATGATAAATAAGCATTAGGCCATTGGCAGCATCCTTTTCACATTATATGTTGTTTGGCAACTTTCTGCAGAGCATACACCATCCATCTAACAGGCTACTTGTCTGTTGTGTGATATTTATGTATACCATGATACATGATAGTTAATGATAATTAGTTCTCTCCAGAAATCATTTTTCAAGAAACAAGAACCAGCAAGGTATCAATAGTATCAACATGACAAGTTTAATATAAAAAAAAACACAAAACAGGGCACAGAATATGAAATTTCATAATAAGTTGTGCCCTAATTGCACTAGGAAATGAATGTTCGCCCCTAATACAGGTAATGATGACAAAGAGCCCGTCACGTCTTTTGTGTGAGGTGTATGACATGCAATTAAGTTACGAGCAATTTAGCCTTATTTATACAGCTCATAACTAATAGCATTATATTGACATCCTGTTATCCTGAACTTATTGTCATCAATTAATTAAATTAGTTGTGAGTGAGTTATGAATGATTTTGTAGGGCATTCATGTGTAAATAGATAGGAATTGATCAGAAGGTTGTGGTTTCGATTCCCGGTCGGGTCTGGTGGTAAGTGTTGAGCAAACTTACCTCTAACAGGTTGCACACTGCTCTGTGATATCTACACGTTAAATAGGTACAGGTCAGGCGAGTGACCACAAATGTGAGTGATTAGCAGGTCTGTGCTACAGTAGCAATTGTGCTGTATGCTTCGTAGCTGAGAAAGATATAGTGTGAAAAGAATATTAATGACCTGGTGTGAATATAGAGACGTCTGATGCTGCACAGGGGCGAAGAAGACCATAAACCGGACATTTACATTTACATTTACATTTACAAGAATGCCAATGAACTGGTTTAGATGTAAAGTCGCTAGAGCACAACAAACTGAATTGTGACTATAAATAAGCACATTTACAATTACATGATTTTTTAATTGTATACCTTAGAAAGTGAACTACATGTACATGTATTTGTTAGATATTGTCATTAATTTAAAATTGAAATGTCATCACTTGAGAGTGCGCCAAGTTAAAGTGTTAACCATGAGCCCAAATAATTGTGTAGTATAATGCTATATTATAATTTTTTCTTTATTTGGTCCGTAAACAACCCAAATCAATAAAAAAGCAATTCTGACGGAAAAATCTCACAGAAATATATGTAGCAGACTTTTACTATACAACTATGACCGTGGACCTAAATTAACTGCCTGAGCCCATGTTAAACCCATTTGTTCCATAATGTGCATACGACAAGCAAGACTACCGGGTATAGTTTTGAATATATTGATTGGAATTCTATCTACATATTTAGATTAATCCTGCACACTTTGTTTGAATGTTCACATTTGTCAGCATCTTCTCAAGATGGGTTCATTATGCATAATGTCCAATGGTGACATCGCATGACCTCATTTGATAGATGTTAGAGATCACGCCAAAGGCTTACGTACCATAGCAACCCATCTCACCCAACTGAAGAATTTCATACGTTTGCAAAAATAGACCACATGGTTCAACATCAACTGTATATGGGGCAGATAAACACCAATCAATGTCAGATCGTTCATCTGAGAAAAATTATCTCCAAGAACGCTGGTGGGTGATTGCAGGAGCTTGGCCAGTGTTTTGGTAAAAATTGTGTCGCTAGCCAATCGTAACCTCATCTGTTGAGCTATGTGACTTATGCATAATAGTCAGAGTCACTTATTAGAATCAACTCATTGGCAATTCCATGAATAGGATGAACAATGATGAATGCACATTTATGATGTCCCACAGCTATGACAGTATCCTGAAGCTGAGGCCAGTTGCGAGACTCCTCCACCCCTCCCCGCCACAGACGATCATCCTGCTGTCATATGATGTCATCCAATGATGTCATTGGACATTCATTCTGATGAAGCCATCCTGTTAAGATTGAAAAAAGTTAGATATTCAAATAAAGCGAGTAGGATTAACCTCAAAATGAATTTGACTATTACTTTCTAGTTTACAAGACCGCTTGCTTGCTACACTTTTTATTGTGTCTCACATCTCACGACTTTTTTTAAGTGATATTGAATGCCTCTGATGTTGAAATTTAAAACAAAACAAAACAATGCTGCATTGCTAACAGTTTACGTAACCTTATAGTAAAAGGAAATTTGATTTGATTAACGAGTTATTCAGTTACATGATGCCAGAAATAAGTAGCATGCAAAGTTGCAAACATTGCTCATTGTGTGCATATTTGCATTACGCGTTCGTGAATGCAATCTGGAGAAGCCAGTATGTGCACAGTGATTTCTAACTTTGCCACGGGAAACTCAAAGTGGTCAAATACATGGATTGTGATGTTGCTGTGGTGATGGCATAGACACATGCCCACCCTTACTGGTACTTACTTTATAGATTGCTTTTTTGTTGGATATTTTTAATCCTATTTTGTGTCGTTATGCATTTTTAGCCTTACGTGGTAACATAAGAAAATAATCATGTATATAGCGGTATATTATACATGTTAATGTAAGGGTTAGAAAAATGTTGATGTGGGCATACCGCATACGCGTACATGTATGATGAAACGTACACTCTTTCAAATAGATTTTCAATTACCACTAAATAGCCCATGATACCTTATAGGGTCTATTAGAAATAAGTGCTAGTATCAAAAATCCTCTTAAAAATTCTCCAAGTTCCACTGCAATTTCTGCACTAAAACGTGACCAAAAGGATTTCTGTGCTAGTCACGACTGGTGATTATGTTGCTGGATTTTTGAGAATGGTATCTGTGTTATTACATCATAGAGTAATTTTAGGGTGGTGGAGTTTAGTGATTTAAGGTAAGATACTTAATTCAAGAAACACTTAAAAACATGATTTCTATATTATTTTAATTTCTGGACATTTACTCGAACATGGTGATTATTTGTCTACTTGCGGTAATATGAATAAAACGTGGTTCAATTACTGTGTGCATTTGCACAAAGGTTTGTGATGTGGATTGGTAGTGAGACGTGCTGGAGTCAAGTGTCTGTCTGGTGACATAACAGATGTCTGTCTTATTATCTTATTAATCAATGTAGCATGATGCAACATCGTGTCCATTGCTGATGTCACGTTGACATGTTATTTTTTATCTCTTTGTCGCGTTCATACGCATCTTCTATTAACATAACATAACATCTACTAACATTCCACTAACACTACTAAATCCACAAACGCTAATTATAAGTAAATCATATATGAGACAGTCAGTATGCTTTAGCTGTAACTTACATTTCATACTTTCCTGGACATTGTGACAACATTGAGATATGAATTGTACAGTTTTCCGTAGACGATATTTAATTCAGAGCTTATAGTTGGAGGAGGGTGGGGCATGCTTACTTAGTACTGTTAGTTTCTTATGATGTTTTTTTTACTGTAGAATAACAACCCAAAACACGTTCAGTCTGTGTTATGACTATGCCATCTATTATATTATGCTGTATCATCAAATATGGTTTTAACTTGATATTCAAAATCAATGTTAAAACTGTGTTTCTTGTTTTTGACGGCAGGGAATTTTGAAAATCCTGACAGGTCAAACTCAGTTGATTGGATGATTACTTGTAAGCATATTCATATCTCTTGACAGATTTTTTTATGTCTGTTATTGTCACATTCATGTGCCGAAATCATGAGTGTGTCTTGAGTTAGATAGGTCTAGGCTAGATTGTTTTTCATGTATTAAGTATAAGGGACCAAGCCAAAAGTTGCGCGTCTGATAACTAAGTTAATTTTTTAACTTAGCTCAGAGACCCCCCCCCCCCCACCCCTGTTAAGTTAATTAGTAAAAAGTTGATTTAGGGGAACGAAACCCCCCCCCCCCCAAGTTATATATTAAAGAGTTGAATGTGCACTTTAAAAAATCTTGATTAACAAATGTTTGGTTTTAAAGTTAACTATAGAAATAAAAAAAACAATATGAAACAACAAAGTTTGAAAATGGGCTGTTAAAAAGTTGATTTTGTCGGATGGCACAAGTTAATTGAGTCTACTGACCCCTCCCCCCCCAAAGTTAAATAATTAACTTAGAAATCCGACATTGATCTTTTGGCTTGTCTCTAACAAAGCTCAACGTAATCAATTCTTTCATACAGACCCTTTCTCATTATACACTGTGATAAGTTTTTATGTAAATGTGCGACTTATGTATATGCAAATGCACAATAATCTTTATGTTACATCATCATTACAGGAAATTATATCATCTGTCGTCCACAAGGGCATAGATTTCTTTTGAGTTAGAACATGTGTAACTAGTGAGAAAAACGTTTCACATCAATATACGACGTTCAATCGTAACATGGTTTTCGTGTGGACAAAAATGTTTAATTCCCGTAATGGTCATGCGTGAATGAGACCTTGATGACCTAGAATCACATAAAACTGTTCCCGGGAGGAAACAGGCGATATCTTGACATTGTATAGAGAATATAGAAGAAATATTGTGATCTATGACTTCAATAACTATACTCATTGAAGACCATTTATGCAGATTTTTTGTCTATTTGAGCACCTTGTGCAGAAATATTTGGGTTGTAGTTATGTAAATACTGGGGAGTAAACCTGGTAAACAGGCTGACTAAATAGCAGCAAGGTCAATGAGCAGACACTTGAAATGGTGGCGGGATTATGAAAGATGGCGGCTATCGATATTCATTGTATAACGTGTGTGTACATTATTTTTTCTTGTACTGGTAATATTTTTTCTCTATGGTCAATTATAGCTAAGTAACTTTTACATAAATACATTGTATTGGTTTTATTTGTGCTTGGATGGACAGTTAGTTTGATGTTTTGTATTAAAGCCACTTGGTCAGTATTGAGCAAACTCACCCTTAACTGCTGTACACACTGCTCTGTATTAATATGCAAGAGAGATCCTCAAGTGTCTTGATTAGGTCCGGTGGATCGGCAGTGGTTTTATCACAATACTTAAGGTCTTTTATAATAATAGATAATATCATCCCATGTTTTTAAGACGACTACCACACTTTCGCACACCAGGTAATTGGAGATTTCTGAATTCGTTTAAAGGCTAAAGCTCCATCCACACCATTAAGACTCTGCCCGACGCTCTACGACGCGACGGTCGCATAGTGTCGTGTAGAAACATCAAACTAGCATGTGGTTACGACGGGATCTGTTCATACCACCACGATGGTTAGTTGTGTGTTTAATAAATGAAGGCAGCAACTGATTAACAATGCCAAGATCAATATAGTTTTTATCATTATTGATTAGACCCTGCGCATTTTGTTGATGTATGTAATACCAGAGATACGTAAACGTTTAACATTGTGACGTTAAAGACGTTAAGACTTGCCCATCGCGTTGTAGGAGTGTCTACACCAACGCAACTACTGCCAATTATATGCGACAAGCCCCGACTACGACTGAACACATTTAATCTTCCTGACAGCCTCCGACGCGACAGTTATTTATGAAATCATAAGCTTGTCCATACCAATGCAAGCCTGACGCGACGTCGGCCACAGTCGTGGCTGTGTGGATGGGCCTTAAGATGTGTCTTCAATTTTAATTTTATATGGTGTACTACTACACTACTACATCTGAATGTTTAGTTGATAACTGCTGCCGGTGGCCCATTTTATGGGGTAGGTGTAAATTAAAATTCATTGTATGTAATATTAGTAAAGAGCACTTATCATTGGATGCTCAACAAGTTAAATAGTAATTGATGAATTAAGCAATAACATAGTATGTACACTTACTGTACATTTCACAATAAGAAGTGCATAATTCTCGAGCATTAACGTGAGAAGTTTGCTGAGGGGTACATTGATTATAGCTAATGTGTGTACTTAGGACATTATATGCCCGAGAGGTATGTAAATTGATAATGGATGCATTACGCATATGTATTTAGGAGATATTTTGTATGAAAAGAGTTGTTGGATATAAAAGGTTTGGAATAAATTGTGACCACATTGGTCATAGATGTACAATGATACAGTAAACAATAGAGGTCAAACAGTTACCCCCAGCTGCAATTTACTCATGTTCATGCCTTTGGTTAATTTGTTACATTACAATGTCATTTTGTATGTCCTTGAATGAGTTCATCGTGTTGGTTATATCAATCGATCTACACTTTTCTTCAATCACAACACTGAATTTTACCTTATATATATATTATTTACAGTTTTGGACAAATGACTATGTCCATCTTCAGAATCTCACACTGCACATGTCAGTCCGAGCGACTTCCCATTGTCTTAATGGAGTCGTACACGTGTGAGAGTTGGTGCCCCCCTCGTCCCAGTTCATGACATCTTTGTTCACCCTTATGTAGATTGCTTCTTTGATAATGAGAGTCTTATAATCACTTTCCCTGTCTTCGATCACTGCTCCTTCCCAGTCAATCTCATGATTGTCTTTGTTAACATGCTCTGTTATAGCACTTTTATTCACCTCTGTCATGGACTTTTTCCTTGTAAGACGCATGAAAGAAACTTTCTTGTTCTGCTCAACATCTTTCACATTTTCTTTCAACGGAACACCAAACTTCCTGCCTGTCTCACCTATGTACACTTTCTTGCAGCCTTTACATGGTATTTTGTATACCACCTCACTTTTATCCAATTTAGGTTGCTTGTCCTTTGGATGCACTAAAAGGTTCCTTATGGTCTGCAAGGAGCAGTGATCGTAGACAGAGAAGGTGAATAAGACTCGCACCATCACGAAAGCCATCTACATAAGGGTGAACAAAGATGTCATGAACCGGGACGAGGGGGCCACCAACTCTCACACGTGTACAACTTCATTATGACAATGGGAAGTCGCTCGGACTGACATGCGCAGTGTAAATAATAATGTAAAATTCAGTGTTGTGATTGAAGAAAAATTTAGATTGGGTCATTTAGTATAATCTGCGAGTAGTAAAAAATGAAACAAAAGATTTTTATTTGAAGTTTTTTGATGCATGATGGTCACTTGACAAAAGTACCTGTCTACTTCTTTTTATGATGCTTCTACATCTTATCCACCAACCATGGATGGATTTTTAAATGCACTCTGAAAAGGTCAATCGTTTGCAGGTTGTGTAACTGTACCAGCTGCACAGATTGTGTTCATTGAAAGCTGGCGGATTCATGTGAAATATATGATTGCGTAATGTACTCTTAGTACTCTTAGCAGAGTTTTATGAAAGATCCTCAAGAAACGCAATATAAACCATGCATCGCTTACACTGATACATTCTTTACAGATACTTGTTGCAGTAGCGTTTAGCGTATGAATGAAGGTGTCTGTAGTCTGGAGAAGACATTAACAAATTATCCAATGTGAATGAACCCAGAGATGTACCTGACAGCTGATTTTGATAGCTGGGTCAGACACAGACCACAAAATGGATAACAGCGTGGATTGCTCAGAGAATGATTCAGGCGACAAACTGAGACTGACTTGTGGCAAACGGATGAACAGGATGTAAAACATTAAAAAAAGTGTTGGAACGATCGGCGGGGAATGATCCATATGACAACTTGACATGGCGCAAAATACTCAAACAGGAATTTTAGTAACTGTTATCTAGATATCTCCATCATTTTATGCAAACCTGGGTAAGCAATAAAGGGTCAATGGTTACCATTTGGTATATGGCATGACTTTGACAACAGGGCAGGAGGGTGGTGGTGGACCAGAAAAGTTTTAGCTATTCCAGGGGGAAGTACCTGAAAAGTTTTAACCATCGAGTTCAGAAATTAACCCCCCCCCCCCAGTACTGTATGAACACTCACTTAGTCAAAATCAGTTTACAGCCAGTGCAGACACATTACACATGCATAAAAAAGCTTAAGGGTATCTGGGTTGAAAAACTACCCTCTTAATTGTGCATTATGAATGTGGTTTGGCGTTTTATGGCCACAATTGGTTGCTGCGTGTGATAGTGATTACGTTGTATAGTACTATTGATGCAGGTAATGTTTGTATGGCAAGCAATCAGGCGTGGAATCGTGCTGTCCAACCCTAACATTGCACAATCTCAAACATTTAGATAGGGCTAAGTAGTCCTGGTCTTTAGTAGGATGATTCTTCCCATCAATGAAGATACAATATTCTGTCTTACATTTATCAAAAATGGTATTTGAATTATGATCAAGTGAGTTGTTTTTCTGTAAAATTATTTGATAATCAGGGAATATATTTAACAGACTGACCATAGCTGGTCAATCTGTAAATGTATATATTTGTAGTAATGCTGCAATTTTATCATGCAATTTAACTCTCCTGATCGCAAAGTCAACAGACGCAATCAATAGGGGATGAATGGAAATACTTTGAATTTGGATCTTTCTCATGGTTCCTTTGAAACCCAAAGACACTCAGGCCTAATTAAGAGGAAATTCGCTACTTATTGTATTGGAAGTTCATTTATTATTAATCAACCTTTTATTACTGTCACAGTATCCATTAGCTTGGGACCTTGTGATATTTTGTCATCATTATCCCTTATTGATTCAATCTAAATTGGGTCTTCACAATGGTTTATTCATAGTCGGTCAGCGGGTATCTCTTTTACACTGTACAAATGACATATTGTGTGTTACAATATCTGTGGTTTCAGTTATGGCTTTGAATTGGAGATATTTTCCAGTTTTCTGATTTTGTCCTGCACCAGTAGCTTAGACCTGGTTGAACCGTTTGGCAGTGGCACTTGTGATTGGTTAAATGTTGTGATCCATTATCACGAATCTTAGCGGCATTGAATCATGGCTATATACTGTGTATATAGATGTATAGCTGTCAGATATGACGATGCGGTGACCTTATCACTCAAGGGTAACTGCTATGGTCTAACCGTATTAACTGTTACAAGCTGAGGGCTATATGTTGTGATGGATGTATTCAGCTGCATTGGCAAACCCTAGCTGGGTTTTCGATGAGGCCGGAGCCAGCCTCCCCCACTTATTCCTACCTTACTCACAAATAATAACTCAGAGTCCTGTTTTCATATATCATTATTTTGAAATTCTTCAACAACCATATATAGCAGAGGGCATTTCATTATCTTGGGATTTTAACACTGTGCTAAAGTAAGGGAGTGTTCGCAGTATTACCTGTATATAAAAAGACTGCCAGGGATAAGGCTTCAAGTGGTCACAATGATGGTGGTCTCATTATAAAAGATTTAGAACATGAAAATTTGTCTTACCATTGAGGTGGTCTCTTTATAGAAGTGGCATTGAATTAACATTATACTGTATAAAATTTTAAAATAACAGACTAGGCACCGCCATTCTACAATTTCGATAAAAAGAAAACTTGCACATGCCCTGATAATTGAAAAATATTTTCTATCAAACATTCAAAGAGTTTTGAAAAACATGGTAGAGCATTGGTAGACCCAGCGTAGACCTTCTTAGCTTAGATGAGATAAGTAAAAGAAATACTTCTCAGCATTTTTAGAGACATTCTGTCAACATTATTAAATAGTGTAAATATGTTTCCGAATGAGTATAAAAAATATCTACATAATAGTCTGTAGCATGCAAAGAATGTTTCATAATTTTATTTATTCAGTGCATTGTTACATAGGGACAGCATTATGCAATTGTGGATACAATGAGTATATATAGGTCAAGGACAGGATAAAATTAATTGATGTACAAAATAATATAGGCCTCATAATTTTGAGTTCGATGATATCATGAGCCCCTGCATCATGGGAGGGGTGTGTGGTATATATCCTACTATGATACAAACACTATACATACACATTACTACTATTATATAGAAAGGAATATTAGTAATGTGTATGGTGTATGTGTATGACGCTTATAGTGTTTGTAAATTGTTGTAATATACATACCACACACACCTCCCATGATGCTGGGGCCCGTGGATGATATCACGAATTCTCAATGCTATTCACTCATGGTATATTTTTTCCATATATTTGAGGCTGCTATGAAAATAAGTTATTTTTATGCGATCTTACTCTGACTTTGAGCGCCATGGTACAAAAGAAAGTGTGAAACTTGTACATGCGATTGTTCTCATTATAACACTTCTTTCATATTGATCACTGTTGTAAAAAATATCTTTTGCACTTAATACAAATGGAAAAAGGGGTTAGGTAAATAGTTCTTCTTACTTACATATTGTATTTGAATAAATTGCTTTTCTCATGCATGTGCATATATATGTGTAGATGGATTGATTTTATTTTGTGTATTACATGAGTACATTATGTAAGTGTATGCTTGATATATGTGTATCATGTTTGTACCATATAAAAGTGATTTAAGTTTTGATAGCTTGGGGTTGGGGGTTCCGATGTGAAAGGTATGAAAGGTAGGAATTTTGGTGGATTTTGTTTGCATAAGAAGGCCATCAATGTTGTAGCAAAGATTATGAGTTTAGGCAGTGAGTTCAAACAAATCTACTTTCATACGATTTTCTTTGATTACCTAGTGACACCCACACAATGTGGTTTGGCAATTGATTTTGTCGTTTGTGCAAATCTTTGCTGGAAGCAGCGTACTTAGATGCGTTAAATGTGTGTTGAAAAATAGCCTTATAAATCAGATCATTGTGTACTCATTCAAGATTTAATTGAAATTGCTTCTTTCTTTTACCATAATTAGATTCTATGACCTTGTGAAAAGGAATGCTAAATCTATCTGTCAGCATCAGTCAATGAATGTGAAATTTTCTTGTAGTCATTATTGCAATTATAAACACAGATTTATGAATATAAAATGATGTCAGATATTCATAAGCAGATCCAGTGGGGGTGCAGGGGACGCGTGCCCCGCCTCCCTTCCCACCAAAATACTTCCATTTTCATAGGGTTTTTTACATGTCTGCCATAGATCGCACGTACAAAACCATGAAATCCGTGAATTGCAACCCCCCCTTTTCTAAAAACCTGAATCTGCCATTGGTTATTTGCGATTTGTTTTTGATATACATGCATACAGTTATTTGTTTGTGTTTCTTAGTAGTAAATACATGTATTCTCATGTATGAGTCTCATTTGGTATTTGACAAGTATCAAGTACCAGGATGTGTAGTATACCACACACCCTCCCATGATGCAGGGGCCCATGTTCTGTACACCAAGCCCTTGCCTTACTATTATTTCATTTCATCTTTTCCATGGTTAGCAAAATTAGGACAATTCATAAAAGAAAACTGATTCTACAGCGTTCTTAAGTAGCTACAGGGCATTGTCTTATTCAATAGTGTTTAAAGTGTGACATCTATGTTCTACAAGACTATTACAATCATTTGAAAAAGTCTTGAAACACTGCTTATATACTTGTATTTCTCATCTGCTACCACTGGGTATTGACTTTGTACATGTAGATGTTAGACTGAGACTGAGTCTTGTGTACCCAAACCGCCATAACAAGACTACCGTGGAGCTATATAAAGAGATCACCTCTATTGAGACCACTCGAGGCCTGTCACCGTGTAGTCTTGTAGATTGAGGTTCAACTGTATGTGAATGACATGGTGTTTTATCTTGGCAACCGACACGCTCCATTAGCCAACTTCTCCACAGCGGACTGTGGCTGCCTTACTAATATACAAGCTTATTGGCTGACCAGGCCACTGCTTATCAATCAGCACGATTCCTTAATTTTCCACATGGTCTCAGCACAGACGTGTTACGTGTATTTTGTGGCAGATTCATGTTTTCCCCTGCGTTTATACTCTTATACAATTCTGCACATTTTCAGGGATTAACATTCGTGACTGGCTGTTAAGAATTTATCTATATGGTCAAACACAATATTATATCATGTTCCAAAGGTTCTTCCCTCAGCAGTGATCATTTCTATGTGCTTAGGAGCAGAATTTTGTGACAAACATTCTAGTCAAATGATTGATTAGTACACAATTCAATTGTCTATGCATAACAAATGTGCTGTACTGTGCATGTGACCGAAATATTCACATGGCTATTTCTTAGAATATCCATAATCGTTAAACGAGTCCATAGCTTTCAGTAATGTGCCATTAACTATCACGCAAATCTATACTTACATCACATGCCGAGACGCTGATATTGATATTCACATTATAGTGGAAAACGGGGCTTAAGTCACCATCTGTGAAACTAGATACTTTTGAGCCTATGGGTCTTAGTGATAGATTTTATGAGTAGATGATGAGTATTTTTTTGGGGGGGTGGGGGGCGGGGGTGGGGGTGGGGGTTGGGGGGTTGGAATAGAAGCTATTTTATATTGAGCAAACGTTTATTGTCTTCTTCTTTCCAACTAAGTACATGTATAACTATTCAATGTCATGCTTGCTCAAAGTTGTTTAGTACTCTATTATGATTGGGATTGTTATATTACAGTTGTAATAATTAGTATAATGTATAATATATTTAGCATATCATTATGCTATGATTTCTCTATTGAAATCTGATATAAGCATTTACTCTATCCCTTGTAAAGTGATGATGGGGTTATATATTCAGATTGTAATTTCATGGCACACTAGAGATAAAATGTAGCATGCTCAGAGGACAAGTTTTCTTCGACAAGCCTTACAAAGTTATATCCTTGGTTATATCACAATTATTATTGCTTAGATGAAGGAAATTATTATGATTCTCATGGTCATAAGTTACACTTTTGTGAGTGCAGTGTATGTGTAATTGCTGAGTTCATTGAGAAAACAAACTCTATATATGTTGATTAGAAAATGAATGTTCTTAAACGCTATGCGCATATCCATTTAGTAAATAAGTGTTACTTTGGTGATTTTTTTCTATGATTGAAGGCTATGTATGTTTTCCTTCCAACATTTATATAACATTGTTGTTTATAGAATCATTTTAGACATGATATTTTGTTTTCTAATGTATTGTCAGTCAATATTCTCATGGTTATTTCACAATTGGCGACAGCGACAAAAGATCACGACAGCGACAAAAGATAACGTTCAATGTTATAGCATGAGCGGGTAGTGAATTTACAACCTCCTGCCTTCACAAAGACAAGATGGACACCTTACTTCAAAAGTGTTTTATAAGATTTTGTACCCAATGCACAAGTGCATCTGTGTTGTTAGTAATAAAGTAGTGCAAAGTGTTAATGAAATAAATAAAGCAACATGTAATTGCTTTGTTAATTATGTGTCTCATAATACCATCCTGCCAGTTTCACAACCCAATTTCTGTCATTCTAATGTTAAAGAGCAGGGAGGTAGCCTGACTTAAAGATATGTGCAGGATGTATTGTGTTGCGATGGTAAGTCTTGTAAACCATGTGTTCAATATTATAGCCAATTATTACCATGTTATTGGAATTGAAGAAATGCAAATTTTACGATTTATAATTGTCATACAATCAATGTTTTACTTGCTTTTAGAATGTCCGCGTTCTGACCAATGACCGGAAGCACAGCATCGTGAACATCCCATCTCGGGAGCTGGGAGCCCTGGAGAAGGAGAGGGAGAAGACCATGCTGCGGAGGTCAGTAGCACACAGCTGTCACTACACATGTACATGTATGTTATCATGTTAGATGGCTTGTGTTAAGTTGTTTATAATGTTTTCCTAGTAATTAACCATTTCATGGAACGGAGCCATATTACACTGCACTCGCAAAGTATGATGCCCGCATTTGCTACATATAGTAAGAACTCATATGCACCATGTACCTGCGCATGCATACCATGGCTGAAGCCAGTTGGATATTCTATATTTGGAACATATTTTCTTGCTGGTGGTATTATAGTAGCTTACAATCAAACAAAGGTAAAGTGAGTCTTTTTTCTAGTTGAAAATATGGTATTGAAATTGATAGCTGTTAATGAATACAAAAGTAAGTTTAAGAGAATTCATTGTGAGATTCTTACTAATAATAAAGCACATTACTATTTCAATGAATTATGAGTGGTGCACTGTGAGGATTAGTTTTCCATCAATCACTCTTTTATCATTTTTGTGTGTAAACACATTCTCTCTGTAAGATAAGAATAGAGCCTTCGTTATTATTGTGATAAGATAGCAGAAAAATAATAATTCTGAGTCCATGCAATTAAATTGAAATCAAGCTTTCATCATACACATTATGTATTTTAAAGAAATTTATTTATGATTTATGCTTCTTTAATCTCAATTTCGGATTGATTGTTTGGAAATATACAATGTAAGACCCTACATCTTATCAAAGTTGTTATCTGTGTCAACTTTTGATAATTATGCAAACAAGTGCAAAACGTTCAACGGAGGTGTTTTTTCTCAATCAGAATTTGCAACACAAAAAATTGTTGTCATGGATGTCTGCATCTGCTGCTTTGCTTTTATCAGCTGTGAGACATTTTTCTTTGAAATTACTAGGATGTGTAGCCCTCGACCTTATAGTTTGTTTTACTCTTGTTCTTGTTCTTGATTTATACGTCGCAGGAACAGTTACCACTGTTATCGAGGCGACGGGGGAGAGCGCATGAATCTTGTTCTTGATTTATACGTCGCACTAAATTGGTAGAGAAAATATTATCTTGTAATTGTTTTGTATTGCGCTTTTATTTTGATAGTAAGCATATATGTGGTCGTATAATACAAGAAAGAATCATGTTTTTAGAAAAATGAGTTTAATTTGGATTAATCTGGTTTGACATTGTTTTCAGATAAGAACGTGAGCAAGATTTTAGATGGTAAAAAGAAAGAAATAGGGCCAGATATTAGCTCTTTGATAAAACAGTAAATCGGTGGTG
This sequence comes from Streblospio benedicti, assembly GCA_019095985.1. Classification (NCBI taxonomy): domain Eukaryota; kingdom Metazoa; phylum Annelida; class Polychaeta; order Spionida; family Spionidae; genus Streblospio; species Streblospio benedicti. The sequence goes on from CM032665.1 coordinate 15,378,981, forward strand.
AGGACCCAAAAATGAGTTCCATGTCAACACTGGAGTCTGGGTGTATTTACGTAGTGCTTCAATCCACAATCTCCTGAATGGCACAGAGTCTTGAGAGCCAAGGGCCATATACTTCTATTGGCCGTAGCCACTTACTTATAGGTATTAGCTTGATGATTGGAATTGCACAGGGTAAAAATTACATGGCAATTAACACATCGGGGGAAAACTGAAATCTTTTGTTGTTGACATCTGTATTATTGTTAAGTCCGTGATATAGTCTTATTGCTGGATTTAGACAAGCTGACAGAAGATACAGTTTTCCTTGAAATTATCCCAGATCAAAATCGTAAGATTAACACTTAACAAATTTCGCTTGCAGGTATTAAACATTTATTATCATAATTAATGAGTGAGTTTCCATGGGTGAGTGAATGAGGAGTTTGACTCATGACTTAACAGTCATGAGTTTGAGTCCCAGTTAGGTCAGGTGGAATGGTGTTTAGCAAGCTCATTCCTAATATGGTTATTTACAGCTCAGTGCTATGTGTACATAAAAAGGGTATAGGTCCAGGTGAGGCAAGTGAACGTACATGTACATGTATTATGAAGGATTATCTTTATGTTCTACAATGGCGATGTTCTGCAGAAAATTGAAAGAAAATATACTGTCACAAAGATGATATGAATGACTTGGTCTAGACGAACATGTAAAGTCATCTGATCATGCCTCGCATGCATTCTAAACTACCACAATTAATGTTTATATTACAGAGCCAAGTCAGATAAGAGTGAAGAATCACAGCACCCTGTGAAGCACTCAGTGTCTGAACCAACTAGTACAAAATCTAGTAAAAAAACACCACACCTCTCGTTACCTGGGTAATTGCATCATATAAGGCATTACATTACACTGTATTCCATAATTAAACTGAAAGCGGTTATTGTGTTGTGTGTTGTGTTTGATTTAATTTCATGGTTATATCATATTTGTATCTATTTAACATTACCTTAATCTTATGTAATTAAGTTCATGAGTATTTCTTAAAGGGTGGCAGCTCGATGTTCTTAATTAATGATTACCTTTACCAATTACTCACTGCAGTGTCTTCTATGATTTGTTCAGGGCCAAATGAATCCCTATATTGAAGGTGTGGCCTTGCTGTCCTGTCTTCTTCACAACAGTCCTCTTCATTTTGTGCAATCATCAGAGTTATTTGATCTGTATAGATCAAGGAAAGAAGTGTAGATTGAAGTAAACCATATTGATATCTACTAAGTAGTCTTGCCTATGACTAAATTATGACCTGGACATTCATAGATATGTTTCATTTTTTTTCAGTATTTTTAGTGTCTCGGCAACAGTCAAATCTATTGACCAATGCTAAGTGCATAAAAAAAAAAAAAAAATGAAAATGAGGTACTGCAGAGTTCCGATATGTCACCATTATCAGTCACTCTGACAAGGGCAAATAGTAGAGGTTATATTTTAAACTTACCCTATATTGTACATGTAGATGGGTTAATAGCCTTCATTTTATTGCTATTCATAAATCTAAAAGTAGTAAAAAGTTGTAAGAACAGCAAAACTTTTAGAACGAGGAATTAAAATTTTTCAAGATAAAATTTATTAAGTGGTCTGTGGAAAATGACAAATTGGAACATGAACATTTTTGTATACTGTAAACATCCATCCAAGAGGCCATACAAGTAAAGGCCCATCTATTACATTTCACAATTTCATCCCCTTAATTGATCATTTGTCTATTTTAAAAGCTCATGGATATTTGGATGGTTGTATATGGAGTATATCAGTGGGTTTATTTTAGTCTTCATTACATTTTTGTTGATACAACAAAAGTAGCTCGGACTGCTTGAAAAGATGAGAAACAATGGGCACAATTGGGCTGCACCTCACATTCGAGCCTCTGATATGAAAGGATTAGGGTTTGAGTCTATAGCTCATACAGTTCTCCTTCTGCACATATATGACTAGTTTATTGTGTATATCAGAAAGTGATGAGTGAGCCCAGTGCAGCTCACAGACATCCACATAAACTTAAGAAAATTTTGATTTTAGAACTTTAGAAAATTTTGCATTAAATTTTAATATTTGTTGTGCATTTTTCTTCAGTGTTGTCACTATTGATGCTGAGTCGGAGCCGGATCTGTAAGTGGAAGACATTGAGTTTGGTTTACTGCACACATCCGCATAGATCATGGTCACATCTCTATCTACTTTATTTTCAGCTTTTGGAATTCATATCCACAAAATTGTCTTGTACAACACACTGTTAGCCACTTTCTTAGAATAAGAAGGATTTTTGGCAATGGTCTAAACCGTGAAAATGTTATTATTTATAGAGTTGTATGATATAATTTTGTTGATATGATCACATATTCGATTGTTTTTGCACAGGTTTTGACGTGGACTACATATACCTCATGTTAAACAAAGTATCATGTTTTCCCCCCATTAGATCACTGTAAATTAGCTTCTTCATTCACTATCTTAACGTATTACATATTTTTAGCTAGAGTAAAATAATGAAAGGTCATACTGGAATAGCCATTTATGTGGTGGGGGACAATGATTTATTGCAAGGTGACTACTAGTATTCTGCAGCCAGCTCAAACACAGTAATTAGTTTTTGACCAATATACACATCAACGTACACATTCATTCTATTTATAGTCATCAGTTACCATACATGTATTTGTGTAAATTTATTATAACCAAGTATAGAAGTTTTTCACACGATCATCTTCAGTACTTCAGTCTTTCTTTTCTCTTCAACGTGAAAAATGGTAAATTAGAACAAATGGATGGGTGGGCCTTGTTGTTAGAGTCATTTTAAGAATATCTGCACAAAATGCTTTTGTGCGTATTATAGAAGCCTACTCTGACGGAATTCAGCTGGGTGCAGGTGTCGGTGAAAGTGCAGGTTTATAACAGGGAGGAAGTTTTGACACAGTGTTAGGAAGTGCAAAAGTACGACTTTGTTAGATGCATAGAAAATTTCAATGATCGGTACCCAATAATCTATTCAAAATGACACATTATTTTAGGTTCACCATGTAAATCGATTGGGAATGATTACAAAAACCCAGATCAAGTAAAATAAAATACCACTAACAAGTTACTAATTTTATTACTTGTGGCCATCAATCGTTAATTGTATAAAAACAGAAGCTGAATGTGGGAATATTTATAGTTCATTGCCATTTTAATCAATCTATTTTTATTTTTATTTGTCAAATGATTTTAATGTTATTTTTCAATACAGTAAGATAGTAAGATAGTAAGATAGTACTAAACTGTGCTTATATTTTGTATTTCTGCTTCTTTAAGCCGCATTAACCTGGGATCAGAGTCGCAAACCAACCTGTAAGTTACGAAGACAATAGTTGATTTTATATGGATAGAAATCAACCATTTGATATATCTTCGTTAAGTATTTAACCCACTTGCCGGTACATGTACATGTATGCACAGTAACTATATTTTAATGTTTCATGCACATTCCTAATTGTCTATTATTTACAAGATATTAAAACATCTAATTAACTTCATGAATCATACTCAATTTTATAGAGTTTGCACACAATCTGTCCAGTTTTCATGTGTGATATTGCATGATTTTTAATTTGAATCTTATTAAAAATATTTTTCCTTTCGACTACTTCCTTTCATTACATTTTTTTTTATTTTGTTTGATAAATAAATTTACTGGATTGATAACAAAAAATAAACTTTGTGGACAGTAAAATGCTGGTTAATAGCGCCGGGCCAATTTTTGGATATCCCTAGGTTGTACAATGGTGGTTGGCGTTTATTTGTAGACCCCTGGAAAAATCTATCATTCATTATCATTGTTCACAATAAATGTGTCACTGGCAGAAACTTTTGCCGAACTTTTGCTATCATAATACATCTGAGGCTTTGAATTACGCCATAGCCTGCATTGGCATTATGATTAAAATACATGTAGATTCATTGGATTTCAATAGGTTTCATATTATTTATTAATTTTGAGGTAAACCAATTTTTTTTTTACCACACTTGCTGGCTAAATATTTTCAAACATCATCCTTGATCAGAGCTGAATGATGTCACAGGGGATGATCACATCTCAAGTCAGGATTGTTCCTGTTTCAGTTGTGTTTGCATCATTAAAGCCGAGCTTCGCAGAAGACTCGAGCTTAATAGTCGTCGTAGGCATTTCATTCTGTTCCCTATCCACTGCCACTACCAGTACTATAAGCCTATTCATACGCGCTGAAATTAGTGCCTAATTTGAATTTATCAATGAAACTGAAGCAGCCGACAATCGCCGATGTTAATGAGCTTGGGAAACGCCAATTACACTGTAGCCGATCAAAATCAATACGCCACGCATGTGCATACAAATGGCGTCACCTTTAAATCTCCAAAGAGTAATTTATTTGTGAAACGAATGGATTATCATCGTTACAATAACATACCCATCAAGAATTCCATCAATTACAGGGCCACCCACCAATTTAGTTTACTATTTTGGACCCCCTAAACCACAAGGATTCATTTAGGGCCTTCAATATATTTGCTTTGCGTATGCATATTTTTTTGTATATGTTCAAATTAGCCTGCAACCAATTTATTCTCTTTCAGCCAATTTTGTACAAACTGTGATTGGCTGATAAATTTGTCACCATGCTGTCGAATCAGCATTGCCGAATCAAACAGCCTTTTAAAAAAGCCATTTCCTTAAAACAGTTTAAGATCTGCTTTCTCATTGGTCAATGTACATAAGCATGGAGATAAAAATATTTGACATGTGCTGTGCTTATAATTATAATGGATTAATAGAATATTTAAATCATGGCTCAGAAATTCAGAGCGGATTATAAACTTTTGGATGCTAATATCACTGAAGGAAAATTGCCTTATCATGCTCTATGCCTTTAAATACTAACTTTCTAAAAAGTGGCTTATATGATGTCAAAAAAGCATGTCAATGGATTCATCATCAAAAGTTGAAAACTACACAAATTACTACACATTTGAAGTACAAAAAATTACACAAATGAGGTACAAAATTACACAAGTTAGTAATCAAAATTACACATGCGGCAGAATGGGTTGGCCCTGCAATTATAAACCGACATGAAGGGATGAAAGGATATTTCTCAAATCACACGCATTGTTTATAAAATCGTAGTGGTTTGTGCCACTCAAAACCGGCCGTGTGTTTGTTCTTTTTTCTGTCTATCCGGCATGCATGCAACAACTCCGATTTATATCGCATGTTGTAGTAATTTCATGCACATTTCATTCAAGAGAGACTTATAACAGCAAGCTTGGCTTTTCAGGAGTCTGACTCCTTTGATTTTTTAGTTGAATTGGTCATTGTACGTACACATCCTTAACCATGCCTTAATTGAGAAAAACTTTAAAGACCGCAGAAAAAACTGGATATCTGTGAAAAATCAGCCGTTGGGTGTTCTAATATTGATGTACGGCATTTATTCAGCATTTTACTGTATGTTTACTTTACAATTACAATATATGAAGTATAAAAATGTAATATCAGGTTTCTAAACAACATTTTATTTTATTTGCAATATTTTTTATTAAATATTTTTTATAGAAAAACTAAAACTTAATAAGATGCAACGATATTACCAAAATATTTTGAATTGATAGATATTGTGATGTCATATACCTACTGATCCTATGTATTTCTTGTTGATTTCCCCCCACTGTGCATGACTGAGTGTAGTGATACATGTTGACTGCATGTTTTTCCTCATTCCCCTCACAAAATAGTTCCACTGATGAGTTGGGATCAAACGATGTCCTCATGTCCGCGTCGGAGCGACCGGTCACTCAGACAACAACACTGACAGATGTGGGGACAGGCAGTCAGCTACAGCAGCTAGCACCCTCGCAAATGCCGTCTACCATGCATGCCAGCCTCGCGAGGTAACCTCCGCCTAACGCACTTCCTCCTTCTCAGTGTTGTTTGAAATACATGTTAACCCAATCACTGTTTGGCAAAGCTGCGGCAAACTGGAAAGCTTATTTTCGAGTATATAAAGATTTTTAGTATTCTATTCACATTTATATGAATTTATAAATCTAGTTATTTAAAACGTTTTCTTTTTATGTTTTTTTTTGTTTTTTTTTAAATTTTTTTTTCTTCATGCAAATGAATCAAAAATTATTATTCATCATTATTATGTGTGATGCATTTTATTTACTATAATATTCTTTGGTTTCATTTGTTATTCTCTGGAGTTTTCTTTTTATTAGTAGTAACAGTGTCTTCCATAGTGCAATCATGAATTCTGTAAAAAAAAACTTACAAAATTTATATTAATTGTGTAAGTCTTGATAAAATCACAAACAGGGATATTTTTTCTTTTTTCATATTTCCTTTCAGTTCATCACCTCAAATGGGGTCACAGGTCATTCTCATTAACCGTGAGCCTCTTCATTCTAAACCTAATCACTCATTTGCCAGGTAGCCAGTATTTTTCCGATCTTTATGGCATTTTCATTTCCCTGCACACTGGTTCTCATGTTTCCCTATCTGTTGTGTTTAATGCTGCATATTACTTCTTTAAATATTGTGGACTGTTGTCATGTTTGATACAGTTTTTTCAACAAAGATATTTTCAACAAATGCTTTATGGAAGAAAGAATTGCATGTGGTTCATGTCTGTTTGTCAGTTATCACTTATGTGGTAATCTATTGGTTGTAAATTCATCATTGTCTGTTTTTGAAGAAAATTTTGTCGAACGTGAGCCTGGACGTGAGGTGTTACTGGGTTGTGGGAAAAAAGGCCAAAATAAAGTGGAATGTGGGATCGTAACATGCCCCATATATTTGCCATGTAGGTGACAATGTTTTGTCTGCACATCTGAAATTGTAAATCATCAGGGTAGCGATTTCAATTTGTGATTTTTTGTATCTTTATCTATAGATTAGCGCACTGTTGAACTTAACAACTGGTTCAGACTTTTGAATGATGGTTCAATGTTGTAGAGAACTGCTTTAGCCAAAGCGTGTGTATAATTGTTTCATTTGATGTTGAAGGTCATTTTCTGCACTCTGAAGGTAATGGGCTACAATGGTTGCCCTTGAGTATATGATTAAGTATTATCTTTATTAAAGTCCAATTATGATTGGATTATATCTTATTGTGATAATATTCTCATTTAATTGAAAATAGATTATCCTTTAATGTAATCATGTCTACTTTTGTCTTAAATATGTGGACAACAACCAAACTAGTGTTTGATCAAGTTCAAGTCTGTACAGTCTGGAAGGGAAACATCCTCTGACTTCTTAGAGGGTTTGTCAGCTATTTACTGAATAGCTCTCAAGTCATTGGTCACATTTTCATATCCACTCACTGCCCAGTCAGCCATGGTCCAAAGTTTGACATTTGCAGTTGTTATTTCACATTACTGTCCAGTTGTTACTATTGGCAAATACAATGTGACATTGGTTTGAAGCACGTCATTAGTACTAGTATATTGATTTCAGCGTTTGTAAGACACAATCATAACAAGCATTGCCTTAGGGCTTCAATGATGCAGATTCATCTGATTGTAGCTTGAATTGGTCTTTTCTTTTTATAAGTAGTTGTATAAGCTAAGAGAATCTTTCAACTGCCCAGGTTTCATAGCCATACAACATTGAAAAAAACCCATTCTTCTCATGTGCAGAGAAATGGATGCATGTTAGTTTGTATACATGTAGGTAGAAGTTCTGTATATCCTTCAATCAGCTCTTATCTGTATCATCCATTGAGAAAACGTTCGTTTCTATGTTATTTAATTCTATCAATTTACAAAGATAACCCAAAAGATTGAAGATACTCAACAAGTACATAAAAGAATAAATTTTCAAACATAGTAACATTTTGATTGTATAAATTTTCTGCCCAGACACAATGATATGCTGACCCATAACAGGTATATTTATGACATTGTACCACCCCGGATGTGCATGTCACGCCTGTTGATGCACTGGAACGTTTGAACGCAAATACTAACCACTAGTGTCATATATATTATTTTTAACAGTATTTCATGGTATGGTGTATTTTTGTTTCCTGAAGAGCAATATATGTTGCATATACACAGTGTATGAAACTCAATAAGATTTGCTCACAGACCACACAAGTATAAAATGTAGCTAGCTGTGATAAAATTGTCTGGCCCTTAATCATGTTAATATTGAAAACTCCCAAAAGTTGGCCTACCCACTGGGCCATGAACTTTTAAAACCAGCCAGCCCTAGCTAAAATTAGCTAGATCAATTGACACTACCTATCTGTCAATTTACTTAGGCAAGCTGCACACAGATTTGGGCGTGATCTCAATTTTTTTTTCACCAATTTGAACTGATCTCATTTGGAGCCCTGCATGGTATGTGTTTGAATGTGCTTTTTTAGTACGTGAGCTGTGCATGTTTTAGAGTCAATGACTATGAGGAGCTTCCTGCCCTGGCCAGAAGGTACCTCTGTCATGCATGTTTTTGGTTCATTGTCAAACAGTAAAACCTTCCTTCAGTAAACTTTGTCAAATTATCTTCTCAGGTTGCATTTTTCTGTAGCAGATTATAATTTGAATATAAAGAAATATAGAAATATGCTAAATATTAAAGATGTGAAATAGAAAGATTGAGAAAATCGATACATGTTTGTGCAGTCATTTACTAGGCATCTCTTGCATGTGCACTGCAGATACGCGAGGTGGAGACTTGGCTTTGTGCACACATACAAAACTGCTTTAAAAATTGAATTAGCTAGTTGTTATTTGGAAAAAATAACAGTACTGATATTAGTTTCTGCGGAAGGGTTTACTGTGGAATTTTTAGTGGTTCAGATTCTTATCCATCAAACCGATAGGCAAAATTTTGATGTAATAAATACTATTAGAAGCAATGCAAGATTTTCTTACTGCAACATACAAAGGATGTTAAGACAGTCATGATGGTGAATCTGAACCCTTTACTTTTATGTTTTTAATCATTTTGTTAGATTATGAACATAATGTAACATTACATTATTTTCAAGAATACAATGCTGAACTCAAATTTGCCAATTTATATTAATTTAACATTGTTTTTTTTCATGAATGTTTCATGAACCTTGGAATTTCAATAGTCAAAACTTTACTGTGGGTCGATTTAATGTTTGCGATTTCATGTAGTAGTCATCTTTCAATGGTTCTACCCTCTTTTTGAATGGTAGCTATGGCTGTCAAAGAAAACAATTTAAAGAGGTTGAAATCTGTCAAAGAAATCAAATCACTAACATCTAAACTACCACACGATATGTAATGTAATTTGGATGTATTGCTTATCATTTAATTGCTTTCAGTTGAAACATTTACACTACATGTGGCATTTAGAATTAAATACACCAGACTTTTCAATAAGAAATACAGTTGATAAATGACCAGAAAATGCATTAAACAATTCTGCACAGCAATTAGATATAGCCAATTAGATGTTAATATGAGTGTTTTAAATTGTTAGAGAGCTAATTGATATAATAAACAAAGTTGAAAAGTCAACAATTTAAAACAATATGCATGCTGCACAACTATAACTAATATTATATTCTGCACTTCCATATTCACCATAGGTTCAGGTAGGTAGAACTTACACATCTTATAGCTTTTTGTTCCTTTTCTCATAATTTATCACCCAATGACTATATTCAACGGGTTATCATATCCTGCAGGAAAGTAATACGGGAACCAATGCAGAAAGCTGTAGGATCCTTTCGACCATATAAATGTTTTCCATGTGTTTTTGTTTACAAAAAACTAGTGTATTCATGCACATTTTGTAAACTTTGTTGAAATTGATGTTTTCATCATTTTAGAGAGATCTGAATGTGTTTAGAATAACAATTCATACTTTTGAAAACATTGGGTGATAAATAAAGAAGGTTGGCTCCCCATGTAGCATTGTGTATCGGACTCATCTGCAGGGTGCATCATGGCTTGCCTGATATGTCACAGCAGATTCATCCGATATGCAACAGCTACAATGTATATGGAAAGGGAACTATGTTCTCTATATACATGTATGAACACATTTTCATATTTTCATGATTTGGCACATTTTAGGACATTTCAGAGAAAATATTCAGAGATTTTAAAGTTTGATTTACTTTATCAAATTATGTTAAAAATTAATGTAAATTTTAATTTGATTTTTATTAAAATTGTGCCATATCATTGAAATGTATTCAATGAATTTTTGTTCTTCTTAAATTGCCTTTCTTTTGTTCACATAATTTTACTTACTGTCAAGGTTCATTGGTGTTAATTTTTCTTTTTTGGGTTGACAAGAACTTGTTGGAAATCTTAAAATTTTGCCATTAATTTAAGACAACTTATTTCTTAACTTTCATTTCTATCAAAATTGTGTTTGAAAGTAATTTTAATGTATGGAATTTTTTCACATCATCTATTTGTTTGTTTGATTTTTCTTAAGTATAGTAAAATTTACGATTTGTAACATAATTCTAATTTACCGAAAGGTAATTTTTTCATTGCGCGTTGTGTGCTGATACCATTTGCTATTTTTGTACCTTTGTTTAGTAACATTTATCAAATAATGGTGTTGTAATTTTGGCTTGAATATGCCAGTGATTACCGTGGTAAACATAAATGAGTCGCAATACTAGTATAAAGAATTGGTTGCGTGCAGGTACCTGAATTCATGTGCCATAGTATCTGCACTGATTGAAATCATCTTTTAGAAAATGAACTTTTGACACGATCTAGCAGGCTACCATTTATGACGAGCAAAACTGGAGTATCTTGCCATACTGGTTTTACTTTTTATAACCGCCACACTAAGATTGTAATAGATGATAAACGTGGAAGTAAAATACAGTATTGATAATAAATAATAAGAACATAATTCACTTTTCTAATGTCTTCCACTGCTATATAATACATTTTGACTGGAAATTTAGGCTAACATTATTGATATTAGCGGATTTTTTAAACTCCAAATCTTAACTATCCTATAGCCACAGAAAAAACAAATGGCCGCTACAACTGTGATATCAAACAGCACATATAAAAGCTTATAAGCGCATAGACTTTGAGAAAGAAACCTCGAATGTCAATTCTTACATTCAAATAGTGCTTGTACAGTGGTAAGCTTACTCAAAGAAATAGTCAGCCATGATTGTTTCATCCAATGATCCTATTAAATGAATAAGACATGAAAGAAAACAAATGTTGCAGCCATGAGCTCTAGATCTAATCTATTGTGAAGTCCATCAAAATGCGATCTTATGTGTACCTAATATTGTTGTTGCTGTAAGGTTTCGCCATGCGGCAGTCCGCAATATGATGGGCGGCCACAAGCGGAAAGTTCAGGTGCCGATTCTGCCAACGTCCGTGTCTCCACGCGGTAGCCGCGCACCCACTGCCATGGGCATGCAAAGGCACTTCAAAATGCCAACTGAAGGTGTGTGCTTACACAGATGTTATACAGTAAAATCGTAAATGAAGACTAACCTGTATTTAATCACCTTTGTAAATAAAGAACGACTGTGAAAAAAAACCCAGAAACCCCCATACTCGATATAGAGACCATCCCTGATGTTAGAGCACAATGTTGCAAAGAAGTCAAACGATATACATGTACAGAGGGGTGTCGCTAGCGGGTAGGCATGTGCTTAACCGCTTTTTTTGGCAAATTTTTCTAATTTTGGGCCATACAAGTTGTTGTCCTGCAGGGAACCTGTCCGTTTTTCCCCGTCAGTCTATCTCGCAACGAAGCCTAGTACGGGTACTATGGGCAGGATGCTATATAAGTTAATATTTATACATCATCGAAGGCTCATTCTGTAAAGTGTCCCGAAAGTTATATGGCTGAAGCCCACCAAAGGTCCATCTCTACTTCAAGACCTTTTTCATTTATGACTCATAATTTGAATAAAGAATTAAAAGATTTAATACACTTAGAATTGAAAGTCATTTCTTATAGTAAATTCTTGCTAATGCTTTCCAGACAAATCTTCAAAATATATAGTTGGTAAGAAATAAGTCAATCATGTTTATTTCTGTATACATTGACCATTAATGTGTACAATCTGTAGAAATTTCATTTCGTATATTTGATTCATCTTTAGTCTAAATGTTTTCTTTATACCTTCTTTCAAACACCTCGCTATTTGTGAACGTGTTTGGAACACACATCATAAATATACTAATACTTGTCAAAAGGTTGATAGTGAAGTGGGTGGTCATGCAGGAAATACCTTTTGCTACATGTATGTATAACATTTAGAAACTCAAGTATATTCCAATTAAGTCTTTTATGTAACATCTATTGTATAATGCCTGCTCGGGTAGTCTAGTTCCTCTGTCATTTCAGGGGTTTTACATAAAACTTCTTAGATTGTTTGATAGACCACTGGTTATGAGAATGCATTTCACTAATTGTGTACCGAATGTTGAAAGAATCTTTTTGTGTAAAACATTGCATGCAGATTTTTAAAAATGTGCTTAATTCAATTCATTTTTCTTTGAAACTGTAAAAAATGCTTGGATAAGCTTATAACAATTCCCTTTCTGACTGAGTGAAATGACTTGTACCTCAGTCAGAGAAGACGAAGAAGGATGTGACATGCAGATGTGACACGGTCATAGGCCCGCATATGCCAGCGATATGTGACATTGTGGTGGGGATTGTTGAATTTCAATATTGTTGAATAAGGGGTATAAAAATTTTGTTGTACATTACACCTGACAGTAATAAACTGAGTCCTCCTCACCTTATTAGAAAGTTACTTAGATTCAGACTTTAGGTAAGAATTTTTTATGTGACAATTTGGAACAATTAGATTGTACTCTTCTTTCTTCAGAGGAACTTCTGGGAAAGTTCACGTTTGGTTCCCCAACATACTCTGTACTGGAGAGCAAAGGTATCATCGAGATTGACGTGCTGTACCACAGGAAAATGCCACCGTAAGAGATGTTTTATATTGTTTTTTGGTGACAATTCTTTTAAGTGGTCCGTCAATCTATTACACTGTTAATTTATCATTCATTACCAAATTACGTAGATTTTGATGGACAGGCTCTTTAGGATTATGTAGATCATGTATATTTATGTAGTACACGTAGAAGAAGAAATTAGATAGATGTAATGTGAACTATGTCATGGTATATGTATATATATTACGGTTGTTCACATTTAGATTCTTTGTTACTTGAGAATGCTCTGAAAAAACTGTGTGAATTTACAATAATACTTATTTTCTTTAGAAATTCTTATTCCATTTTTTTCTGTTTAATTTGGTGGATGCTGTTCCGAAGAATTTTATCAAATAATTCCGAAGTGAATGCTTCGAAAGTTGTCTATTTTAATTTGCCATTGTGTTAACAGTAAAGAGCCCAAGAATGTTTTACTGACACCTGTTGCTACTCCAAAGCCATCTTCCTCTTCAATACATAAACCTGATGATAGCGCCGATACCAAAGGGTTGTGTTCTTTTTCTATTACTTTTTGTTTGCTTTGTATTTAGAAAATTAAATGTTATTGGTTTTTGATGTTTTTTGTTCTTTAGTCAGCTTTTACTGTTCTTGTTTGCACAGTCATTCATTAGCTGTTCTTAGACTGATGAGAATTTTGAAATTTAATAATAAGTATTTTTTCTTTTTTGTCATAGGAAATCAACAAAGTTGGCAATGGTAGTAAGTGCATCTTATTCTTATTTTGTTACTTAAACACATTTACTTTATTATACAAGTGAAGGATACAGAAAGACAGTCGCATTGATGGTAGGATGCAATAATGGTGTATAGTTTGCGCGCGTGTGAGTACGAGTTTTACATCAAACATGCTGGGTGCACGTGGGTGTGGATGCAAACTTATCACCTGCGCTGGGGTCTGGTTCACATCGTTAAGTGCTATATATAATGCAGTCATAATGACCGATAACTCTCTGACCACACACATTCTTTGATGAGGATTACAGTATATTACTCTTCAATTTACATAATTATTTTCTTACTTGCATAGAATGGAAACAGCAATGCAAATGGTAGCAGCACGAATGAGACATCATTTACAGGGAAGGAAGGCGCATACATGGGCGTAGTGTCCGTGGATTATGAGACTCGGGAAGGTTCTGGGAAGGACGGCAAGGACTTTGTGTATACCTCGGGCACACTGGTGAGTGCATCACTTTTTTTTCTCTGTCAGATTGAGATTTTTTTAATATGGTGTCTTTTTATTTTTGTGGTTCTTTAAATTAAGTGTACGCTTGCTGTGTGGATTAATACTAAGGCTTTATGCGATTTCTCAAATTACATATGTTGGTTGTGACTTTTTTCATTGCTTAACAATTTACAAAAGTTCACCCCAGCAACTAGGACAATATGAAATATACATGTGTTAACAACACAAAGTGTAGTGTCTACCCTCCTATGGTTGGGTGCAAAAGTTCAGCAATGATGTAAATCTACGTGCGAGATGCCTTATATGGTATGAGATGTGGTTATTGTAAGACAATTACAACTAGTGGACGTTATGAGACATCCTATATGGTATAAGCATGTAGGATGTCTCATAACAGGGGTAATTACAATAGCTACAACCTTGCTGCTGGGGAAGTGTTGGCTGGGCGATTAATTAATTAGTATAGTAATACAATGCAGCCGCCTGTTTTTGTAAAAGCAATCACCCAGCAGATGAATGCACCTGTCATAGTCTTCTCAAAGTCATACCTACCCATGATTCCATTCTAAACCAATTTGCTTTGATGTATAATCATACAGGATCCAGTTACTTGTATCTGAAAGTGATGGAACCCAAGTGATTGAATTAACTTGGCAATGGCGCAGGACTGTTTAGTATATATTGTGAAGTGATGTGAGAGTACTTATACTAAATATTAATATGACCAATAATGCCTTATCTCATTCCTGATATGACACGTGACTGAAGTCAATGGCTTATAGATTATAGCTCGGAACTATGAGTGGTTCACATGCATTAAGAATAACCATATATGTAGTAATTATGGATAATAGCCCCACAACATGCTAAATGAGGTATGAACAGATCTTAGCTATTATTATCACAGTCTAATACCAGCCATTACAACCAACAAAATCAGCAGTGGACATCCTCTGTAACTACAGTTGCATGGATAATGTGGTGAAGAGTGAGACTATTATCATTTATGGATCATAGAGCAGGCCATTACTGTCCACCACCTTGAGAAAAACAATCGTCAACTACGCAAACATGCAAGATAATAATTAATCTTAACATAACCCCTCGTAAATGTATTTAACATTTCCAAATGATATATCACCCCAGGTATGCAACAGAACAAACATTAGTATCTACACTTTACTGTTTGATGAAATATGAGTTAATCCACTAGGAAAATAGCCATCTTGGTTGATGGTAATGGGAGTTTAGATATCTTGGTTTATTGTCATGGCCGGTATCGCATATAATGATCATTGTGCCTATTATATTGATAAACCACAGACAGGAATGGACCCTCAATCGTTGTACCGCCGGGGTTAACCTATAGCTATCCTCTCTAACCGTGGACCTCGTCCCATGTAGCTGTGTAGGGGACGCCTGAAACACGCTGTGTCAGCACTGGTGCAAAGTCCGCTACCGAGAGACCTTTCATGAAACCCAGGGGTTAGACACCACCCGTGTAGTGGGGTTCTAGGCATGTGGTGTACATGTGGTAACTTCGTATAGAGAGCCACTGGGCGCCATTGCGTCATTGGACCACTCCTGTTGCTCTTGTGAAGGCAGTGGCCTGTACACACCCTCTTTGTTCTTAACTTTTTACTCCTATGGCAAGGAATGACCGCACCTAAGCAAACCGATGCTTGTTAAAAATGGAGCAAGCACTATAATATAAGAAAAGCAGTGTCTTATTTAGCATTACACATTTGCAGAGATTTTATTGTTGATCTCATACTTACAATTCCCAAAGCCTTCAAGTGTCCTCATTCATGATCATGATGACAATTGTAATGCAAACATTATCACTGACGTTTTGTAGACGTTTCAAGAGAACGAGACGAGCAAGTCGGTGGCGATCACCATCATCAACGACAACCAGTACCTGGCCGACAAAGACTTCTATGTGTTTCTCAAAAACCCGCGTGGAGAATCTGCTGGCATCGGCGACCCCAGTGTTGCCACAGTCACCATCATTGATGATGATGGTTTGTAGCTCCATAAACTATAAACTATATCTATTTCTAATGAATGTATATTTGTGTTGGGTTCCAATATTCAAATTCATTATTCTCTAAATACATGTAGATACATGCTGTCACATGACTGCCCCCACCATGGTGGTCAACTAGTGTGCTTTATTTTGTCCTGCTTTTAAATGATATAACACTTAACGCTTAGGCACGGGTGGCAGGGGGTGTTGATCCGTCAGATTTTATTTTCAATATGCTAATTTTCATTATCTGACTTCATATTACAGTCTATGGGGGTTTACCTGTCTGGATAGTAACACATTCTAAAGTTAAGACAAATATGTAGAAATCAATGGTTTGACTTTCTCTGCTTCAGAGCCGGGAGAGTTCCAGTTTTCTGAGGCACATTACTACTCCGATTTAAAAGCCGGCTGTGTTAGTTTGACTGTGATCCGGCAGAAAGGATGTGATGGTGTCGTGACCATTGAGTATTCCACAGTGTGAGTCTTAAAGCCTGCTTTACACATAAGCAAATAGCACCTACGTTCACTGGCCAATAAATTTTGGTTAAGCTTTGTTAGGAATAGGTATGCTGCGTTCAGTTGTGTCAGACCATTCGCATGTGTAAGTAACAGTTCGTTTGGCTTAACAATTCAACATAATTGAACGTAGCACACATTTTTTCAGCGTTAACTCAAACTGTCGTCCCAATACACCCAAGCAGCAATTTGTGTGAGTGCGTTGTACATATTCGCATATGTGTATATTGGGTTAAAGGACGTTTTTCAAATACATCTTTTTATGAATTATGACAGCCAATATTCCAGATAACCAACTAGTATGTGTTCATAATGTAATAGAAGTAGAATAAAACTAATGGGGAAATAATATAGAATTTAAAATAATACCTAGATGACAAGGTTCTACCACATAATAAAAACAAATAGTGTAATCATTGATTATGGTCTTTCATAACAGATTTAGATCCAAGGACCTTGTGAAACGACCATTTATTAATAAATTTGACATCTTATTAAATAAATATTGTCTTTTTTCTTAGAAACCTTGCCTTTTATAGCTCAAACTCATGTATAAGTACACAGTAGTTTATGATAAGGTTATTATGGAGTGGTCGTTGTCATGGCCGTCTTAAAACCTTCACTTACAATTGTTTTCTTTAGAGATGGTACGGCAAGAGGTGGAGAAACCCCAGGCGAGGGGTGCGACTTTAAGGCCACTGCAGGAATAGTGACGTTTAAACATGGCGAAACAACAAAACAGATTGATATTGAGGTCAACAGGGAAGCCAAGGTGGGTGAATGTTTTACATGTCGATGTCGATATAACATAATAATCTAGAACATATTGAGGTATGACTTCTTAGCCTACACGTAAGTTCGCATTACAAGATTCAAGTAACGGGTGAATGAAACACACTACAGCTACAGGTGATCTGTGTGTGACTGCGGTTTTGTTCAGCAATATTCAATGTGAAATGGGATTTAATTGTAGAGCATTAATCATGTAAATGTAGAATACCACTGAAATGATTTATGATTTATGACATAATTACAAAGCTTATGACTTGATTACATATAATGATAGAATACCATGTTAGTACGAATACGTTATGCTAGTACACTGCGAATGCATTTATTTCACCAATCGATTTTGACAGAATGATGTTTTGATTGAAATGTGTGTTATGGAAACATTTTACTTTAATTGAAATGCTAATTACATTAGTAAGTGGACGGTTTACCTGTTAACCGGCTACAGTTGATTTTCTATACATAACCGGTTCTTAGATTGACTAACAGGCTATAATTTTGATTACTATTTTCCTTACCAAGCTATATATTCCACACATTTCATTAATTTTGCGTGCTTTAATATTTTCCTTCTTGAATGATAACATGAACCACATAAACTGCGATTTTTTCACAAGGTGTCTAATCAGTATATCATTTCGCTTGATGTTCCTTGACATGCACCATGCACGTATTTCCTGAAAATGCAATGAAATACCTTGGTGAGTGATAATTTACAGTTAACCGGTTACGGTCCGGTTTTGAAGTACTGATTAACTGCCATGGTCTCAAATTGTTTGAACCGTTCGCACACTAAATGATATACATG